>BJKM01000454.1:17500-42310 GCA_015082035.1 Chaenogobius annularis | reverse complement strand
ACGACAGACAATAGATACAATCAGAAGCCTCTGGACTGGCGAGAGTTGGAGAGCTCCAATGTGATGTTATGATGCAATTAGAAAACACCTGCTCGTCTCCATGGCGATATTATAGTTGTGCCTCGAATGTTCCGCAGTATGGCATTAAAAAGCGAGCGCAGGAAGAGCGAGTCCGGACACAGTCATAATTACAACAGCTGATGGACGGATAATGCCGCACTGCGGAACATTTCCGGAGGCAACAACGTCTGAAAGGAGAAACGCAGAGAAACTGGACCTGAATCCAGCCTTGATGACGTGGACTAAACCAGGACTAAACCAGGACTAAACCAGGACTTGACCCTAATTTAAAATAAATCAAACACTTTATTTAATTGTGAGTGCGGTTGTTTTTGCTCCAGGTTTTCAGTGAGTTAAAGTTTTAAAGTTAAAGCTCAAAAAAATGGCTTTAATTAGAAATATTGAGTTTCCTCAAAATCACACCAAACGTGAAAGATCTTCAAAACTGAAATCATGTTCGACAGTCAAAGTAAACCCGCAATTTGGATTTCAAAAAAGAAAACTTTGTGGGACGTTTGAGGTCTGAGGGTTCAATGGGATAAACCTGGACTAAACCTGGACTAAACCTGGACTAAACCTGGACTAAACATGGACTAAACCTGGACTAAAACATGGACTAACATGGACTAAACATGGACTAAATAACAACTAAACCTGGACTAAAGACTAAACCTGGACTAACCTGGACTAACTGGACTAAACCTGGACTAAACCTGGACTAAACCTGAACCTGGACTAAACCTGGACTAAACCTGGACTAAACTGGACCAAGAACCTCCAGAGTTTCCCCAAACATGTCACATTCTGCTCTAGTTTATTCACTTTTATTTTTCAAATTTGTTTTTTTTCAAGATTTATAGTTTTTTTTAAGACTTTGAACATAATAATGATGATAATAATAATAATAATAATAATAATAATAATAATAATAATAATAATAATAATATAATAATAATGAAATATAAACATGTTTGGATCATGAATCAGGTTACAATGGCTTCTTGCTGAAGTGTCGGCCGGGTCCAGTAGGGGGCGGCACACTCCTGAGTTCGACCAATGAAACGAGCGATTGAAGCGTTGATTCTTTGTCCTGAAATGACAATAAATGGGAATATTTGGAACGGTTGTTCTGCTTTTCAAAAAAATATCACAGCTCCTCTCTTCCTCACACAGCTCCTCCTCCTCCTCACAGCTCCTCCTCCTCCTTCACACAGCTCCTCCTCCTCTCCACTCACACAGCTCCTCCTCCTCCTCACAGCTCCTCCTCCCTCTCACAGCCTCCTCTCCTCCTCATACACAACACAGCTCTTCCAGTCTCCTCCTCTCACAGCTCCTCCTCCTCTCACTCCTCCTCCTCCTCCTCACACAGCTCCTCCTCCTAGCTCCTCTCCTCCTCCTCACACAGCTCCTCCTCCAGCGCCCCTCCTTACGCAGCTCCTCCTCCTCCTCCTCTTCTTCACAGCTCCTCCTCCTCTCTTCACAGCTCCTCCTCCTCTCTTCACAGCTCTCACAGCTCCTCTCTCTCTCACAGCTCCTCCTCCTCTACACACACACAGCTCCTCCTCCTCTCTCACAGCCCTCCTCCTCTCTTCACAGCTCCTCCTCTCTCTTCACAGCTCCTCCTCTCTTCTCTCACAGCTCCTCCTCTCTCTTCACAGCTCTCTTCCTCTCTTCACAGCCTCCTCCTCCTCTTCTCCTCTCCTTACACACTCACAGCTCCTCCTCCTCTCTTCACAGCTCCTCCTCCTCTCTTCACAGCCTCCTCTTCCTCTTCACAGCTCCTCCTCCTCTCCTTCACTCTCACACACACACAGCTCCTCCTCCTCTCTTCACAGCTCCTCCTCCTCTCCTCCTCCTCTCCACACACACACACAGCTCCTCCTCCTCTCTTCACAGCTCCTCCTCCTCTCCACACACTGGTGTAATCCTCCTTTTGTGGCGCGTGGCGTTCGTTTGGACACAGATGTTTCACTCAAACCGTCGTCAGTTCAGTTTTAATCGGCTCCAGAGAAACATCAGAACTGTTAATCCAACTGTTGAGTCCCACACGTGGGATTAGAACCAGCACGACGCCTTTTCATCTCCGTCACAACCTGTCGTCACTATTGTCATCAGAACTGTAATCATTTTGAGGATTATGGAAACGATGACACTTTCTTTATCCGTGAAACAAAAGCGACTTCCTGTTACACTTATTGTTCAGTCGAATCATAATATGGTTTATTTAGTCCAGAAAGCGCCAAAACTGGGAAAACACAAGAGTTTTCACTTATTAATCACTTCTTAATTAGTTTTATTACAGACCAGAAAACATTAGGATTATCAAAGAGAAAGCATTTGTAAATATCAGGAACAAACAACTAAAACATGATGAATCCGTCTTTTTGGCAGAATTAAAACAGAGCATTTTTCATGTTCAAAAATGAAAAGTGACTGAATGATTTTACAGCAGAAGCAAGAAAAACACGAATTAAAACATGAATTTAATTGATTTCTCATTAACATTTGTAAAGCAAAATGAATCTGTAATTAGTGATCAATAACCTTTGAACAGAGTGAATGAGACTGAAATGAGCACATGAATTAAGCGAGCGAAGTTTAAACAGAAACACTTTGACATCGTTAACTGTTTCATGTCATCACAATCTGAAGTGACAGTGATTTCCATGTGTTTCTTACAGTGACGTGAGTGAATGAGCCTCTGTCGTGTTTTCACCCGTTCATCACGTTTGAAGGATCAACGTCAGAGAGCGTTTTATATCCAGGGTTTCACACCAAAGTAACGGCGCGTGGCGCTCGCACGTTCCCTTTGTCGTGGCATTGGTTACGTTTGGGCGGGAGGGCATCTGGCTCGGCTGTGTTTACAGAAGTGTGACAGTGACGGTTTCACGTGCTGCAGATGATGTTCTATTGTATTTGACCAAAGCAGACATTTCCATCGCTCTGAACTTTGAACTCTGAACTTGGGCCTCAGAACTCCTGCCGTGGACAAGAAATGGATACTTTTGTGGAATACATTTGTCGACAGAAAAAAGGCCGTCACAAAGAGCTCAAACCTCACCAACGATCGAGGGCTGGACGGACATAACTGACATGCGGAAAATGAAAAAAAAAAAAAAAATTGAAAATGAACAAATTTGACCGATTTTGGCGCAAATGTGACGTTTATTTTGGACTTTGTGTGGCTTCATTTTCTTTGCTTTTTCCCTCTTTATTTACGGTTTCATTTACTCTCTTTGGTCCTGTTCCTTCTCTTGTTCTTGATGTTAACGTTTGTACATTAAAAAAGTTCTAAGGGCGAATCAGAACTTTATATCGTTCGGATCATGTAAAGACCCTCACCAAATCTTCAAATCAGGAGGAATCATTTGCGCCACGAAGCGACGCGCTCCGTAACATGACCTCCGAGCTCCGGTTTCCCGTGCGACCGGAGGTAAAGTCCTGCAGCTACGGTCCGGAACCAAGACCAGCGCAACGATCCGGGCCTGGTCCCGATCACGGTCCCCGAAGGTTCAGCACCAATGTCGCTCGAGCTGAACCTCAGAAGAGCACATTCAACGTGGGATTTCAACCGCATTTGTTCGTCCGATTGTGAGAAGCACTTTTGTGAGAAGCACTTTTGTGAGAAGCACTTTTGTGAGAAGCACTTTTGTGAACGTCCAGGCTTGAAATGAGATCCAAAGAAGAGCAGCAGACTTACTTGGTTTAGCTCAGACGTTATGCTAACAACCAGGTTAGCTCCAATGATCATAGAAATGTGTCGTCTTCTTCTCTCCACCTTCTTCAACAGGTTGTGTTCATGTGACGTCAGAACCTTCTAGACTGGAGGTCAGAACCCTCAGCTGAACTCTCAGGGTCAAGGTCAGAGGTCAGATTGATGGTTCATGTCTCTGTCTGAACTGACACGCAGTTAAGATGAATATATTTAGAAATGTGCACACAAAAAAAGTCACTTCCTGTTTGCAATCGATGACATCACAGTAGGAAATTACCCAGCAACCACTGGGCCACTATGTCACTATGTTTTTAATTTGACAAATACAAATAAATGAGTGCTTTATTTTGTTGAATTCATGTTTAAAGAGTCAAAAAAGTTGTTTCTTTGTGTAAATTCTGTTAACCGTGTCCGTTAACCGCGTCCGTTAACCGCGTCAGTTAACCGCGTCAGTTAACCGCGTCCGTTAACCGCGTCCGTTAACCGCGTCCGTTAACCGCGTCCGTTAACCGCCTCCGTTAACCGCGTCCGTTGACCACGTCCGTTGACCACGTCTGTTGACCGCGTCCGTTAACCGTGTCTGTTGACCGCGTCCGTTAACCGTGTCTGTTGACCGCGTCCGTTAACCGTGTCTGTTAACTCGCCGTCAGTTAACCGCGTCAGTTAACCGCGTCAGTTAACCGCGTCAGTTAACCGCGTCCGTTAACCGCGTCCGTGTTACCGCGTCGTTAACCGTGTCTGTTGACCGCGTCCGTTAACCGTGTCTGTTGACCGCGTCAGTCAACCGTGTCCGTTGACCGTGTCTGTTGACCGCGTCCGTTAACCGTGTCTGTTGACCGCGTCCGTTAACCGTGTCTGTTAACCGCGTCAGTCAACCGTGTCCGTTAACCGTGTCCGTTAACCGTGGCAAACGCGTTGCGGTCGCTTTGCCGTTCTGGGTTCAGAGCGTTTTCCTCGTCACACACTGATCTCTTTGTGACTCTCTCGGCCCTAATCCTCCTGATGGAAAAGTCCTCCCGCGGCCCCCGCTTCGGCTTGGGCCCCCGGCGGAGGTGCTCCGCGTGGGGCCCGGGCACGGCTCGGAGCGAGGGGCAGAGTTTCAGCCGCCTTTGCTCCGGGACAATGCCGCGGATGACGCCCTGACAGGGACCTTTGGGTGCTCTGAATCTTTCATGTGATTCTGGTGTCGCCCTGCCAGCGCCGTGAGGTCAGAGATGAACCCGAACGCACCACGGAGGGGCACCTGAACGCGGCGCCGGGGGGAAACGCGACACCGCCCCCAGGCGCGGATCTGCCGGCCGTAATAACGCGTCTGTCGGCACCCGCGCGGAGGAACGGGTGCTCGGGGAGACGCAGCGGGGCGCACAGAGCAGCGCCAGAACTTCATTTTGTACATTTCGAACACGGGAACAAAACGGAACATTGACCACGGCCACGACCACGGCCACGACCACGGCCACGGCTCGAATGGTCCGCATGTGTCCCGGTTGGGCCACAGCCCGTCGTGGCCGGCGTTCTTCTTTAGGACGCGTGCGGTGCGGTTCAGGAGCCTCGGGACACGCCCCGTTTAACATGGTGCGCCACGATGCACCTGCCACGCCCAAACTACAGACGGGGCGGGTTCGCGTCATCGCTACGGTTACATCAAAGGAAACAACGGAGCGACACCAGAGCTCGACGTCACCTTCAGTAAAACTATACATTTATGATGGTGATAAATAAAGACAAAACAACACTAAAAGACACTTAAAACATTCGATTACAAACTCGGGGTCACGCAGCGGCAACAAAACACACGAGAACGTTTTGGGGGTTTTAGAGGATTGATCATGGATTTGAAGTCATATTTCCCAGACGCAGTGGCGTGGACAGAGTTTCCCACGACAGATCTTCACCGTCACATTTCACTGTCATTTCTGTGTTTTTATAAGAACTTTACAGATTCAATATGCACAGGGATGTGGGCGGGGCCAGGGGGCAGGGGAAAACGGGATGAACTCAAACCTGCAGGAATCAATCAAAACACAAGTTTGACTAAGATAATGAGGGAAAACCTCTCGCCTCACAGCAAGAAGGTCCTGGGTTCTAGTCCCGGGCGGCGTGGGGCCTTTCTGTGTGGAGTTTGCATGTTCTCCCTGACTTTCAGTGGGACTTTCTTGGTTCACCCTGTGCGCTCAGGAGCCTATTCTCTGGACCCTCTGGACCCTCTGTGGACCCTCTCTGGACCCTCTGGACCCTCTCTGGACCCTCTCTGGACCCTCTCTGGACCCTCTGGACCTCTGGACCTCTGGACTCCTCTGGACCCTCTCTGGACCTCTGGACCCTCTGGACCTGGACCTCTCTGGACCCTCTGGACCCTCTCTGGACCTCTGGACCCTCTGGACCGCCTCTCTGGACCCTCTCGGGGCCCCCTGGAGCCCCTCTGGACCCTCTGGAACCCTCTGGACCCTCTCTGCACCCTCTCTGTGCCCTCTCTGTGCCCTCTCTGTGCCCTGGACCCTCTCTGGACCTGTGTGGAGCCTCTTGGACCCTCTCTGGACCCTCTCTGGACCCTCTCTGGACCCTCTGGACCCTCTGGACCCATCTCTGGAGCCCCTCGGACCTCTGGACCCTCTTTGGAACCCTCTCTGGACCCTCTCTGGACCTCTCTGGAACCCTCTGGACCCTCTGGACCCTCTCTGGAGCCCTCTGGCCCTCTGGACCCCCTCTGGGCCCTCTCGTGGACCGTCTGGACCGTCTAGACCCTCTGGACCCTCTGGACCCTCTCTGGACTGTCTGGACCGTCTAGACCCTCTGGACCCTCTGGACCCTCTCTGGACCCTCTGTGAAGCTGAGACTCAGGTGTTTTGGACTCTGAAGTCTGCTTCACTCTAAAGTACAAAGGAGCTCTGCTCAGAGGAAGTCCGTTCTTTGTTGAATATATGAATGAGTGAATCTGAGCGACTCCAGGTTGAGCATTTATTGGGTTTGGACAATTCTCTTTTAAAGCTGAAGGTAAAAGATAAAAGTCCAGCTCATGTTTCACTTTGTTTTAGAGTCATTTCTTACTCGATGGTTTGGAGAACAAACTGAGCCTGAACTTCCAGTGGTGGAAAGAAGTGTGTTCGAGCTTTATTTTAAGTACAACATATGAAGAAGCTCGAGAGCTCTCTTTTTCCAGATGTGGACAAAATGGAATAAATCAAGAAAAAGTCCAAAAATGCATTTGTGAATGAATAAATACATAAAGTAGGTTTAAAAATTCATTCATTCATTCATTCATTCATTCATAGAGAGCATGTTTCGAGCTCTAATCGCGCTCGGATCTGTTTTCAGTGACAGGAACGATGGGGCCACTTTCCCATCGGCCCAAAGTAAATCGGTCCAAATCGGATCCAGCGCTCGCCTCAGATGAGGGTCTTCTGCTCTGGGGTCTCCTGAAAGGCTCCATGTTTAAACTGTCCTCTTTTGTTTGCCATATTCACATCAAACACGCGGCATCTGTCTGTGAGTGACATCAGCCAGGATTATCCAGGGACAATGGTCCCGCCCTGAACCCACGCCAACCGGAGAATGTGGAGACCCCCAAAACACCTCACGTTTAGGCCCCCTCAGCCCGTTCTCTCAACGCTGCTGAATCTGCTCATGTTTTTGGCCTTCCTCACAGTGTCCTACAGCAGTGGTTCTGTTTACACCAAAGAACGGATTTGGCTTTGTGAGAACCACCAGACCTGAACCGGTCTGTAACCGGACTCTGCATCAGGACTGCACCATTTTCACAGCAGTTTTACCAAAGAAATGACTCTTTGGAGAACAAAAATGTGGAACAAAATGAGGTTCTTTGAGTTTGAAGTTTCTGGGCCGAGATGTCTGATGTTCCTCCAGGGATCTGCTGTAGCCCCTCCTCCAGTCTGGGGGGTCACTGCGCCACCTTCACCGCCCACACCTTCTCCAGCTCCTCTCCGAGCCCTTGGTGTCTCTCCAGTTTCTCGTGTTCTGTCTCCCCCCGATGTCGCCACAGTGTCCCGTCGGTCCGGCCCACTCTCTTTAAGATGATCTTTGTGAACGTTGGTCAGTTTGAGCTCATCTTCTGCTGATGCCTTCAAAGAAAAGGGAAATGGCAAAACTCTTGGACGACATGAACTCAATTGTTCAAGACTCAAAAGACGGCTGTGATTAACTGGACTGAGACTTGACGTTTTGACTCTGTTGACGTTGTGTGGTCGTTTCTTGACGTTCTGTGTCCAGCAGGTGGACCCCCACAGCAGGGGCTCCAGGAGACTGTGGAGAGACTCAGGTTCTCGCCTCTAGAGGCGGCTGGAGCCTTCGTTCGCGCGCTTCAGGTTGGGCATCGGCTTGATTTTAGTCTCCGCCCCTCGTTTCCACGGTGGGTCCTCATGGCTGCTCTTTTGGGGGTCACTCTAGGGTCACTGCTGCTGAGACGGTTGTGGCGGGGATCGCGGCGTGCAGGAGACTATTTCGGATGGCGCGGTGCCGGTGTTCAGGCGCGGTGATTCGTGCTCACCACATTTTGCACCGGTCTCGCGCCTTCGTCACGTCTCTGCGGACGTTGGGGGGGGGGGGGGGGGGTCCAGAGACACGTGTCCAGTTTGTGTAGACTGTGGCACAAGCTTAAACAGCAGATGGTGGTCGGTTTGTAATCCCGGTGTCGTGCTGGCCCCGCGGTACCCTGCCACTCAGCCGCCCCCGCGCCACTCCCGCCCCCGCGCCCCCCCGCTCTCCCCTGACATGTGAGCCTCCACCACAGACGCACCTCGCAGCTCCCCTCCTCTCCCTCGTGCATCTCATGTCCAGCTTACTTCGTCCGCTCTCGGAACATCGATCGTACATTTTTCAGGCACCTTTAATTTAAATCTAACATAAGTTGATCATCGTTCAACTATTTGTGTTCATTATTGATTAAACAACAGAACAGGTCCAACTGACCAAGCTCCGCTCTTCCTGGGACGTTCAACGAGCAAGCAGATTTTCATTCTCGACTTTAGTGTCTGAGTGTGTCATTATTTCAAATCAAATAAATCCAATTATTTTTCTGCTTGACTAGCGCTCAAAATCAACAATGAAACAGACTGAAAACGAGGGCGGCGAACAGGGGGCGAACGTGCGGGGCGAACGGGTGGACCGGGCGAACGGGGGCGAACGGGGGAACAGGGGCGACCGGCGCGAAACAGGGGGCGAACAGGGGGCGATAGGGTCCGTTACTGGAACAGGACCCAACAGGAGGTGAAAGATACTGGATTCCATCCACAACACAGGAGCTTGGTAGCTAAACGCTCTACCTCCTACTGTGCTTTTAGAGACTCTTGGGACCACCAGAAGTCCAGCATTTTGAGAGCGAACGTGCTCTGTTTGGATGATAAGGTCCTATAGCCATCTTTGAGGTAGGATGGGATCAGGTCATTTATGGCTTTGTAAGTCAGGAGGAGGAGTTTGAATTTTGATTCTAAACTCAACAGGAGCCAGTGAAGAGACTCGAGCACCGGCGTAATGTGCTCTCTTCTTTTAGTTCCTGTTCGTAATCTTGCTGCTCGCGTTTTGAACCGGGAGTTACAGAAGTCATTTTTTCAACATTAATCAGCCAAGTACAGGATGTGGGCGGGGTAGGGGGTAGGTGAAAACTCAAGCTCATCTCTAATAACATTTGCATAATACATCCCCTTTTTAAGTAGTCGTGTTTCATTGGCATAATGTTTCTTTGACAACAATGGTGTTTAAGCGGCGCTCTGCTCCTCTTCCCCTCTCCCCACCCCCCCCTCTCTCCTCTCTCCCTTTTCCCCCTCTCTCCCCTCTCCCTCTCCCACTCCTCCTCTCTCCTCCTCTCCCCCTCTCTCCCCCTCTCTCCTCTCCCCTCTTCTCCCCCTTCTCCCCCCCTCTCTCCCCCTCCCCCCTCTTCCCTCTCCCCTTCTCTCCCCCCCTCTCTCCCCCTCCCCCCTCCCCCTCTCCCCCCTCTCACCCCCCTACCCCTCTCCTCCCCTCTCTCCCCTCCCCCCCTCTCTCCCCCTCCCCCACTTCTCTCCCCCTCCCCCCCTCTCCCCCTCTCCCCCCTCCCTCTCGCACTCTTCCCCGTCATATTACCCCTCGCATCCCACCTCTCATCGTTCGCGGAAGCTCTCCCCCCCTGTTCTCCCTCTCTCCCTCCCCGCTCTCTCCCCCCTTCGTTCCCTCCCCCACTCTCCCCTCGCCGCCCTCTCTAACCTCCTACGCGCCTCTCCCCCCCTCTTCTCTCCCCTCTCCTCCTCTCTCTCCTCCCCTCCCTCTCCACCCCCCTCCTCCCCCCCCTCTCTCCCCCTCTCCTCCCCTCTCTCCCTCTCCCTTCTCTCCCCCCTCCCCCTCTCTCCCTCTCCCCCCTCCCTCCCCCTCTCCCCTCCCCCGCTGAGGCTGTGTCAGCAGTCAGCAGATAAAGATTAGCTGCAGCAGAAGACACTGAAGACAATGGAGGTAATTAGAGACACGAAAACAACTCCACATAATCCTGACAGAGGCCGACAGGGGCGGGGCCCGACTGAGGCGGGCCCCGACTGGGGCGGGGCCTGGTGTGTGTGGTACAAACACAGGAAGTGTGTATATTTTAGTTTTTGGTCAAATACACTTTAAACACTCATTAAAATGTTGAAAATTCAAGGTTTAGTTTCACTGTTTCACTGACGCTGGTGCGTCGGGTCAGGACAGCAATGATGTGTTCAGGTGAGTGAAGGGGAACCATGGCGACGGCTCAGGGGCTTCACGGAGCCTCACAGCGACACGAGACATGTCCGTTAGTTTTCTATTTTATCACAAAGGATTGAAAAAATACTAGTTTCAGAATCAAAATATTCTTTCTCTTTGTTTCATGAGTCCTGTTTACGAGCTCCTCTTCTCTGCGCCTTCGTCTGTTTTTGACTCATCGGCAGACTCGTTCTGACTCAAATCACCTTCGTTACAGCAGTGTGCTCACATTAGCATGTTGGCTAATCTAGTTTTTGTTTATTTCTCCATGGTAATTCCCTGTGCTGCCAGTAGATGGAGCGCGAACACAAATCCTGATGAGGGAACGCCTGACTGAGAGAAAGTCATGTGTGGTTTGTGGTAGCGTCCATGTGGAGGCCGGTCACATGGAGATGAAGCTAACATCAGAGGGTTAGCTTAGCGCTGATCTGAGGCCTGCTGACTCCACATCCAGGTTATATAACTGCAGAGCGTCAGTGCTAACCCGTTACACCTGACGCTAACCTCACCTGGATCACAGCGTGTCAACCGTTCTTTGTTATCGTTTTCATCAGTGTCATGTTTTTGACTGAAACTAAAATACAAACTGTGTGGACAAGACGCCAAGACCCATGACGCCATGACCCCAAGACCCAAGACCAAGACCCATGGGCCCATGACCCATGACCCATGACCCAAGACCCAAGACCCAAGACCCAAGACCCAGACCCATGACCCATGACCCAAGACCCAAGACCCAAGACCCAAGACCCATGACCAAGGCCCAAGACCCATGACCCAATGACCCAAGACCCAATGACCCAAGACCCATGACCAAGACCCAGGCCCAAGACCCAAGACCCAAGACCCATGACCCATGACCCATGACCCATGACCCATGACCCATGATGACCCAGACCCAATGACCAAGACCATGCCCAAGCCCTGACCATGACCATGCCAAGACCCATGACCCATGACCCAGACGCCCAAGACCACCAGAGACCCAAGACCTCATGACCCAAGTGACCCATGACCAGACCCATGACCCATAGACCCATGACCGGCATGACCCAAGACCCATGAACCCAAACCCATGCGCCCAAGATCCATGGCCCAAGGCCCATGGCCCCATGACCAAGCTAAAGGCCCATGAGGCCCATCAAGACCCATGACCCAAGACCCATGACCCATGACCCATGACCCAAGACCCATGACCCATGACCCATGACCCAAGGCCCAAGACTCAAGGTCCACGTTTGCATCCCAGAGCCACAAAGTCAAACCACAGACCATAATCAAGCTCAAAGTCAGCAGGGTTTAATCTGTGGTACTTTTGTCAAGACCTTTAAGTATTAGTCCAATACTCAAGGCCCCTGCCCTTTGGGCCCCTGCCCTTTGGGCCCCTACCCTTTGGGCCCCTGCCCTTTGGGCCCCTACCCTTTGGGCCCCTGCCCTTTGGGCCCCTACCCTTTGGGCCCCTACCCTTTGGGCCCCTGCCCTTTGGGCCCCTGCCCTTTGCCCTTTGGGCACAGACACTGTTAAGAATCACTTTTGTACATTTCTGTTTTTTAATTCCTTATGGTTGTTACTTCTCTCGCAGTTTCAGAACCCGTGTGGGACGGTTGTGTTGAGCCTGTTGTTCACATGCTTCAGCCCTGCTCTCCAGCGCCCCCTGTCTGTGAGCTGCACTGTGTGGACAGAAGCACTGAAACTAAAGTAAACTGGCCTCAGGTTTAATGTTTGTGCTTTTTGTTCCATGAAATGACGACAGTCTTTTTAAACGGTTTTCTTTAATGCCCTTTGGATTTCATATATGTTGTTTTTATTGTTGCTCAGTGTTTTCTGTCGCACTTTAACGTCGAGACGAGTTCCTACGAAGTTTGTTCATTGACAATGGAAAATAACCTTTTCTGATTCTGATTCTGAAAAGAAGACAAACCTAAAGACTAAAAGCTGCAGGATGAAGAACATCATTCTGGACTCCAGGTGTTTCCATGGGCGTTTGAGTGTTAATGATCATCCAGATGCATTAGCATTAGCATTAGCACTGGCATTAGCATACACTGCGTTTACTGCGTCTGAAGTCTGGAGGAATTCGACTGAGACGTGTGTTTGAACTCTGGTCTCAGATCAGTGGAAATGATAATCTGCCACTGCCTGAAAGTAAAAACGTGCGACGCAGTTTCTCACGTCTGAAAATCAAATGTTCAACCAAAATGAGAATGTCGTTATGTTGGTTTAAAGTGTGTTTTTAGTCCGAAGTGCTAATGCTAAATGACTCCTGAACGTCCCGTAGCCGCCGTTAGCGCCGCGTCCGTTCTCACCCGCGGCGACCGGGACGAGACCTTCGTGACGTTGCCCTCCAGGACGAACGTTTTGGACGAGCGGCGTGGACCCACATGTCAGGGAAACACGGCGCCCGGAGCTTTGCGTAATGACGGTAATCTGAGACACGCTGAGTCCGCCGCACAAAGATTATCGCTAATATCACGCTCGCCACAACAGTAATGCACTTACGCAACAACACAAGGATCACCTGAAGAACATCGGACCCTCATCGTGTCCTGAGGGGCCAGTTACACCCGCTTCAGAGTCGCAGACGCAGTAATGAGTCACACGGGGGTCTGCGACGGTCAGGAATGAGCTGCTAAAATACAACCGGAGCTCCTCATGACCACCAGGCAAGAGGAGTCAGGCAAACAACATTAGCATCAGAATGAGTTTATAATGGGGTTTGGTATGAGTCTAATCTGGAGTGGCTGACAGAGCTAACAGAGCTAACAGCGCTAACAGCGCTAACAGAGCCGCGGCGCGCTCATCACGTCTGTGCAAACGTGTTTAAATCAAATGGGCTTTTAATAAATGATGAGCCACTTATTCAGATATTGCACTTCAGACGCCGCTGTTCATGGCGAAGCGGCAGATCCGTGTTCTTCAGCCGTTTGTTCACCTTCTGGCAGATGTTGAGACGCATTCAGAAATATGGACAAGTCAAATATGTCCTTAATAACGCGTCCTGGGCGTTTCGAGACGAGAAGAAGCCTTCGTCCGGGCGAAGACCTCCTTTCACCACAATAAAACGGGGTTCGTCGTGAAAGCCCCATGACGACCGAACCTGCCCCCGGGGCGATCTGGCAGGAGTGTGGCCGGTCGTCTCTCCGCCCGGCGTCCACGTCTCCTGAACGAGGTGCGAAGGCGGCGGGGTCAAAGTTCAGCCGCTCCATCTGCGGAACGCGCTGCTCTTTTAATCTGAAGCCGACTCCTCAGACGAGTTTAATCCCCTTCAGGGTCTTTGTTCCAGGTTACTGTCCCCCTCGGGTCTCGGAGGGTCCTCGCTAAGTCCGGCTCTGATCCCGGCTCTGATCCCGGCTCTGATCCTGGCTCTGATCCTGGTTCTGATCCCGGTCCGGACTCTCAGCCTGTTACAACCGTGAAAAGACTAGATCCACAAGCGTTCCTTTGTTCCTCTGGGTTTAACGAGTCGCATGGATCAGGACTTTGAAGGGTTTGGTCCAGACGTTTGCCAGAATCGTGAGATGTTTGGACACAACGTGGTGTTTCTCTCTCAGGTTCAGTCCAAGAGTTCTTGTGCGGCTGAAGCCTCGACACCAGAACGTTTCCCAACGACTTGAATATTTGGATTTGTGAAGTATAAAAAGGACTTTAATCAGGAAACACAAGGAGAGCGAGGAGGGCGGAGTCTGCCCCGGGGCGGCTGTGGCTACACAGGTCCAGACTGTTTTCACTGGCGGCCCAAAGGTGGCCCAAGTCTAAGATACAGTTTGGTTCAACAGTAATTAATACAATATAGAAAGTATGAGTAAAAGTGAAGAAAAGAGAGTGTGAACGTTCTGAGTACTTTAGGAGTGCATTATCATTGATCTAGTTACTTTAGGAGTATTATTCATGATCTATACTTTAGGAGTATTATCATGATCTATACTTTAGGAGTATTATTCATTGATCTATACTTTAGGAGTATTATCATGATCTATACTTTAGGAGTATTATCATGCTCTTACTTTAGGAGTTATTATCATGCTCTATACTTTAGGAGTATTATCATGATCTATACTTTAGGATATTATCATGATCTATACTTTAGGAGTATTATCATGATCTATACTTTAGAGTATTATCATGATCTATACTTTAGGAGTATTATCATGATCTATACTTAGGAGATTATCATGATCTATACTTTAGGAGTATTATCATGCTCTATACTTTAGGAGTATTTATCATGATCTATACTTTAGGATTATCATTCTATACTTTAGAGTATTATCGATGCTCTATACTTTAGGAGTATTATCATGCTCTATACTTTAGGAGTATTATCATGCTCTATACTTTAGGAGTATTATCATGATCTATACTTTAGAGTATTATCATGTCTATACTTAGGATATCAGATTACTTTAGGAGTATTATCATGCTCTATACTTTAGGAGTATTATCATGATCTATACTTGAGTATTATCATCTCTTACTTTAGAGTATTATCATGCTCTAAAGCATTTTAAGATCCTGATTTTACGTAATATAATAAAAGTTAAAGTTGTATAATTAGTCCAATGTCTGACCGTTTGTGTTGGAAATTTAATTATTATTTACAAACTACAGTTACATTACTTTACTGTAATAATACACATTAAATGACTCTGAAACATGTCTTTCTTACAAGCGGTTTTAGTTGTAGGATCTGGCAACCCACAGTGAGGCGCTGCTTCTGCGTTCTGATTGGACAGCCGCAGCTTCCATAAAGAGCATAAAGAACACAAATCTTCATTAAAGCTTCATTGTGGAACTTTCACGTCACAAGTTTATGTTTTAGAAAACACACAAGCAGAAAGTTAAAGGTGCAAACTACGTAACTTTGTCTCCATGACGATGTTCCTGTTGACCTGGAATGTTCCGCAGTGTGACATTAAGTTCATTATTTCATCCGGGTGTTTTTATTTCTAGAAAACGCCGACAGGCGCCGGCACACTTCACAGATCGGACCCGTAACTGGGTGACCTGCTCGTCTCCATGGCGAGCGGCAGGTTTAATGCTGTGGAACATTCCAGCTCCGACAATGAGACGTTTGTGGCGTTGATTCCACGGTAAAGATTATGAACTGATCCTCGGGTTTGTGTCGACGCAGCAGAATCCCACGTCTGCCTCCTCCAAATCTCACAGACTCCGCCCCCCTCAGCAGCCCGCCCCGCCCCCTCCGCCCCAAGCCCCGCCCCCTGCCCCCGATCAGGTTTTAGTCCGGACCACGGCCACCAGAGCCCACAGTTCAGACCTGGACCAGACCAGGACTCAGAGAGCGACCGCTGCTCGACAGAAAGTTCATTGATGATTGACATTTCAAAAAACAAATTTTGATTTTTTGGTAAATTCTATTGACAAAAGACAAAACCTTTAAAGCTTTTGTATTTTTCCAAAAACAGAGAAACATTTGGACTTTTTGAGCACAACTTTACATTTTTCGACAGATATTTTGAAACAATATTTTGCAAAAGAAAAAAAACTTTGAAATTGAAAATATTGAAAATATATTCAACCTTTTTGAAACTCAAACGTCTTCTTTCTGCGGCAGCGATCCAAAGTTCTCGGCTCAAAACAATGTTGAATAAATCCGGTCGTTCTCTCGTTTATTAGAATTTGGACTTTTGAATTTTTTGTTCATTTTGAAAAGCACTTTTTGAATATTCCGTTGGTAAATGGAGGATCCTCTGTGTCACATGTCCATGTCGTCTCCTCACGAGTCGCCACAAAGTCCATCCTCCGACAGCACTTCAGGTGAGTCTGGACCTGGTTTGGACCTGATGTAAGCATGGTTTAGTCCTGGTTTAGTCCTGGTTTAGTCCTGGTTTAGTCCAGGTTTAGTCCAGGTTTAGTCCTGGTTTAGTCCTGGTTTAGTCCTGGTTTAGTCCTGGTTTAGACATGGTTTAGTCCTGGTTTAGCCTGGTTTTAGACCTGGTTTAGACATGGTTTAGTCCTGGTTTAGTCCTGGTTTAGACCTGTAGACCTGGTTTAGTCCTGTTTAGACCTGGTAGACATGGTTTTTCCTTGTTTAGTCCAGGTTTAGCCCTGGTTTAGTCCTGGTTTAGTCCTGGTTTAGCCCTGGTTTAGTCCTGGTTTAACATGGTTTAGTCCTGGTTTAGTCCTGGTTTAGACATGGTTTAGTCCTGGTTTAGTCCTGGTTTGAGCCCTTTAGCCCTGGTTTAGTCCTGGTTTAGCCCTGGTTTATCCTGGTTTAGTCTGGTTTAGCCCTGGTTTAGTCCTGGTTTAGTCCTGGTTTAGCCGTTAGCCCTGGTTTAGCCTGGTTTAGCCTGGTTTAGTCCTGGTTTAGTCCTGGTTTAGTCCTGTTTAGTCCAGTGGTGTGCAGATTTTAAAATGATAAAGGCTGAACTAGTCTCGTTTTGTCTCTGTTAAGTTTCCATTTATTTATAGTTTCACTAATACATGAAAAATGATATTCAAATATAGCATTCATGTCGCTATGGCAGCGCTAAACAGACCAATCACAATCATTCACACTTGGAGCAGGGGGGATCCTTCAGCGGTCACAGTCGCCCTGGGGCAGACGTTCTGGTCCATGGTCCGACCCCAGGAAGAGAACGCTCCTGAAGGTCCCAGGAAATAAACAATGACCAGTGGATGAAAACGGCTTCATGTTTGTTTGTTTGTTTGTTTGTTTGTGATGTTCTGACTAAACTGATCAATAAATACACTTCTTTATTTCGTTTGTAATTTGATTCTTCTGAGAGAGGAACTGGACCTGAAACAGTTCAAAATGAGGATTCTGAATATGCATTTTCACACTGGTCCTGGTCTGCAGTGTGTGTTTGTTTAGTCTGGTTTGATCCCGGCTCTGGTTCTGGTCCCAGGTCCCGGTAAGTCCCTGAGTCCGGTCCTGGTCTGCCGAGTGTGCGGCGACAGCAGCAGCGGGAAACACTACGGCATCTACGCCTGCAACGGCTGCAGCGGATTCTTCAAACGCAGCGTCCGGCGAAGACTCATCTACAGGTCAGAAAAGAGATGAAACTATAAACATCTACAGGTCAGAAAACAGATGCAACTATAAACATATACAGGTCAGAAAACAGATGCAACTATAAACATCTACAGGTCAGAAAACAGATGAAACTATAAACATCTACAGGTCAGAAAACAGATGAAAACTATAAACATCTACAGGTCAGAAAACAGATGAAACTATAAACATCTACAGCGTCAGAAAACAGATGCAACTAAAACAATCTACAGGTCAGAAAACAGATGAAACTGAACACATCTACAGGTCAGAAAACAGAATGAAACTATAAACATCTACAGGTCAGAAAACAGATGCAACTAAACACATCTACAGGTCAGAAAACGGATGAAACTAAACACATCTAAAGGTCAGAAAACAGATGAAACTAAAAACATCTACAGGTCAGAAAACAGAATTAAACTAAAAACATCTACAGGTCAGAAAACAGATGAAAACTCAAAACATCTACAGGTCAGAAAACGGATGAAACTGAACACATCTACAGGTCAGAAAAACAGATGAAACTAAACGCATCTACCGGTCAGAAAACAGATTAAACTAAACACATCTAAAGGTCAGAAAAAAAGATGAAACTAAAAAACATCTACAGGTCAGAAAACAGATTAAACTAAAAACATCTACAGGTCAGAAAACAGATGAAACTTAAAACATCTACAGGTCAGAAAAACAGATGAAACTAAACACATCTACAGGTCAGAAAACGGATGAGACTAAACACATCTACAGGTCAGAAAAAGATGAAACTATAAACATCTACAGGTCAGAAAAACGGATGAAACAAAACACTCTACAGGTCAGAAAAAAGATGAAACTATAAACATCTACCGGTCAGAAAACAGATGAAAACTAAAACATCTACCGGTCAGAAAACAGATGAAAACTAAAAACAATCTACAGTCCAGAAAACGGATGAAACTAAACACATCTACAGTCAGAAAACGGAAAAACTTAAAACATCTACAGGTCAGAAAACGGATGAAACTAAACACATCTACAGGTCAGAAAACAGATTAAACTAAACACATCTAAAGGTCAGAAAAAGATGAAACTAACATCTACGGTCAGAAAACAGATGAACTAAAAACATCTACAGGTCAGAAAACGGATGAAACTAAACACATCTACAGTCAGAAAACGGATAAAACTTAAAACATCTACAGGTCAGAAACGGATGAAACTAAACACATGCTACAGGTCAGAAAACAGATTAAACTAAACACATCTAAAGTCAAAAAAGATGAAACTATAAACATCTACCGGTCAGAAAACAGATGAAACTAAAAACATCTACAGGTCAGAAAACGGATGAAACTAAAACATCTACAGGTCAGAAAACGGATGAACTAACACATCTACAGGTCAGAAACGGATAAAACTTAAAACATCTACAGGTCAGAAAACGGATGAAACTAACACATCTACAGGTCAAAAACGGATGAACGACTAAACACATCTACAGGTCAGAAAACAGATGAAGCTAAAAAACATCTACAGGTCAGAAAACAGATGAACTATAAACATCTACAGGTCAGAAAACAGATGAAACTTAAAACATCTATAGGTCGAAACAAAAAGGATGAAACTAAACACATCTACAGGTCAGAAAACAGATGAACTAAACACATCTACAGGTCCAGAAAACAGCTGAAACTAAACACATTACAGGTCAGAAACAAATGAAACTAAACACATCTACAGGTCAGAAAACAGATGATAACTTAAAACATCTACAGGTCAGAAAACAGATGAAAATAAACACATCTACAGGTCAGAAACAGATGAAACTAAAAACATCTACAGGTCAGAAATACATGAAACTTGAAAACATCTACAGGTCAGATAACGGATAAACTAACACATCTACAGGTCAGAAACGGATGAAACTAAAAACATCTACAGGTCAGAAAACAGATGAAACTAAACACATCTACCGGTCAAAGAAACAGATTCAACTAAACACATCTAAAAGGTCAGAAAACAGATGAAACTAAAAACATCTACAGGTCAGAAAACAGATGAAACTTAAAACATCTACAGGTCAGAAAACAGATGAAACTCGAAAACATCTACAGTACGAAACAGAAGATTAAACTCAAACATCTCAGGTCAGAAAACAGATGAAACTCAAACACTACAGTCAGAAACAATGAAACCAAACACTAAGGTCAAAAACAGATGAACTCAAAACATCTACAGGTCAGAAAACAGATGAAACTCAAAACATCTACAGGTCAGAAAACAATGAAACCAAACACATCTACAGGTCAGAAAACAGATGAACTTAAACATCTACAGGTCAGAAAACGGATGAAACTAAACACATCTACAGGTCAGAAAAACGGGAGTAAACTAAACACATCTACAGGTCAGAAAACGGAATTGAAACTAAACAATCTACAGGTCAGAAAAGAGATTAAAACGAAATCACATCGTACAGGTCAGAAAGAAGGAGAAAGTAAAAACATCTACAGGTTCAAAAACAGATGAAACTAAAAAACAATCTACAAATCAGACAAACAGATTAAAACTTAGAACACACTCTAAGCAGGTCAGAAAAACAGATGAAGATAAAAACATCTACAAGGTCAGAAACAAAACAAACACTAAGTGAAACAAGTATGAAAACATTACTCACAACATGAAACATTCTCAGGTCAAGAAAACAGATGACAACAAGTCAGA
The DNA here is from genome assembly GCA_015082035.1 of Chaenogobius annularis. NCBI lineage: Eukaryota > Metazoa > Chordata > Actinopteri > Gobiiformes > Gobiidae > Chaenogobius > Chaenogobius annularis. The sequence continues at coordinate 22,112 of BJKM01000454.1, read as the reverse complement.
AACGAGAAATCAAAACATCTACAGGTAAACATGAAATCAACATCAGGCAAAAACTAAACCAAACACATCTAAGTCAGAAAACCGAAATAAAACTTACAGGCAAAACATGAAAAAACTCCATGAAACGCCATTAATAACACAACTAAGTCAACGAATGAATAAACACTACATCAAGGATAGAAACACACACGAAAAGTTAAACTAAAACATCATCAAAACAATGAAAAACTCGGTCAACAGTTACCATAAATCAAGCAGATAAACTATAAAAACATCAGTAGAAAACAGATGAACTAAAATGTCAGAAAACATGACTAACAACAGTAGAAAACAGTAAAAACATCTACAGGTCAGAAAACGGGATGAAACTAAACACATCTTACAGGTCAGGAAAACAGGATGAAACTAAAAAACATCTTACAGGTCAGAAAACAGATGAAACTTAAAACATCTACAGGTCAGAAAACAAGATGAAACTAAAACACATCTACAGGTCAGAAAACAGATGAAACTAAACACATCTACAGGTCAGAAAACAGATGAAACTAAACACATCTACAGGTCAGAAAACGGATGAAACTAAACACATCTACACGGTCAAAGGAAACGGATGAAACTAAAAACATCTACAGGTCAGAAAAACAGATGAAACTAAAAACATCTACAGGTCAGAAAACAGATGAAACTAAACACATCTACAGGTCAGAAAAACAGATGAAACTAAAAACATCTACAGGTCAGGAAAATGGACGAAACTAAAACATCTACAGGTCTGGTCCTGGTTTAAGTCCTGGTTTAGTCCTGGTTTAGTCCTGGTTTAGTCCTGGTTTAGTCCTGGTTTAGTCCTGGTTTAGTTCTGGACTGGTTTAAACCTCTCTCTCTCCCTCAGGTGCCAGGCTGGGACCGGCTTGTGGTCCAGTGGACAAAGCTCATAGGAAACCAGTGTCAGGCCTGTCGACTGAAGAAGTGTCTGCAGGCCGGATATGAACAAGGACGGTACGTGGACCAGACCAGGACCAGACCAGGACCAGACCAGGACCAGACCAGGACCAGACCAGGACTGCAGGACTCTAGGACTGTAGGACTACAGGACAAGACCGAGGACCAGACCAGGACCAGACCAGGACCAGACCAGGACCAGAACCAGACCAGGACCAGACCAGACTACAGGACTACAGGACCAGACCAGGACCAGACCAGGACCAGACCAGACCCAGACCAGGACCAGACCAGGGACGCACCAGGACCAGACCAGGACGCAGACCAGGGACTAGACCCAGACTACCGGACCAGGAGCCTGAGAAAAACCTGTTTGGATTGTCCAAAGCTGTCGATACTTATCTAATCCTGAAACTAGGATCAAAACTGGAACAACAAACTTCATCCTCCTGAACAGTTTTTACAACTCCTTGAGTCCTTTTTCTAAAGACAGTTCAAACAACGTTTTCTCCCCCAAACCAGTCTTTCTGGGCCAACCTGGTCTAACTAACTTCTCCTGTCTAACGCTCCTGTCTCTAATTCTACCTGTCAAACTGGTCTCAACCTGCTCCTGGTCTACCCTGGTCTAACCCTGTCTAACCTGGTCTAACTCTGTCTCTGGTTAACCCTGCGTAATTTCTAACCCTGTCTAACCCTGTCTAACTTGGTCTAATCTGTTAACTCTGTCTAACCCTAACCCTGTCTAACCCTGGTCTAACTCTGGCTAACGTCTAACCCTGGTCTAACTCTGTTCTAAATTGGATCTAACCCTGGTCTATCTACTCTGAACCTCTGGTCAACCCTGGTCTAACCCTGGTCTAACTCTGGTCTAACGTCTGTCTAACTCTGGGTCTAACTGGTCTGGTCTAACTCTGGTCTAACCCTGGTCTAACCTGGTCTAACTCTGGTCTAACTCTGGTCTAACTCTGGTCTAACTTGCTGGTCTAACTGGGTCTAACTCTGGTCTAACTCTGGTCTAACTCTGGTCACTGGTCTAAACTCTGGTCTAACTCTGGGTCTCTCTGGTCTAACTCTGGTCTCTCTGGTCTAACACTGGTCTAACTCTGGTCTTAACTCTGGTCTAACTCTGTCTCTCTGGTCTAACTCTGCGTCTAACTGGTCTAACTCTGGTCAACTCTCTGGTCTCTCTGGTCTAACTCTGGTCTAACTCTGGTCTCTCTGGTCTAACTCTGGTCTAACTCTGGTCTCTAACTCTCTGGTCTAACTCTGGTTCTCTCTGGTCTAACTTCGGGTCTCCTGGTCTAACTCTGGTCTAATGGTCATCTGGTCTTCTCTGGTTTCTAACTCTGGTCTCCTCTGGCTCTAACTCTGGTTTCTCTGGTACTCGTAAGTCTCCCTGGTCATCTTGGTCTCTCTGGTCTAACTCTGTCGTGAACCTGTCTCTTGGTCTAACTCTTGCCTCAACTCTGGTACTCTCGGTCTAACTCTGGTTCTAACTCTGTCTCTCTGGTCTAACTCTGGTCTAACTCTCGGTCTCTCTGGTCTAAACTCTGCGTCTAACTGGTCTAACTCTGGTCTACTCTGGTCTCTATATGGTCTAACTCTGGTCTAACTTCTGGTCTCTCTGGTCTAACTGCAACTCTGGTCTCTTCTGGTTCAATTCTCTTGTCTAATCGCTACTGGTCTAACGTTTGGTCTAACTCTTGTCTCTCTGGTCTAACTCTGGTCTAACTGGTTCTAACTCTGGTCTAACTCTGGTCTCTAACTGGTCTAAACTCTGTCTGTCTCTCTGGTCTAACTCTGGTCTAACTCTGGTCTCTCTGGTCTAAGTCGCCTCTGCGTCTACTCTGGTCTAACTCTGGCTCTTGTACTAACTCTGGGTCTTCTGGTCTAACTCTTGTCTCTCTGGTCTAACTGCTGAACTCTTCTAACCTGCGTCTAACTGCGGTCTAATTGCTCGTCTGTCTAAACTCTGGTCTAACTCTGGTTCTCTCTGGTCTAACTTGGTCTACCTCGGGTCTAACTCTGGTCTTAACTCTCGTCTAACTCTGGTCTAACTCTGGTCTCTCTGGTCTAACTCTGGTCTAACCTCTGGTCCTCTGGTCTAACTCTGGTCTAAACTGGTCTAACCTGGTCTAACTCTGGTCTAACTCGTCTAACTGGTCTAACTCTGGTCTCTCTGGTCTAACTCTGGTCTAAACTCTGGTCTCTCTGGTCTAACTCTGGTCTAACTCTGGTCTAACTCTGGTCTCTCTCTGGTCTAACTCTGGTCTAACTCTGGTCTAACTCTGTCTCTCTGTCTAACTCTGGCTCTCTGGTCTAACTCTGTCTCTTGTCTAACTCTGGTCCTCTGGTCTAACTCTGGTCTAACTCTGGTCTCTCTGGTCAACTCTGGGTCTAACTCTGGTCTCTCTTGTCTAAACTCTGTCTCTCTGGTCTAACTCTGTCTCTCTGGTCTAACTCTGGTCTAACTGTCTAACTCTGCTCTCTGGTCTAACTCTGTCTAACTCTGGTCTAACCTCTGTCTCTCGTCTAACTCTGGTCTAACTCTGTCTCTCTGGCTGTCTCTCTGTGTCTCTCTGTCTAACTCTGGTCTCTCTTGTCTCTCTGGGTCTAACTACTTGGTCTCTGGTCTAACTGGTCTCTCTGGTCTAACTCTGGCTCTGGAACTGGCTGGTCTAATCTGGTCTAACTCTGGTCTAACTGGTCTAACTGGTCTCTCTGGTCTCTCTGTCTAACTCTGGTCTACTCTGGTCTAACTCTGGTCTCTTCTGGTCTAACTCGTCTCTCTGGTCCTCTCTCTCTAGGTCTAACTCTGGTCTCTCTGGTCTACTCTGGTCTCTCTGCTAACTGTCTCGGTCTTAACTTGGTCTAACTCTGGGTCTAACTCTGGTCTCTGTCTAACTCGGTGGTCTCTCAACTGCGGTCTAACCTGGCTCTAACTCTGGTCTTAAACTGTGGTTCTAACTCTGGTCTGACTCTGGTCTACTCTGTGCTAACTCTGGTCTAACTCTGGTTCAAACTCTGGTCTCTAACCTGTCTAACTCTGTCTTCTCTGTCTAATCTGGGTCTTCTCTGGTCTAACTCTGTTCTCTCTGGGCTAACTCGTTAACTCTGGTACAACTCTGATCTAAACTCTTGTCTAACCTGGTCTAACTCTGGTCTAACTCTGGTCTAACTCTGGTCTAACTCTGGTCTAACTCTGTCTCTCTGTCTAACTTGTCTAACTGTCTAGCTTGTCTAACTGGTGCTCTCTGGTCTAACTCTGGTCAAACTCTGGTCTAACTCTGGTCTTAACTCTGGGTCTAATCTGTCAGAGCTGGTCTAACTCTGGATCTAACCTCGGTCTAACTACTGGTCTCTCTGTCTAACTCTGGTCTAACTCTGGGCTAACTCTGGTCTCCTGGTCTAACTCTGGGTCTAACTCTTGGTCTAACTGCTGTCTAACTGGTTAACCTTCTGTGTCTAACTCTGTCTCTAACTCTGGTCTAACCTGGTCTAACTTCTCTGGTCTACTCTGGTCTTAACTCGGTCTAAACTTGGTCTAACTCCTGGTTCTGTCTTGCGTCTAACTGTCTAGGTCTACTGGTCTAACTCTGGTCTAACTTGGTCTAACTCTGGTCTAACTCTGGTCTACTCTGTCTACTCTGGTCTACTCTGGTCTACTCTTGGT
>BJKM01000454.1:5000-10000 GCA_015082035.1 Chaenogobius annularis | reverse complement strand
CTGACACTTTTCACCTCTCATCATTTATTGTTCATTGGTTTGTCCATTTTGTGTTTTCGACTTGAGCCGCAGTTAATCAGCTTTTGAACAGGAATGTGCCGGTCTGACTCTGGGGCGCAGTCCTGGACTTTTCACTGGACCCTGACCAGGACTAAAGCAGGACTAAAGCAGGACTAAACCAGGACTAAACCAGGACTAAACCACGACTAACAGCAAGAACTAAACCAGGACTAAAGCAGGACTAAAGCGCGCGACTACAGCAGAACTAACCAGACTAACCAGGACTAAACCAGGGACTAAAGCACGACTACAGCAAAACCAAACCAGAACTAATCTACGACTCTTTCTGTACTTAACTAGAACCAAACCAGGACTACAAACAATTCTTACCAGAATAAAGCCAGGACGACAGGACCAAACCAGACCTAAACCAGGACCTTCTCTGGACGTATAAACCAGGTAGAACTAGAAGTTTAAAGGACTGCAGAGCCACAACCAGGAAAAAGGACTAAACAAAGACTAAACCAGGACACGATCCCCAACCCTGACAACTGAACTGTACAAGTACTCGTCCAGGACTAAACCAGGACTTGCTACAGTCCAGGATGAACCAGAGCGCGCAGCAGTCGGAGCCCTTCGATTACTCGTACTATGAGTATCCAGACTGGTACTCCAACAACGCCGAGCCCACCAAGCCCCCGAAGGAGTGAGTCCCCTTTTAGTCTCAGAAAAGCTTCATCTCATCATTTCTCTTGTTGGTTTGTTTCATTCTGTTGTAAATAGTTCCTTTGTGCGACGGTCGGACCTGAACTGAGCCTGAACTGTTTAGTCCTGGTTTAGACCTGGTTTAGACCTGGTTTAGTCCTGGTTTAGACCTGGTTTAGACCTGGTTTAGACCTGGTTTAGTCCTGATTTAGACCTGGTTTAGTCCTGGGTTGGACCTGGTTTAGTCCTGGTTTAGACCCGGTCCAGACCCGGTCCAGACCCGGTCCAGTCCCGGTTCAGTTCCCTGTCTCTTTCAGAGTGGTTCTTCCCTGTGATCCAGTTGCTGATGATCAGATCTTCCACATCGTGAGCTTCTCTCTCTCCGTGAGTCTCATTTCCACCACTTTCACTCTGAAACACAAAGAGACATTTTAACTTTAAGGTTTGTGAACTGTAATAACACGTATTAAATATAAGAACTGTAATAACACGTATTAAATATAAGAAGTGTAATAACATGTATTAAATATAAGAACTGTAATAACACGTATTAAATATAAGAAGTGTAATAACATGTATTAAATATAAGAACTGTAATAACACGTATTAAATATAAGAACTGTAATAACACGTATTAAATATAAGAAGTGTAATAACACGTATTAAATATAAGAAGTGTAATAACACGTATTAAATATAAGAAGTGTAATAACACGTATTAAATATAAGAAGTGTAATAACACGTATTAAATATAAGAACTGTAATAACACGTATTAAATATAAGAACTGTAATAACACGTATTAAATATAAGAACCGTAATAACACGTATTAAATATAAGAACCGTAATAACACGTGTTAAATATAAGAACCGTAATAACACGTATTAAATATAAGAACTGTAATAACACGTATTAAAAATAAGAACTGTAATAACCCGTGTTAAATATTAAGAACCGTATAACACGTATTAAATATAAGAACTGTAATAACACGTATTAAATATAAGAACTGTAATAACACTTATTAAATACAAGGACAGAACTGAAGAACTGTAATAACACTTATTAAAATATAAGAACTGTAATAACACTTTATTAAAATACAAGGACGGAAGTGAAGAACTGTAATAACACTTATTAAAATATAAGAACTGTAATAACACTTATTAAATACAAGGACGGAAAGTGAAGAACTGTAATAAAACTTATTAAATACAAGGCCAGAAGTGGAGAACTGTAATAACACTTATTAAATATAAGAAGTGTAATAACACGTATTAAATAATAAGAACTATAATAACATCGTATTAAATATAAGAACCCGTAATAGTAATAACACGTATTAAATATAAGAACCGTAATAACACGTGTTAAATATAAGAACCGTAATAACACGTATTAAATATAAGAACTGTAATAACACGTATTAAAAATAAGAACTGTAATAACACGTGTTAAATATAAGAACCGTAATAACACGTATTAAATATAAGAACTGTAATAACACGTATTAAATATAAGAACTGTAATAACACGTATTAAATATAAGAACTGTAATAACACTTATTAAATACAAGGACGGAAGTGAAGAACTGTAATAACACTTATTAAATATAAGAACTGTAATAACACTTATTAAATATAAGAACTGTAATAACACTTATTAAATATAAGAACTGTAATAACACTTATTACGTTTTGGGACGTAATTATCATTAGAAATAAACAATATTTTTCCAATTTTGAAAGAAACAATATTTCATTAGATCACCAAAAGTATATTTCATTTATTTACTGCATTTAATCACTTAATACAATCAAGAAAAGTATATTTGAATACAACATTAAAATCAAAAAGTTTATTTCATCTTTTTATTTGTTAGATTTCTGTGATAGTATTTTTCCGCCGGTCGTTGGAGCTTTGGCATCGTTTGTTTATTAGTTTGTTTATGTCTTTGTTTATTAGTTGTTTTTTTTAATGAGTTTGTTTATTTGTTTGTTTATTCATTTGTTTATTCGTTAGTTTATTCATTTGTTTATTCGTTAGTTTATTTGTTTGTTTATTTGTTTGTTTATTCATTTGTGTATTCGTTTCTTTATTCGTTTGTTTATTCGTTTGTTTATTCATTTGTTTATTTGTTTGTTTATTTGTTTGTTTATTTGTTTGTTTATGCCATGAGGCGACCCTGACAGTGAAACTCCCTTTGGCCTCTGAACGCGTCACTCTCGGTTAGTTTGGGATGCGTTATTCTTTACGTGTCACGCGTGATCATATGTCATGTCTCTCTGTGTCCAGCTGGTGGCGCTGTTGGTGCTGGCGGCTCTGAGCAGAAAGAACAGGCTGTGTCAGGGCTTCACTCGCGGAGCCGCGTCCATCTTCAGGTCTGTCAGCCTCCGCCTCACTCCACAAACTCCACAACATGTGACCTAACCACCTGCCTGCACCTGCCTGCACCTGTCTACTCCTGCCTGCTCCTGCCTGCTCCTGTCTGCACCTGTCTGCACCTGTCTGCACCTGCCTGCACTTGCCTGCTCCTGCCTGCTCCTGTCTGCTCCTGCCTGCTCCTTGCCTGCACCTGCCTGCTCCTGTCTGCACCTGTCTGCACACTGTCTGCACCTGCCTGCTCCTGCCTGCTCCTGCCTGCACCTGCCTGCTCCTGCCTGCTCCTGTCATGCTCCTGCCCCCCATGCCCTCTGTCGCTCGCTGCCTTTGCTCCTGTCTGTTCCTGTCTGCTTCCTGTCTGCACCTGCCTGCTCCTGCCTGCTCCTGTCATGCTCCTGTCTGCTCCTGTCTGCACCTGTCTTGCTCTGGCCTGGCTTCCTGTCTGTTCCTGCCGCCTCCTGTCTGACCTGCCTTGCTCCTGCCTGCTCCTGTCTGCTCCTGCCTGCTCCTGCCTGCTCCTTGTCTGCTCCTGTTCTGCCTCCTGACCTGCTCCTGTCTTCTCTGTCTGCACCTGCCTACCCCTGTCTGCTCCTGTCTGCACCTGTTCTGCTCCTGTCTGCTCCTGTTCTTGCCCCTGTCTGCTCCTGCCCTCTTCAGTCCGGTGAACTTCCTGGACCAGACCCAGGACAAGTCCCTTGGTCTTGGCCGTCTTTGGTTTGGTCTTCAGTAAACTGGCCGTTGAGTCTGATCTCTCCGGACCCTCTGCCCTTCTGCCAAGGGACATCGCCCCCTCACCTCAAAAGGTACACCGCCACCCTCACCTCAGAAGGTACACGCCCCCTCACCCTCAAAAGGGTACACGCGTCCCTCACCTCAAAGTTACACGCCCCTCACCTCAAAAAAGGTACACGCTCCCTCACCTTCAAAGGTTACACGCCCTCACTCAAAGTTAGTACACGCCCCTCAGCCTCAAAGGTACACGCCCCCTGCGACCTCAAAGGTACACGCCCCTCTCACCTCAAAGGACACGCCCCTCACCTCAAAGGTACACGCCCCTCACCTCCAAAGGTACACCCCCTCACCTCAAAGGACACGCCCTCACCTCAAAGGTTACACGCCCCTCACCTTCAAAGGTACACGCCCCTCACCTCAAAGTACACGCCCTCACCTCAAAGGTAACACGCCCTCATCTCAATGGTTACACGCCCCTCACCTCAAAGTAACACGCCCTCACCTCAAAGGTACACGGCCCCCCACCTCAAAGGTACACGCCCTCACCTCAAAAAGTTAACACGCCCCTCACCTCAAAGGTTAACACGGCCCCTCATCTCAAAGTTAACCACGCCCCTCCCTCAAAGGTACACGCCCCTTTCACCTCAAAAGTACACGGCCCCTCACCTCAAAGGTACACGCCCCTCATCTCAAAGGTACACGCCCCTCACCTCAAAGTACACGCCCCTCACCCTCAAAGGACACGCCCCTCACCTCAAAATGTATCGGCCCTCACCTCAAGGGTATACGCCCCCTCACCTCAAAGGTACACCGCCCCTCACCTCAAAGGTACACGCCCACTCACATTTCAAAGTAATTTTTGAAATAAATCCAAAACTTTTGCAACGTACTTAAGCTATTATAAACATCCTGCTTGTTCTTCCATGAAAGATGCGGGTTTAATGCCATACTGCGGAAAACTCCAGGGCGCAAAGACAATCACCGTTCTCCAATGGAGAATCCTCAAAAAAACTGCATCTTTAATCCTTCTGTTGTGGCTCTTGGACCTGACTGGTCCCTTTCTCTGGCCAGTAGTACCTGAAGATCGTGTCCATCTTCTACCTTACCCGCTGACTGTTACTGCCCACCTGCTGGTGTGCTGCCACTCTGCTAGCTGCCGCACAGGTTACATCCTCGGT
>BJKM01000453.1:0-475832 GCA_015082035.1 Chaenogobius annularis | reverse complement strand
TTTTCCCTTGTAAGTAAGACTAATGCATCATTAAGTTTCCTTTGTCTTCACTGGCACGTGCAAAAAATACTGTGTAGTTCTCACCTGGAAAAGGGAGCTGTGCCCCTGTAAGCGGGCCGGGCTGAGGGAGCGACGGGGCTCAGGCTGCTCCAGAAGTGGATCCCGGACAGGAGTGGACTGTGGGCCAGCAGAAGGCCTGATGGGGTCTGCACACGGGACAGAGGGTGATGGTAAATAAGACAAGATTCATACAGAAACACTCAGACCTCAGACCCTCAGGCCGGTCAGTGCTCTGGGCTCTTGTTAATGTGAAACATGCAGAAGTTGTAAATGGACGTGTATTGGCGTTTGGAAAAACAAACTGCTGAAACAGGAAAGGAAGTCTGTGGTTTCTCCCTGAAATCCAGGGGTGACGTCGGGAAGAGAGGAGCGGGCGGAGAGGGCTGTTGTTGATTGGGGGTGGAGGGCGCTCGAGCGTTTGGACGTGAAGAGAAAACATATGAAATCAATTTCTCCTCTCTCCTGTCCCCCCCACTTTCCCCTGTGTCACCTCAGAGAAGTGAGCCAGTGTTGCGCCGGGACCAGCCCTGCTCTCATTATTAATGGAATTATTGGAGCATATGGCATCACTTAGGGCCTCTTCCCCTCTCATAGATCGGACTCGCACACAATTTCTGTAAATCCCTTGTTTTTCTCTGATCTTACTCCTCTGTTACAAACATTGAGTGCATTTCCTGGGTTTGTGGACAAACTCCAGTGGCACAAGCAGCTCACCAGTCTTAAACACATGATGTGGTTGTGTTAGTTCATTTACATTACAATCCAGTTACCCAAACCACTGCCACATAATCTGACTGTAGAAGATAGATTCAGTGCAGTATACACCGCAGTAATAAATATGATGGTGTAAAATAAAGATGCACACAGATTTGGACAATGCTCACTGTCCCTCACCTAGTTTGAACCTACAAAGAATCTGTATACTTTTGACTCAAATCTGGACTAAAAAATAATGGAAATGACCTATAATAATAACAACTACTCATTACATATCATATGTAATGGGCTGTGCCGTTATTACTATTGCCATAGAATGGCTATTATTGAGTCAAATGGGAACATGCCAGTCATGTGCATGTCCTGGCTTGTCCGAATAGACACTAGAAAAAGCCAGGTTTTAAAATCTGTTGACTTCAGCAGTTCTTTTAAGGATTTGCTGCTGTTCATATGTGGTGGAGAAAATATTACTCCTTTAACACACCAGTGTCCGTGTCATGTGACCAGACCAGAGAGGTGACTCACCTGTGCAGTGAAGAAGGCCGGAGTGAGAGAGCCGGAGGGAAGGGCGGGGCTGTTGAGGGCGATGGAGCCAATGTCACTTCCTGCAAGCATCAGGGGCGGGGAAGTGATGTCCAGGGCTTTGGCTTTTTGTTTTTAGGCGGGAGTCCATCTCCTGAGCTACTACTGTTCCTCCTCTTGCCAGGGATCTGCTGTGCTCGCTCCCTGTGTCCCGCCGACAGGGTTGAGCGGTTGAGCACTGTCTAAGTCCTCTTCTTCTCGGACTGGGCTCCAGCTGTGGCTGTGAGGAGACTGAGGGGAGTGGGACCGGGGTTTAGGGGAAGCATAGGACTCATGTTTGGATGATGGAGGAGGGCTCCTCTCATTGTTTCCAAAGCGGATCACAGAGCGTGGCTCGTCCTGTCTTTCCCTGAGCTTCTGCAGAGAGCTGAGGCTGAAGGAGGAGTACAGGCCTGAGTGCAGGTAATCAGTGCGACAATGCTGTTGTCCCAGGACACCCAGGGCCTTCTGTGCACCTCCTCCCCCTCCTCTTCCTCCTCCTCCTCCAACTCCAGCTCTATAGCCTCTGCATCCTGCAGTGGAACTCTGCCCAGCTCCATGGACTGAGGGTCCATCTTCAGGATCTCAGGGAAAGACACAAACTTGTACACAAACTTCTGCCCAATCACTTTCTTGATGATGTTTCTGAAACAGAGTTAAAGGTTGTGATTAGTAGATAAATATGCTAATGTTTTCTTTTACTCGTTTTCTTTTACACTCTAGTTTCTCTACTCAAGCCTTACCACAGTAATAAAAGAGAATGTGTATGCAGTTCATGAGAAAGAGGAAGTGTCTCTTTACCACAAAAGAGCTCGAGACCATCCAAATGCCCACTCTCACCTTGTCGTAGTAGTAGCGCAGGGCTCGGCTCAGTTTATCGTAGTTCATGTTAGTTTTATTTTTGCGAAGGCCCCACAGTTTGGCCACTTCCTCAGACTTCAGGAGCTTGAACTCTCCATCTGTGGATGTCCAGCAGATAAGGTGTTTGTGACTCTGGTCCAGCAACAGCTGCAGCAGGAACTGCCATAGTGTGATGGCACTGTCCATGTCTGAAACAAAGCATGTTCCAAAGATGAGGGGATCTCAATAAACTGACATATCTATAACCCAAAAAAATACGACGTCATCAATCAACTTCTGCTTACAAGACAAGACGGAGTTCAAGTACATTCAATATAAAGCAATGCAATCCGCTCTTGGGAGTGGAAAAAAACTTTCACCTACAGTGATCTCTATATAAAGCACACTTAGATTCTGACACATTTTTTACATTTTGGATTTACCCCTGATTTTTTCTTTGCCAGGTAAATTCAAAATGATATCTCTATTTCTATTTCTTTTATCTTTGTAAAGTATTGGAGAAGTGTGTATTCTGGCAAAGATCTGTTATGTTCTAAACCAATTTTAGATAAATGTTCTTTTAATGCTGTTTTTAAGTTTGAGGACCAACGTGTAGTGTTTGCAAAAAAACATTTATTTAGGATAAAATTGTGGTCCAAGCTTGTGATGAATAGACGGGTGTGTTATGCGCCCAGTGTAATTTGCCTGTAAAGTAGCAGTAGCAGCAAAAAAAATGACACATATAAGGAGGAACAACAGCTTCAGCCAAAAGTATGCTGCGGTCCAACCTGGCCTTCTCTGCACAGGAAGCATGACGGGCCCAGGGTGGGTTAGTCCTTTAATAGAGGAATGTGCAGCCGCTGAGCTCCTGTCTGCTCCTCACAGATCCTACGTTCACTGTCATCAACAAATCAACGGTTCCAGCCTCACACAATCAACAACTATTCTCTGGCTTTATTCAATATTTCTAAGTGCTTTCTGTATCATTTATTTACTCTCACTTCTTGTACTTGTAGTCTACCGTCCGAATGTCCTTTTCTTTCAGATAAATTCAAGCTCATTTGAATAGCCCACAATATGAGTCTAATCTGCTGGTCTTAATCAGATGAATGGACCAGGTTCTCTGAGGGAGGTCACCCATGTGTACCTGTGTGTAGCCTAAACATCTTCTTAGAGCTGTTAAGTTGGTCATAGTTGCACAAAAGAAATGATTTGGCCTTTAGAGCTTTAACGCCACTCATTTCTCATTAACCAAATTTGGAGAATTATTTAACTGTGATTCTCCTTTTATTATTATTGTGTTGAACTATAACAATACATTAAAATAATATTTTACTATTTATATAAAACATATTTAACACTTTTTCTTGCCTCACCCTAAAAAAACAGAATATTGCAAAAGGCAGGTACACTGAGTGATCTGACTATTTCTTATCACTGGAAGTGTGGCTTAAAACAACATGCTCGCACTGAGGTGATTTAACCTGTGTCAAAATGACCGAGAAAGGCAGGGTTTGAACTCTTTTCCGCCACAAAGCATCCCCTGAGTTTTCTATCTGCAATGTGAAACTACAAACCTGTCAGAGCCAGGACTTCCTCCTATTCTCCTTCCAAGGACAAATGGCAGATGGGGATCCCACAGCAGGGGAGCATTTCCCCGCAATGGGCACACATCCCATCGAAGTCCCAAAAGATCAAATCATTGCCCCGCTTCCCTGGCTCCACCCTTGAACCCACAGGGCTGGATATTGGAAAGGTAATATATTTGCACAGAATTGTCAGTCAGCACAGTTCAGATCAGACTCTCTTAGGTTGTCGCCGTCACCTGGCTCAGTGTGTGCAGTTTTTGACTCTGATATTCTTAGTAGGTTTACACTTTATGCTGATTATGCCTTCCCTTCTCAATAAGGTATCCTAAAAGAGAGCGGCTGAAAAATATACTGTCATGTTTACAATAATAGTAGGTTAATATAAGATAAGGATACATACATAAAATATAATGAAACAGCATAAATATCAACTGAACCTTTGAAACTGGCATCGCCAATGGCACATGGTGATGGAAACTATACTTTAGGACTACAAGATGCAGCAGGGTCCCTTAAGGTTAGAAAAGTGCCGTAGATTATTATGGTATTCTTAGCAATTCCACATGAAATCACTTCATCTTGAGTCAGTGAAGTAATAATCCCAGTGCAGACAAGACGAATCGAGGTAAACGGCGTTCCATCACATAAAATAAAACGCAAAGCTATTGTGACGGTGAGAGATGCTCGTGTCACAGGGACATTGTGCTGGTTTGGGTTGTGGATGAGGAGCTGTGCGCACAAAGCCATTCAGTGTGTTGGCTGAACGGAAACTCCTAATGAGATTAGATGGTGTGTGCAGACATTACTTAGCCATGACTAAATCTGCTCTCTTCCTGTTCGCAGACGGTGGAAAATTCAGCAGTGGTCAAAAAGAAAAGCATCCATAAACACAAGCCCTAGACAGACGCGGCTTTTGCAACGCAGTAGATTTCTCATAAAAGCGTCTCTTTTTGGAGTTTGTTGTGCGTTTCCGGAGTTTAAAGTTGCAATAACTTTGACGCACGCAAGTCTGAATCACTGCTCGGCCCCACTGACTCATTTTCAAGATGTTGCTCGGACCGGAAGAGCGTTCGGTTGTGGTCCAAAGAGAAAAGCGCACTTAACGTGGAAAAAAAGAACCCACAATAAATATGCAAATCGTCCCAAACGATCGAACACTTGAGCGTGCGCCCAGGTAATACGAATGTAATAACGCCAACGGCGACAGTAATCGGCCTGGTGCATTCACTTTGGAGCGCCCATAACACATCAAAGAAAGCGCTGCACTCAACGATGACACTTTATCGTACTTTACCTGCCGTCTCTCACTTGGTCCAGTCACTTCTCGAAACTTTACGGCGTCGCTGAGTTTCCTTGTTTTTCCATGCTTACTGCTGGAGCTCTAGTCTACACAGTTGTGCTGGACTGAAATAGGATCCGGTGCTTTTTCTTTTCTGAGCAGGAAGTTGGAGCACGCAGACACAGAGCCGGCTGACTTCCTCTCCCCGACGATTCCCCAGGCAGTTTGCCGTCTGTGTAAACAGACTTTTCCTCCCTCCTCTCGCGCTGACGGCCCGCAGCAGGCCTACGCGCTGTCGGCTGCACACACGCTCGCGCACAGCTCTGCGGCCCTTTCGCTGACGTCACCAGCCCTCAGGCTACTGCGAGACGTTCACGTGCTGCTCGTTACTCGGTCAACAATTAGGACCCAGTGTTTCCCTGCAGATTATGTGTTGGCTGTTTATACTGGCATTATACTGGCCCCTGGTGTAAAGGTTTGGACACCCCTGTCGGTGTACTATTACTATACTATTACTATTATTATTACATTATTATTATTATTATTATTATTATTATTATTATTATTATTATTATTATTATTATTATTATTATTATTATTATTATTATTATTATTATTATTATTATTATTATTATTATTATTATTATTAGAATAGATAGATATGAATCAGTCCACTTTATGAATCACTTAAAGTGACACTGTGTAACATTGTGGAGGTGGAAAGTGCATGATTCCATGAACATAGAAAGTTAAAACATTTTGTTGTGGCCAGCCTAAGGCACACCTGTGCAATATTCATGCCGTTATTAATATTATTGTTATTCATAATAATTGCAAATGTGTGAACAATATTTGAGAGATATTTTCTATAACACATTTTTTCAATACTTTGAGTTCAGCTCATGAAAAATGAGAGCAAAAACAAAATGGTTGTGTTTTATATTTTTGTTCAGTGTAGTTGGTGAATTAGCGGGTATGAGTGGTCTAAATTGAGTGTGGGTGCTGTGGGTGCTGCTGGACACCAGTCAGTATCTGACCACCATTTGCCTCACGCAGTACAACACATAGAGTCGCATAGTTATGTATATATTTATATACAATGTGTTGTCATTGTTTTCTTTCAACATTCCAATTCAATGTACGTAACGCCACTGTGTCCATTACGGACACCCACTAGAATTCGAAATTTGTATTCCATGTACGGATATACTTATGTAGTTACGTAAGTTAGCCCTGATGTTTGCAGCCTCATCTGTCCCCTCCAGCCCGTTATTCACTTCAGAGAGTTACCACAAGGGCGCGCAGCTCCACTCTGGTTTATTCGGGCCGTTAAGACCTGGTTCCTCTCCTGCAGTTGAAAGTCTACAGATGAGTGACCAGTTCAACACAAACATTTGTATTCTGGGTGTTTTTTATGAGGAGAAACCACTTTCAGATCCTGCCGTGGATTAGCGGTTGTTCCTCATGTGGCCCCGGTGTAGGGCCATAACTGCAACAGAAGCGCCTGCCCAAAGTAAAGATGATGAAAGCCATTTTTTGACAACCTACTCAGGCCCGGGTTTACAGGAGTGCAAAAGAGTGCATAGCGCAAAAATAACGAGACTGTATGGTATTTTTTTAAAAGCAGCCTAGACATTGGGTCTGGAGAGGCCTGAACACTCCTAAATGCTTGGGTTGCCAAAAGGACTTAACCTGTCAGCCTATAGGTCTCTTCTTCACCCCTCATCTCCTGACAGGATCAGTGTTAGCATGAAGGACCATGCATGACTTGACTGTATCAGCCCAACCTGTGCAGGTCAGTGGTCCACAGAGGTGTGGCCGCAGATCGCTGCGTCTGATTGGTGGAGCATCTTTGCGCTCCGTGGTAGTACCTTGGAGAGCGGTGCGCTGCGCTCATTGCTGCTATTGCAAAGACGCGCCATGCCTCGGTTCACGGTTCACGTACGGGACGAGTGGTTGGCCGTTCCGTGCCGGGACACAAAAAACACAATTCAGTGGATCGGCCAAGAAGCCCTAAAACGATACATCAAGAACAAACCCGACAATGGCGGCATCACATCTGTAAAGGATACGCGGTTCGTTGTGCGCCGGTGCCAAGGATTGGGACTTTTGGACGTAGACGACACGATTGAAGATGTTCTGGAGGACAATGACTTTGTCGAGCTCGGTAAAAATTGAATTTAAAAGTCTGTAAATTGGCAAGTTCAGCAAAGATTTACATAGGCTACAGTAAATGTGTGTGCTCGTCGAGCGCACTTTGGCAATAAGTTAACTTTTTCTCTCGTTTCAGCCATAGAAGGGGACACTATGTCTCCTGACTTTATACCTTATCAGCCTGGAGTCTCCCACATGTATCCTTCAACATTCGGTTTTATTTAATTTTATTGTCTGACAAAAAAAACCCAAAAATAAATCTGTTAATTCAACGTCACGCACGCCTTCTCCAACGCACCTGCTGTAGAACATGATGTGCGAAGCACCGTCTTCATATTATTATTTATTTTTATTGTAAAATTGGGCTAAATAATTATACATCAAATTGATGTGATCAATTTTTGGGTGTGTTTGATCCTTAATCACTTGTTCTAAAACAGCACAGCAGCGTACAGAGAGCCTGATGAGGTAATGAGTAATGCAGTGAAATCATGATTAAATCATTACTCAGCCCTATTGATTGAATGACTTGTTTTCACAGTTCATTTTTCTTGATGGCAACAGCCTTTCTTCAACTGATCTTGTCAATTTAGGCAGAGGTTTCTACAAGATAAAGGTAGGTGAATGATAAGCTAAAGACTTTAACAGTCACAGAAGCTGTGTTAATTGTTGACTTTTTGTTGACATGTTTAGTTGACTTCTGAGGCAGAGCACAACGTTGTGCGTAAATGGCTTCCAAAAGCGTTTCGAGCAGCGGCTCCAGGACTGTGAGCTGCTGATGAAACCGCGTCACGCCTGCCTCAAGACGCCGACAGTTGTCACTCTGCCAGACGATGCCGCTGCGAAGAAGAACCGTAGCATTCACCGGCTCAGTGACGAAATCTGAGGCAATCTGCAGAAAAAGTCCAACTCGGGCCAGCCACGTTTACCTGACCTGCTTTTGGGGAATGACTGTGAGCGGCTCCTGCGGGCACATCTGATCCACTCACCCACTGAACTTATTCAAATGAGAAGAGAGGATCTGAGCACAGTCAAACTCACAATTTACTTATTCAAATTAGACAGCATTACATGTGCTACAGGACAGGCCTTTTCATGATAATGCATGGCTAGTGCTGGCTGCCTCAGTCAATATTGAATGTAAACGTGGCATTTACCGTTCTTTCATTCTCTACAGTGAACCAGCTGAGTCTCGCTCAAATAAATCAATATTTAAAGATCAGCAGACACCAAGTTACAGAGGGATAATACACTGGTAGTATTTCACGACCTGACTCCACAAGGCTAAGATAAATTAGCATAAAAATAGAAAATAACTATCTAATGGACAGTCATTTTTTTCATATAGGTTATTACAGTTTGTGGTGTTATTGAGGTTAGCATTAGCTTAGAGCAGGGGTGTCTGAGCTTTTTGTCTCTGTGAGTTACTTTTACTAAAACAAAAGGAGTTAAACATGCACAGAAACATTTGTTTTATAGCTTATTTTTTCAAAACAAAATGTATGTTGTATTGTCTGAACATGTATTTCATCTATCGGACATGCTTCAACATTCAAGTTAAAGGCAGAGGCACAAAACAAAGAAAACTGAAGAAATCACATGTGATTCCTGTGTTCTGATGAATTTCAGGTGTACTTTCAGAGTCATTGTCCTTTCACTTGGAGGATATCTTATTTGTAGAGGTCGACACCAACGGAACAGGCTGTGTGTCATTTCACCCAGTGGTACATTTGTTCTGAGGAGTGACACCTTAAGGAGAAGTGACTACGGAGAAAGAGGAGTGTAAAGTTTGGCCAGCACTAAACGGAGAGAAAGTGCAGCGAGGGGTAGTGACTGTAGTGGGGTCGCGGGCTGCATAGCGACTGCACCGGGGTTGCGGGCTGCATAGCGACTGCACCGGGGTTCGCGCGGGCTGCATAGCGACTGCACCGGGGTTCGCGCGGGCTGCATAGCGACTGCACCGGGTTGTCGGCGGGCTGCATAGCGACTCATGGTGCTGGAGGTCACAGTGCCGGGTCAGAGGTCAAGGCTGACACATTTGATTGACGGCATATTGACAAATACTGCTTTGCAGATGAAGGGGGTAAAAGCTTGTACTGCCAGAATGTTTTTTTATTAAGTCACAAATCAAACTAGACTGCTAAATTTAGATATATTTTGGAAATCCCTATAACTACAGTTTTGAGACCCTAACGCAGAGAAAGAAATACTTTTAAGAAAAACACATATAAGTCATTATCCAAACTCGCTTGAATATTGATTTATTTTAGCACAACTCTACTAATGCTCCAAAGAAAAGATCAACACTTTTGAGGCAACTGGGACTAGCTTGGCGACATCATGAAAAGGGCCAAATAGTAAATGCTCCATCCAAGCTAAAGGCTTAAAGGTATCAACAAACTAAACAACCAATACTGACAGTTAATCGAAAGGCCACGATCCATCAGCGTGTACAGTCTGCTGCTATTAACCACACTCATACAAAATATCTGGCATATTTGTGTTTTTTTTCTTCTGGAAAGAGAAACAGTTAGAACCATGCCTGTTCTTACACTTAAAACCATTCTGATAAACCTTCAGCTTAATGACCATCTGTGCACCCGCCACCGTTTACTGAAAAACACATCAATTTAAACCTGAATGTGAATAATACATGGGCCAAACTGCTCAAGTCAATACCACACAGTTTACTTTCCAAAAAACTTACTTCCTCAATAACGCTAACATCTGCCAGAGCGCTTGGCTGAGGACGAGGCCTGGACGAGCTGGTGTAGCATTAGCATGTGGTAATGAAACCTGGCACCATCTAGCTAGCAGGAGATTTTTTTGGTTTTGTTTTGTTTGGCAGCAGAAATGATCTTTTGCTGAAACAATACCAGCGAACATTCATTTGCCTCTCATGCATTTGGTTCATTGCGATTCAGAGACGAGGCCACGCGATATTCACGTTCCTCCTGCTTTTCCTCTGTGTCTAAACCAGGGCTCCAGACCACGGCTGAGATGATTCACAAGTGTCCAATCGCTCGATGTTAATTATTCATGTCCAGGTAGCTATTTTCATCCAGCAAAACCACCGAAAAATTAGTCTCACGTACAATATGACAAGCAACTTGAAGATCTCAAGCAAATCTCATTCAAATCAATAAACACTGTCAACGTTTAAGGATTTTATTTTTTGTACCAGAACCAACTGTCAGGTCGTCACACAACATGGATCTCGTGCATTTCCATCAACTTCTTGTTTTTTTCTTTCTCTTTCTATGACAGAGAAGCAACTGTCAGTGTCAGGCAGTCGTTATCCCTTGATTCTTAGCAAAACTATTTCCCTGTCTGGACAAATACTGGTGTTTCTGTCAGTAACTTAGGTTGGCCATGCACAAGAGGAACATAAAGACATTTTGCAACGATTATTTGTCTCACACACTTGAATGAAGGAGTGATTTGATTCAAGCTACAAAAGTGTTTGCGTGATCAAACTGGATGTCGAATACAAACAATTACAGCATATTTTCAAAGTGAAAATAAACCAAAAGCTATCTGGCTGCTCTGATTGGCTGTTGAAAAGTTCATCATGACAATCGTGAAATTCCACAAGGTTGAGACCTTACAGTTTGTGCTTTTAGAGCTGTGACCTGATGAATATAAATAAATAGAGGCAACAGAATCACACAGACCTCACAAACAGGAAGAGTGCTATGACAAATAATTGCTTACAGGCAGTAGGGCAATTCAAGTTACACCTCCCGGACTTGAGGAGAGACAAATCGGGTTTAAAGTCAGGATAAAAATCCTCTGGTGTGAACAGCCAGTCTTAATTATAACCCAATGAAATATTCAGCAAAATGCATAGTTTGTCTTTCAGTCGGACTTTGTTCTTAATTATCTACATTTACAATACAGTGAACAATATAAAAGGGCTTTTTTCTTACCAGAGAAATATCTAATCAAGCACAGGCCCTTTAAAACATCATGATACAGGCCTTTTGGTTCCTGGCCTCATCTAAGAAAGGGCTCTAACCCTAACCTCAAACCCTAACCCCTAACTAACCTGACCTTAACCGTAACGCTTTTTTACTGTCTGAAACCCATCAATAGAATGGACTAACAATGTGTTGAATTCATATTATTTATCCTGCATCTCAGACAGCATCATATTAAAAAATCTGACAACAACATGGAGCTTCATTTAGCCAGTATATTCTTTTCCTTGGTGTCATCACTCTCCCCATCGTCCATCATTACACCTGCCTCTCCATTCGCCTCAGATTAGGGGGCCAATTACAGTGGTCTACCTACTGGGTTTGACAGCTCGCAAAAAGCTAGCCGTCATCAGCCGCCATTTGTCTGAGTTGAGCTACGCAAACAAGCTCGGGCGCATCTGCATTTCTCTAACGACGCCCTCCTCCTCCAAGGCAGCCTCGGTACTTCTCTGCAAGGAAGGCTGCCGAAATGTCATCATTGTTTCGAGCTTTAAAAGAACAAAAAATGAACAATTGACAGGCTTTAGGTGACGTCACAACATGTAGGTCTGAGCTGGGGATAAGCTTCAAGTATCTGGGAACTTACAGTGATGACAAGCTTAATTTCACATCAGATCTGGTTTAATATTTTATAGATGTCATCCAAAGACGCTATGTGATAAACAAAACTCAGTGGTTTTGGTGTGAACTCATATATTTTATCGAAAATGTCCTTGTTTTTAGAGCCTGTTTGGCTCTCTGAACAAACTGAACAGAATAATAAAGACTGCAGGAAGATAATAATTAGAACTGAAAACAATGGAGCTCCTTCACCAGTCAGCTGTGAACAGGATGGCCAGGTTCATCACCAGAGACGCTGAGCATCCTTTGTAATGAGTTTAAGCCGACGCCACCAGGACGGCGATACAGAATGCCCTTAGCGACGAAGAACAGGTGTACAAGGGCTCAGTCAGTTTATTAAGAAAGAACTGGTGCATCTCATTTCATCTTCTAAATGCAGCAGACTTTTTATAATATTTATTTACTGTAAAGCTTGATGGACGATGTTTTGTGACAGTGAACCAAAGACACATTTCCATTTTGATGTACAATACAGTTTATTTAAGCTATATTTAAAGGCTGTATCATGCAAATGTACTTTTTAGAGCTTTTGACCATGTCGTTTCATCAATCATGGTATCAAGGTCATCTTCTTTGAGCCTCACAAAAACACTTGGTTTCAAATTTCTTAGATTTTAGGCTTTTTGAATTTGTAGGGACACTATAGATTATGATGATAGATGTAACTTACTTCACTCCAGGGCCTTGCTCTGATCAATGGGACACAGATGATCACCTCTCTGGGCGCGGAGGCTGTGGAGCGAGCCAAGGCCATTGCCCAGCAAGCAGACATCGTCGCTGCTCTCACTCTGGAGGTGCTCAAGGGCACAACCAAGGCTTTTGACAGCGGTAAGAAAGAGAAGATTAAGAAAAGAAAATAGGAAAATCAAAACAATGTTAATGTTTGGTCCATTTTTGTAGACATTCATGCACTGAGGCCTCATCCTGGACAGACTGAAGTGGCTAAGCGTTTCCGAGCTCTGCTTGACTCCGATCACCACCCATCTGAGATCGCAGGTTATTCAAATGTTTTTTAAAAAGGCCAGTCTGAGTGGGTGTGTTTTAAAATGAGTTTTGATGTTGGAGAGGGTGTCTACGTCTCAGACGCACACATATGGTAGGGAGTTTCATGACTGAAGGCCCTGGCACACGTAGATGACAAGCTGTAAGGAAGCATAGGGATTGGGATGTAGCGTATGGCAGGAGGAGGTTGGGCATGAAAACATGTTCAAGTTAAGCCTCTTTAGAAGAAGAAGTCTAGTGAACAAAGATAGAAATAGCACAATAGACACAATAGACACAGTTTGCACCTTAAGATACATAATTTTGTGGCTATAGTAAATTTTGCTGTTTCAGAAAGCCATCGTTTCTGTGACAGAGTGCAGGATGCCTACACCATGCGATGCTGTCCTCAG
This sequence comes from Chaenogobius annularis, assembly GCA_015082035.1. Taxonomy (NCBI): domain Eukaryota; kingdom Metazoa; phylum Chordata; class Actinopteri; order Gobiiformes; family Gobiidae; genus Chaenogobius; species Chaenogobius annularis. The sequence goes on along the minus strand of BJKM01000453.1, from coordinate 462,637 downwards.
GTAACCTCAAGTCAACTGACCAAATGCAATACAATAAAATGTTCAGTGGATGTTCCATTTTAAAGTGTATATATTTCAATGTCTCAATGTGTTGCGGCTATTTCAAAAGGTTCACGGAGTTGTCAATGACACAATCAATTTTGCCAGAAACATCATCAATACAGAAATCAACAGTGCCACAGACAACCCTGTATCCTTTTAAACCAAATTCTGTTTCAGTTTTTCTGTCTTCTGTATTGCTTTAAGTGGTTGTACTTAGCAGCTGTATTAGATGGTGTTTGCAGAAAGGGGAGAGACCATTTCAGGTGGTAACTTCCACGGAGAATACCCAGCTAAGGTGCGGTATAGGCTCACTCATTCACCTATTTGTTTAAAAATAACCATAGCTGTTTTGCCCATAAGGCGCTGGACTTTTTGGCCATTGCGGTGCATGAACTTGCCTCCATCAGTGAGCGGAGGACCGAAAGGTTGTGTAACCCGTCTCTGAGTGAGCTGCCGGCATTCCTTGTGAACGAAGGAGGACTCAACTCTGGGTTTATGATTGCTCACTGCACCGCGGCGGCATTAGGTTAGCACATACACACACTTCCATTATTTACAACAGGGTTCTCAAAAAACCCAGAACATACTCGTGTCAAAACTAGAATAACAATCATATAAATAGGGCAAAGTTTGACCTTTCTTGAATAGTTTTAGAATGTTTTTGATCTTTATCAGTATAAGTATATACTATACTATCATATATATAATATATACTATGCTTTACTATGTACTATAAGAATAAGAACTAATGATAATAATTAAGAAATGTTGAGGTGCAAACGACATTCTTTGTCTATTATTGAAATTTGAAATGTTATATTATGGCAACCGATAATAAATCATATTTCATGTTATTTTTTTTCTTCCTTGTTCAGTTTCAGAAAATAAAGTTTTGTGTCATCCCTCGTCTGTGGATTCCTTATCGACCAGCGCTGCCACAGAAGACCATGTGTCAATGGGAGGATGGGCAGCAAGAAAGGCTCTCAGGGTCATTGAACACGTTGAACAAGGTTAAATATAGGTTAAAACTGTGTAAATCTATGCAAGAATAGAGGGGTACAGTTGCAAAATCTTAACAAATACTGTGCACTGTGTAAACTATAGTCAAATATATGCTGCGACTTAGTGTCTAATTATACTCAATAATAGAGCTTGTGTGTTTGGAATTATGAAGCAATTAAACGCTTAAGTCAATTTTTTATTGGGATATTCTACTTGTTTAGGGGCATTTGGACTTTCAGTCCATTTTATGTTCAAGATATGAACGTTTGATTTAGATTCATCCACCCACTGAAGATGGGTAACATATAGGCAGGTATGTTATCAACTGTGCTAACCAGTTCCGTCTGCTCAGTGCTTGCTATAGAGCTGCTGGCGGCCTGTCAGGGCATTGAGTTCCTGAGGCCGCTGCGTACCACAACTCCACTGGAGAAGGTCTATGAACTTGTGCGCAGTGTGGTCAAGTAAGTCAAACATATGTGGCCAAAGTTCACCATTTCTCTCTTTGAAATTAAGTACAAATGGGTTAATGTTTATCCACTGCTGTCTCTTCTTTTGGTTCAAAACAGGCCTTGGATTAAAGACAGATTCATGTCTCCAGATATTGAGGCAGTGCACAGAATCCTGATTGACCAAAAGGCAAGTGCTGCGACAGGAGTAACAAACTGTCAGTAAATGCTCTATAAAACAAATCAAATGGTTTGTGAATTGAATTGCGAATTTGATAGTCTTCAAAGACAAACATTATTTTATTTCAGATAGAATGCAAAATATCTCAACAGGGGCAACAGTAGCTTTTGACAGCTATTTGGGCTGATTGTCAACAATAACAATTACGTCTGCTATACATAAAGGGAGCATTTTAGAAAAGCAGAGTATATAACATTAAAAGAAATCTTCCCATTTATGTTCAGCTAGGTGATAATGCGTAATTTTGCTCTGTTTCTGTTTGATTACTTTCAGGTATGGCAGGTGGCTAAACCGTACATTGACAAGTATGAGTCAGAGTACATCCCTGAGTCTCGTCCTGTCAGCCCCACTGCCTTCTCTCTGGAGTCTCCATCATCTCCTAGAAAACGTGTTCGCCTTGAGTGAACAATTACTTCATATTAAATATTATTTAGAATCTCTTTGGTACAACAGAAATACATAAATAAACATGAAAAACAAGGGCTACATGCAATCAATGACACAGTTACAGATCTACAATATAATAAAAAGTTTTAAGTATTGCCTATAACATGTACTATTTCAATTAATGTTTATCTGAACTTTGACACCGTTTAAATGTCTGATTACACGTGTATTGATGTCTTAAGACTACCTCAGTCAATGTTTAGAATGAATGAATGATCAACAGTATGGCAAAAAATAAATAAAGAAACAAAATGTGCATGTGCCTTCGATTCTATAACAGGAGGTGATAAAATAGAACTAACGGTTTTATTACTAAATCTGCCTTAGAAAAACATGTTGTTCCAAGTCATCAGCTTACCGTAAATGGGAGATATGCAATCATTTCCAGGAATACAGTTCATCTCCCTCACAATAGCTCTAGAAAAGAGATTTTCATCACATTTACATTAGGAAAGATAATGCACATTTTTAGGTGCTTGATTTTTTTATGTTCTAAATCAGTCAATGCGTGGTGGCGCTAGAGAGATATAGCTTTATAAATAAAGTTAAAAAAAATATAAAAATAAAAACAAGTCTCCCTCGAGCCGGATTCGAACCAGCGACCTAAGGATGTCAGCGCTATGCTTTCCTCTACAGTCCTCCGCTCTACCAACTGAGCTATCGAAGGGACGCTGCATAATGCGGTGATTGTAGTGATTAAAAACACAGTCAAACCAAAACTAACATTTTTTATATACTATTTTACTTCGAAGCGACACGATTCTAATCAACTGTGACACGTGTGCATTTGTTGTTTTCATAGTTTAGCGGATAATCAACTCTTGTTTGACCCAGACGTAGAGAGCTGTCTATAAAAATCTACACATTCTGGTGACATTTTCCTTTGATTAGTTTAAAGAAGTAGTTATGTATTTACTTAGGGACAAAAAGCTGCGTTTGAGGTGCTTCTTGTTTGTCATGTTTACAAGTATGTACGCTTTTCCTCGTCTTTGTATTCTTGCAACGATACCGCCAGTAACCACAAGATGGCAACGTTTTCTCATTTTGGTCTTATTTAGAGATGATTCCGTTTGTCAATTTAACAAATTTATATTAAATATGGCTTTGAAAATACATTATTTTGTTTTATTATCGGCTGTCTGTCAGGGAGGGTGAGCTCTTAACCACTTCTAACAACATTCAAAAACACTTCATGGTAGTGACTCAGGAGACATTCTTCTCATAGCAAAGACTCAAACCCACTGTTCCATCTTTGACCAAGATTACCATCATATATCTGTGCCAAAAAAGGACATCCAGAAAACGCTACTTAAAATAATCCTTGGAACCTCTGCTGCAACAGGTCAGGGGGATAGTATTAAGAGAATATCCCTCCATGCTCCTGATCCATGCTTTTGTTCAACATAGAAATATGTAAATGTTAAACACTTTGCACCACAGTGTTTGTCTGATAAAGATAAAGGTCTGATAGGTCTGATCTGATAAAGGTCTGGCTATCAAAGCGGTAGTTAAAACTGGTTTCATTGCTTGAGTAAAAGTATAGATACACCTGGTCAAATATGCCACCAATATAAGTAAAAGTAGCTTACTCAAATCATTACTTAGGTTGAAGTACTGAAGTATTCACTGTAAATATTGCTTTTTAATTATAATTTTTTCCCCCTTTTCTTTTTTAAATCAAATTGTGATTGGTAATTTTGCTGCTGCAGAAAATTAAAATACTGGCGGTTACTTTTAAAGACAATGCAAATTGTATTTTGATTTTATCCTGTTCAGTCCACTCTGTAAAACTAGTATAAATGTTGTAAAATATTAGAAAGACATATTTGGTTATAATGGGTACATTGGAAAAAGGAATTTTATTAGCATATATTTATAACAAAAGCAAGAATAAGCCAAGCACAAGCTTGTTAGAACTGCAGTTAACACCCTCTAAAATAGCTTCAAACCAAGTTTCAACAAATGGTCTAATCTGTAACATCACACCAACAACCTCTCCAGGGGAAGAGTTCTTTGTTGAGTCTCTGTCTGGATTGAACATCACCAGCCTTTAAATGAGACAAAAGATGTGGAAAACTCCTCCACCAAAGTATTTTGTACTTGATGCCATTTTAGAAGAAGTTGTCTTTCAAATGTAATGGAGTTTAAGAAATGAATACTCAACTAAAGTCAACTCAAGTACAGATCCTCTAACTTACTTACTTAGTAACTATTTAGCCAAAAAATAGAGTATTAGAAACAAGACGGTGTTATCACTCATTCATCCAGGAGTGTTCCATTGTAGAAAAAGATTCAGTGGTAGTCACATGGACACTGTCGTTTAGAAAAACAAAATGTTTCGACTCTCATCCAAGAGTGTTTCTCAATCTGTGGATCTAGTCTGAGAACTCCTATTCTGAGCAAGCCCTGCCCACCGGGCGGAACATCCTGATACTAGCCTGTCCTGTTTGTCTATTTGGTAGTTTTGTTTTTTAGTTTCACCTGAAACTAATCTTCTTTGTTACCCTAACAGCCCTATAATGTGTCCTAGAAATCCTATTGTTGGCTGGCTGCAGCTCCCTCATCGCTGACTATTATCAGAAGGTTCCGCCCGGTGGGCAGGGCTTAATCAGAGTAGGATAAATATCCGAGTTCTCAGACTCCGAAGATTGAGAATGAAACATCTTTTCTAAAAACAGTGTCCAGATGACTACACCTGAATCTTTTTCCACCAAAAATAGAGTAAAATAAAAGATAGATTTTTTCCGAATTACAAAAGTAAAAGTACTGTACTTAAGTGAAAATGTTTGGTACCTGCACTATAAGTACATTTACAATGTAATTAGGTTGGTTTACTTTTACTACACTACATCTGAGAGCAGGTATCTGAATATTCCATTCCACTAGATTTTTTAACTGGACTGAAAAGTAACTTTAAAATACTTCAAAACTTTTACTGAAGTAGATTTGTTTAGACGTGTTACTTTTCATTTTAATTGAGTATTTGAATATTTGTATAATTCTGTCGCGCTGTTTTTCTTACAAAAATTGAGACCTTCTTCCACCACTGGTGTTAACTTTCTACTTCCATGGAATCATGCAGATCATTTTCCACTAACAGAAAGTTACATGATGTCACTTTCAGTAAACGTATTTAGTGACTGACCACCTCTGGCTACAACAAAGTTAGCTGCATAGTTTGTAGATGTGCTCATCGTACTATTTAGAGCTCAGAGATTGCAGCGATATGAGCTACATCAGTTACATATTTCCAACACAGGTGCAGATTTTTAGATAAAACTCTGTGACGTTTTGTTATGGCTATAGGCTCAGGGAGACAGACAGCGGTGATAAAACTAAGGGCAGTGAAAGCAGCGTCCGTGGGTGTGTACGAGGACCCTGAAGGTGTGTTTTGCTCTGATCGTGTCTGGCTTCGTGTTTGACTTTAGCAGGGGAGTAGAGAGATCACGGAGGTTTGGTTGGTTCAGTGAGCTGGACGTGCTACAGGAGATGGCCGCATGACAGCTATATCCTGTAACAGTCTGGAAATACTAAAAAGCAGCAGCGGTCGAGATACTTACCGATAATGGTGTCTTCCCTCCTGTGCCATTAAATTGCACTAAGGAGCTATAACGACACAACGAGTGAAGTCACACTCTAAATTGTAGAATCTCTCATTGATACGGGATTAAAATCTCACATTTAAATATTAGAACTGAAAGGCCCTGCCTCTTTTTCACAGCGAGCAGCAGATTTTCATTTATTTAGGGGGTGAAAACAGAAAGACTCAAATGCAGGATGATGCAGGAATCAAGTAAGATAAATATCAGTTCCAAAAAGTTGATTTTGCCTGTCTCATTTAACAGTTTGCTAAAATAGACAGAATATAAACTATAACAACAGTATTTTATCTTTTTCCTTACAAGATCGCAGCAAATCCCTCAGATTAAATGTCCCGCTAGAAGGATGCTGGAGTTTAGCCTGAAGAAAGACTGAAGAGGAGCATTATGGATGTAGAACATGCTGGATGTAGTACAGAAGAAGAAGAAGAAGAAGAAGAAGAAGAAGAAGAAGAAGAAGAAGAAGAAGAAGAAGAAGAAGAAGAAGAAGAAGAAGAAGAAGAAGAAGAAGAAGAAGAAGAAGAAGAAGAAGAAGAAGAAGAAGAAGAAGAGTTAACAGAGTGGTAAACAGAAGATAGAGCTATTATTTAGTTATTTGTGGTGTTTTTGTTAATTCCCCACAAAGACGGAAATGGCTATGAAAGAGAGAGAAACTTTCTGCAAATTAACTCCAATCCATCTTGAGGATAAATAGTGTTTCCATATAGACTTTTCTGATCAATTGTGCAAAATTATGATTTAGGAGTATAATATTCGCAGCCTAAAGAAAAATATAAACTCCAAACTTTAAACAAAAGTTTCTGTGTTACCTGCCTAGGGACAGCATTTTTGCAATAATCTGACATATGATGGATGTTTGTATAAATATGCACTGTCACTGTCAAATTAATAAATAAACAAAAATAAAATACTTCAAACAGTTTACAAAGAACTGTCACTAAATGGGAGCAGTATGTCTGTTCGCAGGGTTTTCATCCACTGCTTGGAATATGCCACAGACTGGTGAAGATTAGACATCCTTCCTGCAGCATTTTCCACGGTTTCTCACGGGATTTGAGGGTCGAGAAACATTTGAGCAATGTACAAAGACACAAGCTCAAGGTGCATCACCCTTGACCCAGTCGGACCACCTGGAGACAACCAAAATAACCCATTACAAATGTGAAAGCACACAGACGTGAACCCACTCCCCTTTAACTGCACAGGCCATCAGAGTCACAGTATTTCAGGAATGTCCCAAACTGTCAAGGCCTAAGGGAGACAAGACCATGGCTGGTCTTCCTCCATTTTATCCATACAAGTCTTACCCATGACTCATGCAACATCGACTGTGAGAAACGACTATTAAACTGAACTTTTAAGAGGAATTCAGTAAGACTCAAGTTTTAGAGCACCATAGCGTCACATAAAATATACAAAATGGGCTACAACGAACTATTATTTTACTAATCCATTAAAATAGCTATTACTCTATCGATTCATCAATTAATTGTACATATTGTGAAAGGCCTTTGAATGAGATTTGAACTGAATGTGAACCAGAAAAAGCTCAGGCAGTCAAGATAGTTCATGAAAAAAAAGTAAACAGTACTGTAAAACTTGAGTTTTGCTTATGCATGCTTTTAGTTGTTGTTTTTAATAATGGCATTGACCTGATTTTGCCCTTGTTTAGTGTGGCTGATTTAGTCTATAAAAATGTATTTGGAAAGACGGATGTATTTCGCTCGCTGCTATCTATCCTCAATCTATCCCCTGAAAGTTTGACAGGGTTTATGGTGTCAAATGGCCACAATAAATCTCATATTTACAACAGACAGTGTCTCACTGAAGGAGAGGTTTCTGAATCTTGAAAATGTCTCTTTCGACTCAAGACGGATGAGGTTACCAGTGAAGTATTAAAGTGCGTATGGTTAGGTCGGAGTTATCAGGGCCAGGACTGCCATGGCCCTCAGGCGCGGGGCCGCTGAGGGTCTGAGGAGCTGGTAAAAGTTTAAGAGACTCAGGGAAAGTTTAGTGCCGACCAACAACATTTCGGAGCCACTCACCTGGGAGTGTTGTGTGGTGTCGTTCGATAAAGATTACAGCGAACAATTACATTATAGTCATCAGTATTATCATCAGAAGTTGGGTAAACTCATTTGAATGATTACAGTTGTGCTTGTGACAAAGATGTAAACAGAAATATAATGAGATTTCAATGGAGAAACCTCAAATGATCACATAATAATGAAATATTCAGGAGGTTTTGTCAAAGGACGACTACTCAGACACATGTGAGTGATATTAGAGCCTTGTTTGAACACATTTACTATTGTATCTTGAAATAATTGCTTATTTTATAGGAGATTATGACAGACATGTTTTGATTTTTTTAGGTTTTACTGAACAAATACTACAACCATCAAAGTTTTTCAAATTATCTACAGATTTGTTACAATTCCACTTTTTGTGAAGCTCTGTATAAACATATTGTGATGGCTGAGGGATAGAAAACAAATATTTGGGTTTTGTAGGATCTCAAGCTCTTATCAATCTAATGTTATACCCTAAAACTGTAATTGCATAGTGTGTATACATGAATGTGCTTCATCTAACCACATGCCAATGACAATGGTTTACATCCAGATTTCAACTGTATTTACACTGTGCGTGGGTGGGGTCTGTGAGAAAACCAGAAAGAGGTGGGGCAGAAAAACTCTCCAAATATCAATGAACTGTCTGCGGCTGAGACTGGAGGACCGTGAAGCGGTGTATTTAGACCAGTCGGTTTGAAAAGGTGTCATCACACTGGCAGCAGGGAAGCGTGATAATCACGTAATTTGGATCAAACCGTTGCTTCTGTTCTGATCACAAGACCGACTATTTCAAGATGATCATTTGGATTTACGCTTTCTCTTATTTCCTTCCAGGTAAATTTGATTGATCATTCATCATGTCATTCACAACATCTTTTTACAGATGAACGATTGTGCATTATTAGGATGTACGCTTTTAAAACCATGTGCGCCTTTTCCAGCTCTGTCAGAATCCAGGGGTCCACCTGTGGATGGCCGCTGCTCCGGGCGCGCATGCAACCCGCGTATGGGTAACCTGGCACTGGGCAGACTTATCACCACTCAGTCGGTGTGCGGTTCCAACTCCTCGGAACCTTACTGTGTCTTCAAGCAGTCTTTCTTCCCTCGCAGCAGTAAGGAATTCTGCACGACCCCAAAGTGCGGCAAATGCAACGCTGCCATCCCCGGCCTTGCGCATCTTGCCTCGGCCATGAGCGACTCGTCTTTCCGCTTCCCTCACACCTGGTGGCAGTCAGCGGAGGGGGCGCCGGAGGAGACGCTGCAGCTCGACTTCGAGACCAAGTTTTTGTTCACTCACCTCATCTTAGTGTTCCGCTCCCCCCGTCCCGCTGCCATGACGCTCCAGCGCTCTCAGGACTATGGTCAGACCTGGAGGACGCTCAAGTACTTTGCCAAAAACTGTGAGGAAACGTTCGGACTTGCAGAGGGGAAATCATCAGGGGGAAATGGGTCCACATGCAGCTCGAAGTACTCAGGAGCCTTCCCGTGCACCCGAGGAGAGGTGAGTTGAGAGGGAAATTGAACTATTGTAGCCGAGTGTAAATTAGTGACATCTAGTGGTAAGATTCCAGACAGTTTTAGCTTGAATAGTCAGACCACAATTCCTTACAGAGCATTGACAACGGCTAATTAAAAACCCACACAAATATAACAAGCAAGCAAAGCAACAACTACATCAGGATGGTCTGGAAGTATGCCTACAAGATCAAGTTTATGGCTTTATTAAATGTGTTAATGTTACTTCTTTCAAAACTCTATCAATCTTGGAAAGAGTTGGATGAGAATCACTGTCTATTTTGTTTAAGCTCACGTTTTTACATCCGCATTTAAGTTGCAAGCCAACAAAGACAAATCAATCACACTGCTGCTTGCCTCTGATGTCTCCAGACTCAAGCCCACTGACAGCAGACTAGTGCATGTGTGTTGCATACCATAGACCTGTGTCAGAGGTTCAGGTTGAAGGACTAAATGGCTTTGACTGATCTCATAATTATAAGGAATTTACATTAAGTACGTGCCATTACACACACAGCACACTTGTGTATGCTGCAGTCCATTTAGATTGTCTCTTTGTTGCTCAACACCCATAGGCACAGTCATCTGAGGGAGTAATGGCCCATTTATGACTCCGTATTCAACAGTGCAATGTGTGTGGTGTAGGCAGGGAAAGAATGACACATCTGGAGTAGTAGCACTATAACAGCAACAAGATCATATTATAATATCAAATAATATATGGCTATTTTTCAAAGAAGTGTTTGCAGTACTTGTGTTTTCGAAGTTTCTCTAAAAGGAGCATTGACAAGAATAAATGTGGTTAGAGCAGAAAAGTCTTTATTATAAGTGAGTGTGACATTCATTTCCTTGAGCTAATGAAAACGAATGACCTCGTCCATACATGCAGGTCGTCTCACAACATAAAATTTCAACCATTCGACATAAGAATCCAGATAAGCACGTCATGTTTACTTTGGAGCTGGGTAACATTTTCCATCAGCCTTATGAGCAAAACCAGATGTATTTTATTTTCAGTTGGTATGCTTAAAACTCCTCAGAATTAGGTGTACAGGAGACCATGCATGCCATACAACTATAACATGTATTTCACCTTTTCACTAAATTGTATAGTGTAAGTGATTTTGTTCTTCACAACAGACAACATCTCTCAGTTTAAACACAAGCCACTAAAACCCAAAGTGCTTCTCCAGAGTTTGAAGTCTACAAATAACAAAAGTTTATCCGTTTTTTTAAATACTTGATTGTCTAGGATCAGATTACAGTGGTGGAAAGTGTAGATTACTGAGAATTTGTTCTCAAATAGTAATACATACGTAATACATATAAAAACTACACATACTACTCAAAGTACAAGTTATATTTTGGTGCAATTTTAGTATTGTAAATGTTATACAAAACTTGATTATCCATCCATTCATCTTCTTCCACTTATCCTCTCGTGTGACTGAGCTCCTCACCCTATCTCTAAGGGAGCGCCCGGTCACCCTGCAGAGGAAACTCATTTGGACCACTTGTGTATCTGCGATCTTGTCCTTTCGGTCATTACCCAAAGCTCATTACCATAGGTGAGGGTAGGAACGTAGATTGACCGGTAATTGACTGCAGATTCGACTCTGCTCCGTCGTTATCACAACAATCTCATACAGCGACCGCATCACTGCAGACGCTGGACCGATCTGCCTGTCAATCTCACGCTCCATCCTTCCTTCCTTCGTGAACAAGACCCCGAGATACTTGAACTCCTCCACTCGAGACAAGGACTCTCCACCCATCTGGACATCTTTTTCCGGTTGAGAACCATGGCCTTGGATTTTGAGGTGCTGATTATCCTTCCAGCTGTGTCACACTCGGCTGCAAACCGTCCCAGTGCATGTTGGAGGTCCAGGTTTGATGGAGCCATCAGGACAACATCATCTGCAAACAGCAGAGATAAGACCCTGTGGTCCCCAGACTGGACACCCTCCGACTGACTGTGCCTAGAAATTCTGTCCATAAAAACAAGGAACAAAACCAATGACAAAGGCCAGTCCTGGCTTGATTAATTCTGTTTAATGCTAAATTAAGTTGTTTTGACCCACAATCCCTTTATTCTATGAGCTAAAGGCAATCAGAGGAGGTGATGCAGTGCGTTGTGTGTTTGTGTTTATAGAAAGGTGCAAAGACAGCAGTGGGACAGCTGTGCATCAGGACGATCGGGACTTACAGTCACACGGATGGAATTATACTCATGTTTAAATATGTACTGAAAAGTGCAATTACCCAAAACATCTACTCAGTTACAGTAACTTGATTGCTGTATTAGTTACTTCCCACCCGGGTATAATTGATATGTGCTTCGCTTTTTAACATGATTCATTGCCCAGTCGCCACTGCCAGCAGGGTGCTTTGTACATAATTCAAGCGTTCTCAGTGAAACTGACAGTGAAGGTGCTGAAATGACAGGTTTTTCTCAAATCTCTATACAGTCCAAAAGAATATCATAATCATAATGTATCCCTTTTCTTGGTTTGAATCCAAAGGTGATATACCGGGCCTTATCCCCTGGGAGTGCACTAGACCCCTATGGACCAGATGCCCAGGAGCAGCTGATGGTGACCAACCTGAGGGTGCGACTCCTCCAGCGTCAGCCCTGTCCCTGTGAAGCGAAACACTCTGGAACTCGGCCCACAAAACATTACGCAATTTATGATTTTATTGTGAAGGGAAGCTGCCTCTGCAACGGACATGCAGACCACTGTGTGCCAGTCAGCGGCCACCAGAGGAAAACGCACAACATGGTAAGCATATATAAACAATCACCTTGACAATGGTCCCCTTTTCTATAGAGATTTTGTTTTGTTTCGGGGAAATATTGAGAGTACATACATCACAACAGCAGGCAGAAGTTTGATGTTTCCCTTAACAGCTTCACCTCCCATTACTGAGCTTAAAGATGTGGAAATACTAACAGTAATTATGGCTTTTACTCTAATACCTTAACAATCCACAGTCAGTATTATGTAATACCTCTTACTGCAAATGGAGAGGCTGTGCTCTAATTTCAACAATTTAATCGCTGTTTGGGGCATGTCGCTCTGTTTTGTGTACATAAGGTGTTTGCATATCAATAAGAGGATAAATGCATAACAGGGCATACAATGGGATTTTCAAATGTATAAAGAGCCAGTAGTATAACAGAAAGTATTCGAACATAAAAGTATAACAATTTGTCTACGTCTTGAATACTTTGGCTACATGCACTCACTATCAAGTCAACCTAAAACCTAAATCAAAATACATTTTAGTCATTTACATGTTGTTTACATGAAAACATATATGTTCTTCCTTAATAGCATTCTCACTATCCATGTATCCAGGTGCAGTCTTGATGTATATTTGTCTGTCAGGTCCATGGGAAGTGTGTCTGTCGCCACAACACTGCCGGTGACCACTGCCAGCGCTGTGCTCCTCTTTACAACAACCGACCATGGCAGGCAGCCAATGGCATCAGCGGGAGCCCACACGAGTGCCAGAGTGAGTGATGGGCCACACGCAGCATGTAGACCTATCTGTAAAATCAAACTAGCACCATAAATCACATATCACCTTTGGGCTGCTCATGTGTTAAGAAAAATACTTTACAGTCTCTCATGAAAGCTCCTCGCTCCTCATATTGGTCTTCTAAGTGATTATTTGTTTGATTGTAATGTTAAGCCCTAAATTAAAATGTTGGAAGTTCGATCGCTGCTATTACATACCAGCGTTGTGTCCTTTAGCAAGACACTCCACATAGTTTACCATAATACAACCTTTGCAAACCATCAGCCATGTAAGGCTTCCTTCGTTTGACCACAGAGTGCAAGTGTAACGGCCATGCCCAGAGCTGTCACCTGGACCGGAGGCTGTGGTTGCTATCGGGCCGGAGAGGTGGAGGTGTGTGCGACAACTGTCTCCACAACACTGGGGGGCGCAACTGTCAGATCTGTAAGAGAGGACACTACAGGGACCCAACTCTACCAAAAACTGCACCCAATTCCTGCAAACGTAAGACTTTTGGTGCTTATCTGTCCTCGCCTCCTCCATTACATTACCCATATCCATTTGACCTCCTCATAGGTTTGGAGGCTCACCATGTTATAGTATTATTTGAGTAATATAATGGTTGTTTGTATGTGGTATTTTAAATGTATAATGAAATTGTATTAGTATTTTGAACAGGACCCCAGTAAGTGAAGCTAAAAGTTACTTTCTACTGAAAATGTTGGGCCAAAAGTCGAATCCCTGGCCTACAGGGTGATAAGGGGCAAGGCAAAAATAGAGGCTTTTTTTTCTTCAATAAAAGGGTTAGAAGTAATGTGTAGTGTCTTTAAACGTTGAGTCATATGCACCTTTTCTTTTGACATTAATTTAATCTTATAACAGCATACTGACTGCATTTTTACATGGTAATGAAAAGTATTTATAGATGTGAGGCCAAGCTTGGAGAGAACCCCTTTCCCGTCTCCTATTTCTTCCTTTTGGTAAAACTTTTTTTGAATGAATGCCAAAATCCAGTGTGGATACTGCCTTTGATTTTGCAGTGAGTAATGTGTATTTGATGTTTCCCTTGAGCTAATGCAGATCAGTTTCTCTGATATGAGCCCTCTCTTTGGCAATGACTCCAGGCTGCAGCTCCACAGGGATGATAGGGGCTCATCTTGTAACATGAACATCACTGAAAACAATGCAGGAATTTGCTATACTCCATGAACGGCCATTTTTCACATTCCTGCCCTTTCGCCTTTATAGCACACTGGAGTATTGTAAGAACAAACATGACGTCTTTGAAACAAATGAAGGTTGTGTACAAAAGTAATCTGTCATGAGGATTCAGGACATTAGGTTGTGACGTTACAGAGAAGCAGCCATTTGCAGTTTTGTTGGCTACAAGTGGCTAATTAAACTGTAAATCCAGTGTGAGGTACATGTTTTTGGCCATGTACAATCCTACATACTTTTTTTGACTCAGAATTGTAATACTTTGATTATTTGAGGTAAGGGGCTTTAACATTGAGCTCTATTGCCCTCTCATCCCTCGTCACTACAGCTTGTTTGTGCCACCCTCTGGGCGCTGTCTCAGCCGGGGGTCCTCTCTGTAACTCCACCAGCGGGGGGTGCACCTGCAAACCAGGGGTGGCCAGTCCCCACTGTGACAGATGCATGATGGGATACTGGGGACTCGGACAATATGGCTGTCGTCCCTGTGACTGCACGGGGGAGTGTGACCCCTATTCAGGAGACTGTCTGTCTGGGTGAGTCTTACTGTTTTGGAATGCCATTATATATGCATTATATGGATAACCAATGTCCCTCTGACAGTTCATCAACACACTCTTTGTTTTGTAAAAGCAAAGAAGAACAATGACACATAAGGTTTTGTTAAATATGTGGCATTCTGTTCACAAAGAAACAGCTTTTATTGTATCTTTATGAATTTTCCTTTCTGATATGCCAAAGAAGTTTACGTATTGCACTTAGTTTACTTACTTGTTACTTATGTCTCAAAACAGCACTATATATGCATCAGACTCAGAACCCTCTGAAACCTTAGGAGAAGTGTCTATCATGAGATCACCAATTATCCTAAATATTACATGCTCTGTGACATGTTGCATTTTAATTTAAAAACTGTGTTATTTTATTGATAATTATTATTGTTAGTTTTTATATCTCAAATATTTAGAATGAAAACATAGCGTTGCTTCAAATGAGCATTGTTTATAAATCACCTGACCTTCAGTAACACTGGTTCAACCACTGCAGCTCAGAAGTGGGGGTCCCGTTCACAGCCACTGACCACCGCGGCAAGAGTGAGATGGCACTCTTCAGGCCAGAGGAGCTGTTCTCTGCACTGCACCATTCCGGTACGCCACGGTTCACGAGGCATCTATCACAATCAGCAATACAAACGACCACAGTCATCCACTCAAAAGACCAGCACATTCAACCACGTTCAGACCGACTGATAATTTATGCTGTAAAGATTTATGTCCTTTCATTTTGACAGAGAAGTGTGAATGTGTGGAGGCGACTCTCAGTAATCCTAAGATTTTCTGTGCTGCAGAGTACGACTACGGTGAGTGATGCTTGATATATTCAGGTTACACTCATTTTGAAAAGAAATGACTTTAGAAATGTTTGTTAGTTGGTACATTTGCTAATTGAAATCAGTCAATTAGTGAGGAAAGGGACACGCACTTCCATCCTAAAGCAAGAAGGAGCAAGAAGGCAACACAAAAATGAAATTGTGCATAATAGTTGAAATCACTATTCCAAATTAGTTATGTTAGACTCATACTCAATTTGTTAAATTCTACTTTTTCATATGATCAATTATCAAATTCAGTTATAAACAGTTATAAGCATATTTGCACTAAGACGTTTGTACTCAATATTCCGGTCCCAAGCCTGGATAAATGGAATTGTCTGAAAGAGGAAGGCCATCCTAAACCCTTGCTTTTGTTGTTATTCCACTCCAGGAAGGATTAGCAATAGTGGAAGATGTAGTTGAGAAAATGTAGAAACACTTTGTTTCTGTTTTCGTTTAGTCCTGATGGCAAAAGTGAAGGCTGCCGACGACAAAGGCTCCCATGCCGAGGTGCAGGTGACGGTTAAGAAAGTTTTGTACAGCAAACAGAGACTAAAAATCCTGAGAGGCAACATCACCCTTTACCCTGAATCTTGGACTATACAGGGCTGCACCTGTCCCATACTCAACCCAGGTACACAGCACACAAACACACACATAGCATGGTCCGTGGTGGATAGATAGATTATATAAAATAATGTATTATACACTTCACTACTGGACTATTTAAACCACCTCTTGCACTTATAATGGTGTGGAGGTTTTGTGCTGATTAGTTGGTCTTTTCCGCTCAAGTGTAAACCATTTGGACATGTGCCAATGTACTGCCATTGCTCATTTAAATTGGACATTTACAGCCTGAAGATTAGAGCCACATCTCTTTTATGTGGCTAACACTTTACAATAATCATTTGCTCAGAAACTCATTCATGCCTGACGCAAGAATGCGGTCCCAAATGATTTTTTTAATAGTTGTTTAAGCATGTGGATTTGGTAGATTTCTGTTTTTGTGAAAAATGTCATTGTTATGCTTTCTCCCCCCCCCCCCCCCCCCAGGATCAGATTATTTAGTGGCTGGACATGAAGATTTGAGGACTGGGCATATCTCATAATCAACATGAAGAGTTTTGTGAAACCGTGGAAAACAAGTCTGGGGCAAAAAATTATAGATATTATCAGAAAAGACTGTGCAAAATAACGGTAATACAAAAATTGCAAGTTACTGAGATTGTCAAATAATCTACCTCCCAGTGGAGTGGAGTGATTCGCATTAATTTGGTGTAGCAATTACGCTGGATGACTTTCCTGAAACTCTATTTATCCAGACTTTATACTGGCACAAAGAAGACACTGGCTTGTAAAATACCGGTTGTCTGGAAGAAGGACTGCAGTTTGTTTTCTGCTTCAAACAAACAATCAAGTTCTTCTTCCGTGACACTGCAAATGCAAATATGATATTGGTGGACATATTGCAGCAAAGAGGCAGTGCAGAATGTTCAAGCCACAGCAGAGCATAAAAAAGAAGAACACTGGATCCAAGAAGCCATGAGAACAAAGAGAATCATAAAGACGCTGATCCGCACAGTACCCGCTGAAATCCCAATGACTTCAGGCATGTTGTTCATGAAAAGGAAGGAATGCAGAGTCAATTTGAAGTAATATTTCCTGACTTTACGTTTTGACTCAAGGTGATGAGCCTGAACACTGGGACTGTGGTGTTTACTGTAAAAGCACCTTGTTGTCTCATTGAAATTGGTGATAAATCTTGGAGCTGTGGAGGTCTGTTTGCGTTAGATGTCCTTGGCAAAGAGTAGACTGTGCAGTGAAAACACCAAAAACTATTTAAAAAGTCAGCAAAAAAACCTCTGCTGAGAAGTACACCTCAATACACCACCCCATACTGATGTAATGATGCACTCGCACAATATTACTTAAACACTTTTCTTATTAATCCATAAAATATCAACTACAGTTTTGCATATTAATGACAAACTTGATGCACTATTTGATACGATTCACTATTTTGGTCTCAAGAGTAAACTAGCAATAACGACAAATGTTTGTATCCCTATCTAGTTAGTTGGGCTTTGTGAATTTCCCTCACATACAATTTTCAAACCCAGTAAGACTCTGTCCTCACAAGATCTCTTTCGGACATCGTAAACCGGATTGTGTGAGACCAGTGGGTGTGAGAAAAGAGGGCACATGTGGGCAGGATTCTTGTTTTGGCTCCTTGTCCTGAAAAAATACTGCAATACGTTCAGAATAGCCCAGTGTCTTGACTCTAAACGGGACAAACTGTGACGGGACACTGTGCATTCCTCAGCTATGACATCATTCTCCCTGTGTCCTTGTCCCAAAGACATTTCTATAAGAGGACAAAGTGTTACATTTTCTTGCATGAATGTACTTTACCACAAATGTGAGTCTGTAAATATTTTAAAATCTGTATTGTTTGTATAGAAATGTGTCCTTTTGTAGAGTCAATGAATTTCGTTACTCTTATTGTGTTTTTGTAGGCGTTATACTTCGGGTTACACAGAAAAAAATTGCAGGTTTTGGAAGGGCAGTTCTCATATCACATGCTTTAGTAGCGCCTCCTGGAGTTCAAGTCATCAAAAATATCTTGAATTAAGATACAGAAAAGTCAAATAGAGATTTATAACAATTTATTTTAAAACTTAAATTCAAAGAAATATAGAAATATAAACATTTCATGGCGGCTTGATTCCTTGGTAACAAGGCAATACAGCAGAGCATTTTAAGGTTTTTAGACAAACCCCTTTTTTTCCTTCTTTTTTTGTTGCATATTTTTGCATATCATCTTGCATATTTTAAGCAGCACATAAAAGTTTAAATAAAATGGCAACAGCACTTTCTTATGCCCTTATGTTTATGTAAAACAAATACTGTTCTTGTACAAATAAAAAGCTTCAGTTTTACCCAAATGTATTCACATCATGGCTTCTATCAACCTAAACTATACACAACTGAAAAATAAAAGTTTCAGTAAGACGCAAAGAATAATACATAATTCTCAGTACATTTTGCACATTGGATTTTTCCTCGTAGTTTACGCTTTTATCATTATTTCCTAAATGAACTAAAAATTCAATCTGGGTAAGAATCATTTTGGGCTTAACTGTTTGACATCAGCCATTTTCATAATTCAAAAGCACTGGAAATCCATGTTGCATATTTTCATCAGATTGTGGCACATCTTGCCTCTTGCTTGTATAGCTGCATGCTTTAATAGTCATCTCCCCTGCTCACCACCTCTTTGCACGTGGGCCGCAGGAGGATGGTGTGCTCGTATTGGGCCGTGTAGCTGCCCTTGATGTCACACAGGGGGGGGTAGGGGTCCACGATGCCCAGGTCACACAGGTTCTTCAGAGCCATGAGGTATTTGCTCTCGCCCAAACGATCCAACCAGCGACGACAAAACGCCAGAGTCCCGAAGTTCTCATTGATGACGTTGAGCAGGTGTTTAGCCCTTGGAAGTCTATCGCACAGGGAGAGTCAAATCTCATTATGTACGTGTGCACCACTGAAAGTATTTCTGCATGCACTTGTGTCACTAGTGGCAGTTGTAAAGCACTGCACCACTGACAGGGAAAACATACATCTCTATGCAAATGCCAAAGCAGCAACATAGGAAGTAAGATATACATTTTGGCCACTAAAAGAATATTTCACTATAGAAAACGTAATCAATGATACACAGTGATGACAGCAAACCTTATTGGCACGTGCCCCACATTGAAATTCTTCATGTAGTGAGAGCACTCCATGTCGTCATGAACTGCGCCTCTTCCAGTGCTGCCAAAAGTCTCAATGGCATAAGCTTCATTTTCCTGAGAACAAGAACAGGCAAAACTCTGCTAGATACTGTCCATTCCTGTAATTCACTATTAACATAAATAATTAACATATATGTACTCTGTACTTTGCCTTGACTATACCACTTACAACAGGGTTAAAACAACAACCAGTGTTAAAAACCAGGTGTAAATAGGTGGCAATATTTTCCCAGATTTTGTTCCCAGATCAATACATTTCCGAGTAAAATAGAGTATCCCTTATTTACCTTAAACCACTAAAATAGGCCAGAACTAAAGGACTAAAAAGAGACGTCCCAAAATGGGTCAAAACAGGAGTATGTTAGGACTGACCCAGGATAAAGGAGGCTGTTTAATCCTTGTCTAAAGGTTTTAGCTTTACATTATATTTAATCAAGACTTGAAAAACGGTTTTATCCTTCTTCATTTTGCCCTTTTGTGTAATAAACTGATTGTGACAACAGCGTCAAGGACTTAGTGGGTGTGAGGACCAATTTACTCCAGAGACAGAGAGTAAATTTGACATAAAGCCTAAGATGTAAGGTGCTGACATTCTTGGCTGTACTCTATTAAGGACACTGGTGTGCTTTCTCTCCGTGCAGTGTGATGGGCTGGCTTTCATTGGTGGTTTGTATCTATCGTAGCGTAGCTGTTGTTCTGGCCCTATGGGATTAGCTGATAACACTGCGACACCCTCTCCCTACCTCAATAATCAGTCAGAGTGCGAGCAGCCCCATGGCACGCCCAGCTGCCACTCTACCGATCCAAACCAAGGTAACAGCGCGCATAATGAAAACACGCTTCATCTAAAAATACAACATGCAACCTGCCTCATCAGCAAGAAGACACATTACCCTTAGACTTCCCACTACCGGCAAACTATGCAATGTAAAAAAGCCTAGACACAGCAACTTGACAATTAAAATACTCTCCTCCAAGGGCTTTCAAAGTTTACACCCCACCGACCTGTCAAAAGATCATTTATTGAATGATATAATGGGATTAACATGGTTGGATTACATCATAATACAAATAAAACAATATTAAAACAAATAAAACAAATAACAAGGCAGGGTAAAACAAGGCATTACTTTAAAGCAGGTCTAAACTAAGGTCAAGTCAAGCCAAAGGACTATGTCTGAAACAGAATTTAACAGGTTCAAGAACAAAGCTGAGACTGAGGGTGCCTTCACACTTGGTTTGAGGCCAGTTTAGTTCAAATTTTGGTTAGGTCCTATGCTAGTCCTGCTCTACTGCTGGTTTAGTTCTGGGTTTAGAAAACCTAGACTTGACTAGATCAGTAGGACCAAACCAAGACTACATTAGGAGTAAAATGGGCTCAGATTTAGGACCCAATAACAACAATAAGTGTGAAGTTATGTTTTTGTGTTCCGACTGATTCCTTTAACACTGCTAAAGCCTGTCTGAAATGTGAAAAGGTGAAATGCATTCAGTTTGCAGTGTTGTGAAAGTGTGTGCAGCCATGCTTCTCAAGAGACTCCTAATTAACTCTAAAACTGACAATTTATTGCTCTTATGGAAGTATAAAGGGCAAGACTTTTAACTGCTTGCTACAGAATTTGGCCACTAATTCATTTAATGGAGTACTTTAAGTCTTGACGAGAGTGGCAAAGAAGCTGTTAAGAACAATAATATAGGACAGCTACCCACACCCAAAAGTAATTCTATCCTAGTAAAAAATGTGATTTGCTGATGGATTTTATGATATAGAAATGTGTGGAAATTGGTAAAGGACAAATTTTGATGTAGATCCGGACATGTAAATGTTAAGTCTGCTCTTCTTCAAGAATTACTCATGCACAATACTGGACAAGAAGCTTCTCGATTTAAGGTGGGCGAGAGGTTGGACTACATTGTAATTGCACAGACCTCCATCCGCGTAGCCTCTCCTCCTTTGACAATCGGGACTGTTTTGCCTGAGTGAATTCTGTACGGTCCGATAGAGTGTCCGTTGAGGTTCCTGATTGGCTTCACTGTAAAAGGAAAAAAACATTCCCTGAGCTTGAAGAGAGAGAAAAAAAGCATCGAACCTGTAATGAGGACAGAGATGGACGACCTCTCTTTACCTTGATATGTTTTTCCGTCTATCTCCACTTCATAGGACTCCATGACCTCCTGAATGGTCTCGCCCACATCGCACAAGCGCACATCGATCCCGGCGCACTATAAAGATATTGTATTTTACGCTCACGCTCTAAACGCCAAAAGCAAAACTCAAAAAAACATTGCGCCGAGCTGGTGCAGTTGGCTTTTCTTCTGTGAGCACATCAAAACTTACTAAACAACTTAAACAGGAGCATGCAGGTCAGCCGCTGCACTGTAGACCAGGAATAACAAGAAGATGCTTTGATCAACTGTCTACTCAAGATGTAACGTTAAGAACTAAAACTGTGTCCTGCTTCTAAGGAACTATGCAAATGGTCACTGCCTATTATCCTCCTCGTGTACCATTTGTTACTACTTCATCAGTCAGTGGTTCTAATGTTCTGTCTGATGGTGTTTAGGGCACGTTATGAAGTTCTGTTTTGGGGAACTGGACACTTCCATTTTCTCTTTTAGACAACAAAGCTCATCTCATTTACATAATTACCTGTACCTCCTCAGGTTCATCACTTATTTGTTTCTCATGGAGCTATAATTGATCCCTGGAGTATGCTATGACTGATATTCGGCTCATTTCTTGGAAACAACACGCGGGATAAATGGTCTAAAGCAGCACTAATGAGCCTTTTGTATGTAAGACAGTTGTGTTACCTTGATGCCTGTGTTGGTGGCGTCTCTCACAGCCTCCAGCAGCCGGTCGTACTTTGGATTGAACGTGACGGTGAAGGCACAGTCTATTATTCGACCTGGAGGAGCCATAGCTTTAGTGAAACATGCTGAAACATTCACTTAAAATGTTTGAATAGAGAAATTACAGCTCTAGAAAGACAAAAGGCCATTACAATGTTCTGTCTGGTACTGCTCTACAGTGATTTACTGCAGTTTTGTCGTACCAATCACAACCGGAGGGTACAGTTTTGTGGCGGAGCAGATACCCAGCATCAGAATTTCTTAACAAAGGCCAGCTATTATGGATCAACAGTGAGTTGGTGTCTGTTGTGAATGCACTGAGCATGTCTTGCACTAAAAGACTATTTTGCCGCCATGTAAAAACTGGTTGAGAGTAGGCCACAAGCCATGTTTTACAGTCCACATTGCACCTATATCTAGATACGTTTGTGTAAATGTGTCAATACTATGCAGTCTATTACCATTTATGTGTGTCCCAAAGTCGATTTTACAAACATCATCGTAACGCAGTACAGTGGGGTCCCCAGCGTTGGGCGTGTAGTGGGCAGCACAGTGGTTTATGGAGCAGCCAGTAGGAAAAGCCAGACCAGCCCTCAGTCCGTCCTCTTTGATGAGTTTTCTGGAGCAGTCCTCGAGCTTCTCACTGTCAAAACAAGAAACCATCATGAAGTGAAGAGGACCCTGATCGCTGTATAAGTATTACTATCAGATTGGTATAGTTAGTAGTTAATCGTGCACCAATTAAAATAAATGAATTTCCTGAAAGTTACTGTATGTTTTCTTGGAGAGAGTTTTTATCACGTGCAAAATACTTTTAGTGTAACTATTAACGTGAATAAATTGTGTTAAAATCTCCACATTTATCATTATTATTGATGACACATTGTTGATCTCTTTACAGACAAAAGACACTGAAGTCCTGAAGATAATTATCTTAGAATGACAAAAGACTTTTGCCATGGTGCTCCTGGAACCACTCCCGTAATAAAATGATACCAGTGCTCACCAGATGTCAATCATTGTCATGCCAGGTTTGATCCAGCTCCTTACATAGGCGCGGACCTGTCTGTGTGCCTCTGCTGCCTGCCTAAAATCGCTCCACATCTCCTCATTGGCCCGGTCCAGAGTACGCTTCTCCTCGCTGGTGGTCCGCCACGCTGCACTGCGCCTGAGGGGAGGTGGACACAACCCCAGGGCAAGAGCCACTCATTATTTCCTCATTAAAGAGACATTATCAACAAGGTTACAACATGTAGCTGCCAGGAGGAGAAATGAGCTTCTACCGCAAGGATGGCAATGACATGAGTACATTTGAATACTTGGAAAATATATTAAATAGATGTGTACATTTTTAGCACCACTAGCCTCCCCAGGCATGCTACAAAAGCTGCACTTTTACAGGTGCACAATGTGTTGATGCACCTCTTACTCTAAATGAGGAAATGAACATGAATAGTACAACTTGTCCCGTTGCGGTACAGTGACATAGAAAGCTGCTACTAAAGAGCTCAAAATAAATAACCATGATGTAATGCTGAGTGCGAGTCTAGGTAGAGGTCACGTACCCGTCTTTTGATGGGGGGTACTCGCACTCCTCTCCTGTTGGAAAGTCTCCGTTGGGATAGAGCTCACAAATAGGGACTGAGGGAGGGTCAGTCTGTCCCTTCACTGTGGCCCAGATAGAGACAAGGAGAAGCAAAAAATTAGTGGGCAAAAACACAACCATAAAAACGATCCTCTGTCCATTTATGAAATTGATCATTTTCACTTGGCCAGACACTATGAAAGCAGTCTAACCTACCTTATTCATTAAATACATTGCTATGGTTGGGGCGTGGTTCGGATATTGAATTTGCTGTCGTTGGTATGCAAGCTGCTTTGGTCAAGTTTTAATTTAACCAACTATTTTGTATCTGTGAAACTTCTAAATAATGAACCGGTTATCAAACAGCGGATTGTCTGGTGTTTTCATATTGAGAAATGGTTGTATGTCTGTGAAGAACCCAATAACAGAACATTTATTCTCGATTTAAAGGATGTCGTACTCCCATTGTAGCCATTGTTTTTGTTTAGTCATGTGTTTATCTAGATTTTCTTGCCCTAGATCTAGTTTATTTCTCATTCAGTCCTTGTTAAGTCCTGGCTTGACACATTTTGTTGGTATAATCCTATCTTAGACCTAGTTACGTCTGGTTATAGTCCTTGTTTTGTTCAACTAGCTTGATTTTTATGTTGTAACTTTTGCTCTTTTACTATATTAGACCTTGTTTGGTCAAAGTTGTAGTTGTAGCGTGAAACGTTTGAGGGTCAGATGGAAATCACTTGAAGCTTATTGTAGTTGAGTATAGTTTTATTGAGTGGCTGCTCTGACGTGGTCATGAGTGTTGTCATCAATTCTGAAGCCTGCCTGACGTGAAAGGTCCACAGAGTTTGTCCTCCGCGTCCTGAAATGAGAATCTCTCTTGACACTAATTAGTTTAAACCTGCACGTGAGCCTGCTGTATTTGCCTAAAGTGATTTAGAGTGACGCAAAGCAATTCTTGTTTCATAAACGACTTAACATTTCACTTCATTGGCTTGAATAGGGACCACGCCTTTTCAACAAGCAACACTTACATCCTTTTTTCTTTTTCTTCCTCTTTTTCTTCTTAGAGGTTGAGTTCTCGGCTTCATCTCCATCTGTAGAATTATGATTTTTTTTTGTTAAGTTTGGATCAACGAATTGATAAAGACACTCACTTACGGAGATGGATCAACAAATGTACAGTTATGGAGTTCGGTGATGAACATAAAAAGCTTCACGTTTGAGGCCAGATGTGCACAACGTCCATAGAGATACATTAGCAAAACTGTAAAAGAGCTGTGGAACAAACTGATAAGCTGCTGGATCACTACCGGTGAATGCATTTGTCACACTGTAGTCACTAGTGTCACAATACAAACTAAATAAAAAGTCTTTTGTCATGTAGGCCTATGCAGAGCGCAATGTCCCTGTGACTGGAATATCACTGTGACCACCATTTAGACGCAATGTTTGTGGAATGGCATCCGTAACTATTCAGCAAATTGGTATGTGTATATTAATTATCACATCCACAAACAGCTCAGGCTAAATAGTTAAATATTTGTGTATTTTATGTAAAACTAGTATTATTTCATATTTAGTCATATCATCGAACTAGTCCTATAGAATAAAACAGATACCACGGAGTCACTTTGTTAGAGGTGTAAAAGTTGTGGGTGATGCTGAAGTGATGCGGTTGCCATGGTGAGGAGTACCTTCTTCTCCATCTTCCTCTCGCTCTTTGTCCTCCAGAGTTTGCAGCTCCAACTGTTTTGTAACATCACTGAAACCTCCGGCTTCTCCATCCCCTTCAGCTTCATTTGTCCCTGCTGCAAAGTCACACATTTCTGGTGAATGCTTGGACAGAACAGGAGTCGTCCCCACACACACATTCAGTGGAATGAGTAAATTACTGGTGGTTTGTCAGTCCAAGAAAGTGCCTTCAGACCTTGGCAGGGTCTCTGCATAATTTCATTCTATACATTGAGAGTCAATATTCTCAAGGGCATGTGTAGGCTACCTTGCAGCACTAGCCTTACAGATAGGAATCAGGTTCAACAGTGGGAGATTACAGCTAATGACAAATCTAAAATACAAAAACTAGACAACACACCAATGCACCAATCTATCTCCATCTATAGCTTTGAAAGGAGATGCATATTAGAATGGTTCTTAAACTGGTCAGGCACCACTGAAGGTATGGTGGTGTGGACTTCTTATTCTTACCCAGTGTTTTGTACTTTTTCTTGTCTGTCGGTCAGTCAGCCAGTCCTGGTTTAGTTTAAACTTTGACCCATTTGTTATTTGGAATAGTTGCTTCAAATTCCTCGGTTTAGACCTGGGTTTCAAAATCTTAATTTAGACTCATTTTAGTCAATTAGACTAAAGAAAGTAGTTGATTAAAAGTTTGAGAACTGACTAAGTGCATTATATGATTAAACCTCTCTATGATACTGCTGCCTTTTCAAAAGACTACGCCAGGATGAGACAAACACCAATTTCCCCTTCTTCTAAACAGCTCATGCTTCTCACAGGTTGGAAACTGTCCCGCATGCTGCTCTTGCCCCACACCAAGATTACAGTTCAAGCGCTACAACAGCCGCACTAAAGCAAAGACGCGCTTACCTAACCCTGCAGCCTTGTTCTTTTTCTTCTTTTTCCTTCTTTTCTTGACACTCTCTGATGTGTCTGCGTCCTCCGGCTCCTCGTTCACACCGTCCCCGTTGATAAGTTGCGGCTCCGCTTCGCTCAGTGCTGGCTCCGGTTCCGCCATGATCACAGACTGTGGATCAAGTGACGCATAAGCGCTGAGAGCCTCCAGTGGTCACCGCCACACAGGAGCAAGTGCGGCGTGGAGCGAGGCAGCGGCACGAGAGGTTCAACAATGAGGAGAAATTAGGACCGTTGCCATAGCAATCAGCCAAACAATTTCATGTATTAGTTAGATCGATTAACAATGAGTTTTTAAAATATTGTTTTCATTGGCTAAATAACAATATTCTTGCAATTATTATTTTAGTTATTAAACCAAAAATAGGTTACATTTTTAATCAAGGGACATTGCAAATGTTCTTTCTTTCTTTCTTTCTTTCTTTCTTTGATTGAATATGTTTTATGTATTTATGCTGCCACGCCTGCTATCAGTTTGTCTTATATTTTTTTCCAGGCGCCATTCTTAATTTTAGTCTTTCATTCATGTGTCTGGTTGTATTCATTCACACTTACGTTACCGTACGTGCTCATCTTCTTCGGTTACCCATGACAATAGAACGCCCGAGTGTCACGTGACCTGTAATATGTCCGTGAACTTCTGTCTCCAGGCGACGGCTCCTGCGCTCCTCTCTCCAGGGGGCTCGTGTAAAAGTAGGCGCACACCACCACACAATGAGGGTCTAAAGGGCAGGGTGCCAGGGGCTGCACTGAAATAACAGGCTCGTGTTTGCACTGACCCCCGTGTGCACGCTTTGTTTTGACAAAACCATGACGACATCAATTGGTCCCGTGTACTTCTTTGATCAGGTGAGATAAGGAGCAAAATTGGATTCCAAACACGCGTTATTTATTCTGAAATCTCACAGCTAACGTTAGAAGATGAATTATATTGTATTTATCTTTTACAGCCAACAAGACAAAGGCGCAGAAATAAAGGAAGACGCACTAACTTGGACCTGAATGGGGAGAGTACCAGGGAGGAATGGCTGACTGAAAACAAAGACCAAAGGTAACGTTAGGTCTATTGTTTCACACACTGGAGCAGTGGGTTCAGAGCCGCGACAATGGGGCAATTGCAGAGGGCCCTGAGATGGTCCCATAAGATATGACAAACAGACAGACAAAGTTATGATACACTGAGTTCACTCCTAAATGGATATGATCAAAGCACAAACCTGGTTATGATATAACTAATGGTTAAACCTGGATAGG
The DNA here is from genome assembly GCA_015082035.1 of Chaenogobius annularis. Taxonomy (NCBI): domain Eukaryota; kingdom Metazoa; phylum Chordata; class Actinopteri; order Gobiiformes; family Gobiidae; genus Chaenogobius; species Chaenogobius annularis. The sequence continues at coordinate 435,020 of BJKM01000453.1, read as the reverse complement.
AGACGCTCCAAGGCCCAAGGTGTTTAGAGACCGCTCTGAGTGATCCTCAAACTATAGGTTGCTAGACCACTGGTGTGGAGGAGGGCAATGTATCAAAATGTAGATAATGTTGTGAATGTTGTTTTGAACTTATGCAAAGTTTGAATATTGAGTATATAGTTTATGGTAAATAATGTTACAAAACAAAATGATGTTGTAAACCTTCAAATAATAATTCTAGTAATTCATTTGAGGTACAGCACTTATCTTGGTACAGCACATTTGTCCAGCCCAGACCATTTATCAATTGTTGTAACATATCTAAAATGATAGTTTGAAAGACTGACTAAGTTCTGTATATTTCTTTAAGTCTATAATAAGTTTTCCTCTGTCTCTTTGAACAGTGTGCTCACAGGTGAAGCACAAGAGGAGGATAGACCTGAGATCTCTTCGTCTGTTTTTAGCCTAAAAGAACAGGATGTGATGGACGTTTACAAGCGCACAGCCCCACAGTTACTCAGTGAACTGGCTCATGTTCTTTCACAACACAAGTGGAGCGCTGAAGGTCGAGTTCCTCACGGGCTTGTGAACATCCTCCACTACACCTGGCAGGAGCTGACCGCAGGGGCCCGGCTTCTGCCTGCTACAGACAAACACAGACAATCTCTGGTATCATCAAATATAGATTTAACCCCACAACCCCTGTCAACCAATCAAAAACGAGAGAAAAATGTAGCCACCTGTCAAGTTAAACCGCAAGTCAGCGCCAGTGGACGTGTGAAGAAGAGAAAGTCCCACGCATGTAAAGGTAGAGGAAACACGCCAATGTGGACTCGTATCTATTTGCGAGATTATTGTATTATGAATTTATAAATAGGAATGAAAGTAGATAAAAATTGATTTTGCCAGTCAGCACCAAGTTCGGCCGCCATCTAATCAATAATGCATCAAATGAATCTGTTCAAAGTAATATTTCAGTATTAAAAAGAAAGAGATGTCATGATGTACATAGAATAGTCCAAATATGGCCTATCCAGATTAGAAGCAAAAAACCAACAACAATGGTCTTCTTATGTTATTGTTTTGTGGAATAAACTCAAAGCACATCCCTAATAAGGACATCTTATACTTTTAGTATTTATGCGTTTAAAGAACAAAATAAGTTGTATGCGTTTCTTACATTAGTTTCACTGTAATCACAATGGCCTCTCCAAGTGTTTGTGGTATCTGAACTATATTATACAGTATTGTGACTACTTTGCAGGTCTCAGTTCAACATCTCTTAGTTTTTCCATTTTGAACCAGAGCAGTAGTCGTCAAGGTAACTCTACTGAACATAGCTATCAGATTTAGTCACAAAAAAGGCTTAGAGTTGTACTTTACTTTTCGAATTTGTACTTAGACTGGATAATGCAACAACACCATATATCATGCACCGAGGACGTCCATTTGTATAAGTGGGCCCTGGAGCGTCTACGGGGTGCAAAAAGCCCCCTGTGCGTACTGGCATCACTGTTTCACTATATTCTCTTTCCAAGACCAATTCACATGTTTTGAAAATGTTTTATTCTATTTATTCACAGAGTTTCATCATCAAAGCGTAACAAGCCACTATTACTGCGCTACTATAAACAGCCACAGCCAGAAAAGTGGAATAAAAGTCAGCGGACCAAAGCCCGTCCTGGGGCTATTTTAAACGGTTTGCCCTGTATCCCCGGTACGCAGCTGCCGGACCCTCATAACCAACAGAAGCTGCATTACAGGATCAACGATGGCTCCTCCGTAATATAGTACCTATCTCACCACATCATGTTTATTCAGTGGCTGTTGTCTGAGTGCTTTATATGCAGTGTAAGGCATATGGAAATCACGCCACTTCAATTGACCTGTGACTCTCTGACCTGCCTCCTCAGCTACCCGTCTGGTGGTATGGCGGTGTGCCAGAGCTGCTCTGGTCAGCCTCCTGGAGGGTTTTACTCCAATGTGTTTTCTGATAGTGACCCTCCTGTGATCATCGCAAGTATTACAGCGTTTGGACATGGCACTGTGACGCACCCACACAGCAGGTAGACTATTCAGTAGGGCTAAGCATTTCTGTAATGTTTTGTTGTCTGTGCAGTAGATGACAGCCTGTGTGATATCCTCCAGTTCTGCCATTTCAGCAGTGTGGGACCAGGGAGGTGGACTTATATTTGACCACAGAGGCCACATAACCAAAGAGTGGAGCTGGTCCACTGGATTCTCCAAAAGGATCGTTATAGGGGTAAAATGCTACATTGTGTAATAAACAAAGTGTCTGTTTGACCTCATTTTCAATTGTATTTGTTCAATGTGTAAATGTTAGACTAAGGGATTGGAGTGTTTTTGTGGTGGCTTAAAAAAATCAAGAAGGGCTATGGCGAAGCAGGATATTGGTTAATTGTGTACAAGAATAAATACATCGTGTTAGACGGACCACAGCAGACAGGAAATGTAGAGCAAGAAGGAATCGATGACCTCCTATATCTAAATGTTGTCATTTTTCTTTTTAGATTTCTGATGAAATATCAATGGCCCTGTTCAGTGGTACTTCTGCCATTCTCAACTATAAATGTGACAATGAACTTGTAAAACTTCCCATTTCTGCATTATCATCCTCAAATAAAGCTAACAAAATGGTGATTGGTGTTGTAGTATGAAATTACATAACCCCCCCAAAATAATATATTAATACATAAATTGTATCTGTTCTTTCAGCCGTATTTGCAGACCAACACACCATTCTCTTGTGTTACGGCCCACGAGCTCCTTGGTGCTCACTCTCCAATCCTGCACACAGATGACAATGGGACACAAACATGTGTAAGTGAAGGTTATCTGTCAGTGCTGACAAACATTAATCTTGCAGTGTAGTATCATGCAGTTTGTCCCTTAATTTATATGATGGTGCCTGGCAGGTGTCTACGTGTTCACGGGACGTTCCACAGATGGTCAGAGCAGTGGACCGGCCGGAAGGGGCCATGTCCGTTTGGAGGAGAGAGGGGCGAGCCACGAGGGAGCTCAGGGGAATCCAGCAGAGAGCACGGTGCATTCTGGAATCATGGATGGACTTTTACTGCATAGCGATTGGTATCAAGTACACCATGCACTGCTTTTGAAGTTCAAAACTTTAGTCTTTGTGAGAAGAGTGTGCATGTCCTTGTGTTATCATCTGGGTTCACTAGTTCCTTCTATCTAAAGTAGAGGTCTCCAATCTTTTCCTTACAGAGATCTTACAAAACAAAAAGGGCAGAGAACTACTTCTTTTAGAGGTCACATGAAATTTAATCCATGAAACAGTGATGGCGCGCTTTAGTTCAGTGCATAAAACATAAACAATGATCCAATTATTTGTTAGACATCAAAAGTACACATTTACAGTTGTAATAGGCTTATGATGAATCTAATTTGAATTATTCAGCGTGATATGTATAGTTCCTAAAACCTTTGCGGAGCTATTGTTTGGAGAATTATGATTTAATTGTGTTAGATAATGTGGTAAATGGCCCTGTCTGGTGTATTTTATTAGGCCTGAGATTATTCATGGCCCAAAATGTCCACGGTGCATGACTCTTTCCGGACTTTAGAAGCCCCTGAATGCTAAATGAAACAGTGGAAGAATAAATAAGGAACTTACTAATGTTGTCTTGATGATCTGTGAAGCAAAAACATACATTATCACTTCATCCTGCAATCTCAACATTATTGAATTGTTCAATTAGGATCTTGTTCACGGTCACTTGTGTCAGTCACTGTCAGTGTGCGTTTCTCACTGACCTCTCTCTCTCCTTCAGGGATCAGATGTCCCAGCATGCAGCGGGTGCCAGATGTCCCACTGAGGTCCAGGCTGAAGAGAGAGGTAAAGTCTCCCGCTCTGCCCTCTCTGAACTCACCTGAACGCACAGACCCTGGGCCCGTCCTGTCACAAGAGGAGGAGGAGGAGGGGCAGCACAGTCACCTGTCAGCACCAGGGCAAAAGAATCACGACTCGGCTCTAAAACGCTCCAGGTGAAATGAATCTCCATATTTCACCAGTGCATGTTGTTGTGTCCCTCCTCAGGCACTTCACCCACCTTGATTATGTATGAATGTTGGTGTGTTGTGAGTGAATGGTTGTAGTTGGTAGTGAGGTCGTAAGCGTAATCAGCCAAACGTTTTAGTCTACAAGCTGTGCAGCGAAGAAAACATGTTAAGTTGTTATTTGAAAACATACTTGGTCATGTGAAAATAATGATGAAGTGGGTCACTATACAATTATCAAGGACAAATTGGATTTTGCTTTATTAGATCAATGAGACTGTAGAAGCTGTAGTTAGCTGTGGAAAGACTGAATACTATTTGTTTCAGCAGTCCACAGAAAAAAAGCAGAGCAAAGGACAGCAAGGAGGAAAATCCCATCTCACGGATTGGACCTGTTCAGTTTTATGGCAACATCAAGCTGGAGTAAGACGCATAGCGTATATTGTAAAATGCCTGTTATATATGATAATTATATATATATATATTTCTAATTTTTTACTCATTTTAGGTCAGTAATACTTCCAGTAGACCCAGATCAACAGGCCACATGTGTCTCATACCCTGTCCAACTGCCCTTCAGCCCCTGTGCCCCACTCACGCATTGCCCCATCCTGCTCAGAGCTGCCCTGAGCGGAGGCAGCACACAGAGGCGATGTTGCTGCAGCCCGTCCACAATGCCACTGGTCAAAGACTTGGAGTACGATCTCTTTGTTTTGGGCCAGCCTCCTCACAGTCACCAGATGCTGATAGTGTGCGTGACGTGCCAAAATCTGTACCCTCCTGCGCCAGGCAGCGACGCACCGGAGCAGCTCTACAGGAGGAGGAACGAGCACCGGATGACGCCATGCACTCAGGTGTGACCGCTGCAGAAACAACTCAAATAACTCAATGTACCTTTTCTCCAGAAGGTTACCAGAACATTTTCTGTCATCAGCAAATACAATGAATGTACTTGTAACTAATTCCCCAAGGACAACACACTTTACATTATCTACAAAAAAGGATAAATTACAACAGTCAGCACAGTGCGTCTCTGATGTGCAGTACTGGCAAACGGTGTAGCCAAGCCAAGTTATTAAGTGAAAGTTAAGGTGAATATACACAATATGCTAAATTCCTTAAAGGTGCTCTAAGTAATTTTTTTGTTCGTTTCTGCTGCTCGTCCGCTTGTCTCCATGGAGATTTTATTGCTTTGCTTTGGAATGTTCCATCGTATGGTGATAAGCATGCAAGTCTCATTTATACAATCCTTGAGCAAATACATTGAAAATCCATGCGTTCTTACTGTGTCGCTCTTTCTAAGCAAAGCAATATCATCTCCATGGACACAAGCAAGCGGCAGACCATTCACTAGGAAAGTTACACAACGCATGATGGTCGAACATAAACTTTATTTGTAATTTTGCTCCAAATCTCTATAATGTATATCTCATAAAAAATAGTAATAGTTTGTTTGGCAATGATGAAGGTTGTTTTATTCATTTTTAAAAGTATTCAATGGTATTCCATAAATATACTTTTTACATATTACTACATCTCTATTGCTTTTGTATTGATTGAGACACAAGTGCAGACAAGGTCCTTATTGATTGAGTGTTAATGTGTGTTTTTGTCAGAGTCAGGTGGATTCTTTTCGTTTGGTGAGGTATGAGATCTCAATACCAAGGCCGTGTTATGAGGCACAAAAATCTCTACTGCAGCAGCGGCACAACGCAGCGCCCGGGATGGTCCTGGTCAGTACAACTCCACTGCAGATGTGGCCACAGGCTCTTTACTGCACTTGTGTCACACCACTAGAGAGCAGCAGTGATCACTTGAAGAAAAGCAGTTGCTGGGATGAGGTGAAAACAGGGGGCATAAAAACCTAAAGCCATTTATCATTATATTGTCAGTAAAGAATGGGTCTACTAAAGTACAAACAGGGCAGCTAATATTTAATGCTCAAACTGATGACAGCAGTTCTAAAGATTTGGCTATAAGATGAAAAAGCCTGTTAGGATGATTTATTTCACATATTCAAGTTTGCATAATGATTTGGAAAGGTGCCAACATTTATTTTAGAAAACAAAATTCTCAGATGGTTGAAAGCTCCAAAGTCCTGAACAATTAAATAGCATGTCCTTCTGTAATTACACCACTGTAATTACAAATACAATGACAGAGAGACAAAGATGTGATAAGCATATTTAATCAAATGCAATTCATTTCTTATCCCCAGATGTACATCAAAGGGAAGCTGTTGTTTATCGGATACATTGACTACAGTGATCAAAGCTGCCCAATTAAAGATATTGAAAAACAAATCTCCAAAGCCAGAGGAGACCACAGATCAGGCCTGTTCCTTCCTCCAGACTTCAAGTTCAGGTGAGGACCACATGATTACAATGATTAGTTTTGTCTGATAGCACCCCCTCACATAATAATAACAATTATAATCAAATATAATGCAAGGGTGAACATAGCATTTGAGTTTGCTAGTTGTTTTTCTCGTATTATAGGGACAAATTTGAAACCGTTGGAGCGAAAGACATTTCATCATCCATTATACGAGGAGATGAGCCCAAAAATAGTGGCTTGAGTCAAGTAACGGAAAACTCTCATGTCAAAGGTATGACAACTTGCAATTTTTGTGCTTTTAGACCTGACTGCTGCTTTTGACATGTTCGACCATGAATCCCTTTTAAACCGCCGCCCCTTTGCACTGTGTAGACCCCCAGGGTTCTTTTCCTGGCCCAATTGTTTTTTCGCTTTACTTTATCCCACTGGATGCAATTTTCATATTATTTTTAACGGTGATGACTGTCAGATTTATATGCCTCGTTCTAAACACGCCAAAGGCGCCCTGACATCCTTGTTGGACTGTCTAGGTGACATTAAGACTTGGTTGGCCCCTTTAAAGATAATGTTCATCCCTTCGCCACCAAACTTGGTGTCACTATGGACAGCGATTTTAAATTCAGCAAACAGATCTGCCCAGTCATTAAATCAGGCTTTTATCACCTTCATCTTTTATCTAAAGTTAAAGTTGCGCTTTTATTTCTTTTCGCACCTGAGGCACTTTACACCGACATATCACATCACACACTTTCTTGCTTACAATTAGTCCAGAATTCCGCGGCACAACTTTTAACACCAATCCTTGCATCTTTGCACAGGCTTCATATTAATTTTAGAATATGTTTGAAAATATTATTGTTTGTTTTTAAAGCTTTGAATGGACTGGCCCCACAATACATCTCAGACCTCATTCAAATTTACACTCCTGACGGCCAGCTCCAGCTCGTGGTGTGGTGCCTAACCCGGGGGACAGGGCCTTCTCTATGGCCGGCCCTAAGCTCTAGAACGCTCTGCTCCACCATGTCTTAATGGCTATGTGGAGTTATGTGGTCCTCTGTCCTTTTATAATTATACATATTTTTAATAGTTTTATTGTTTTATATTTTACAGTTTTATTTCAATAATAAATAGAGGCTAAAACAAGCCTCTATTTATTATTTCAGATGATTTATTAACTGTTTTAATTTGTCTTTTTATCAATATTTCAGTTTATAAAATGTAGTAAAGTGGATTGGACTGGAAATAATTTCATTACTAGGCCTACACAAACCTACATTCTGTATTAATCTTTTCTTATTTTGAAGGTCCAGAGGTGACATTGCCCCAGTCCAAAAAAGACAAACAAAAGAAGACCCTTTCCACCTCCAGACTGTCACACAGACTTGTCCACACATAATAAATACATATATATATATATAAATACATATATATATATATATATATATATATATATATATATATATATATAAATATATAAATATATATAATAAATATATATATATATATATAATAAATAAATATATATATATATATATGTATATATATATATATATATATATATATATATATATATATATATATATATATATATATATATATATATATATATATATATATATATATATATATATATATATATATATATATATATATATATAAAATATAAATAAATAAATAAATAAATGTACCGCATGACTGCCTGGCATATTTGAAAATAAGAGAACTTTTTATATGTCTTTCTATTATACGTCTTTTCTCCAACAAATCACTCCTTCCAGTGACTATAATGACGGAAAACAGCTGATTAATCAGGTGTCTTTACTTCCTCAAACTGATCCAATCCACTCACAGCTGACCAAAATGACTCATAAATGAATAAAATGAAGGTATGCTGGAATCTGGATAGACTTGCTTTATGACAGTGATTACGACGAATGCAATGTTAGTCAATCTGCTTCCAAATGAAACAGCGGAGTCCGCGTGTGGCTGCGGACGCCCCCTAGCGGCGTGTATGCAGAAGCACACAAAGAATTGCATTCGCGGTGAGTGAAAGCTTCAGACGAGTGCGAGCTTTTGGACGACAAAGTGTGGGATCTGGACCTGCCAAAAACAAATGCACAGAAATTTAAAATAACGCCGACTGCTGGTGATTTATTCCCGGATAATGGATTTGGTTTTACCCCGGCATTAACTTTTTAAAGAAAACAAACAAAAAAGAGCAACGCGAAAGAGAAACATGTTGAACACAGGTAAGCGCAAAAGTTCATGATGTTTACAGGTGAAGTCTGGTATTTTTGAAGCTGCTAACACAATCTTATTGAAGCATTCGTGTCATTTTGGTTAAGATTGTTTTGATCTAAATCTTTATTGTATAATCAACTTATTTATCAAGGTTGCCAGGTATATTTTCGCCTAACCAAAGCTTAATAGGTCTATAGCAAGCGTTGACCATTGGGTTAATAGTTGTCTAATCTAAATGAGCATATTTATACAGTTTTATTTATCATATTTATATATTCTTGTTAACTTTTATGTGATTTTTGTGATACTGATTGAACAAGCTGAACCAGTTTGCACGGGTATTTCCATCACTTCTGCTGCAGCTGTCTCCTTCTTCATCCACTTATCTCCATCTGTGTGACTTTGTCCTGTCTCTGTCTGGTGTGGACCTGTCCGACAGCTGGACGACGTTGTACTTGTGTCATTCCAGACTAAATCCATGTGATTTTTGAACCCCTGCAGAGGTTGCCCTGTACTCTATGGCAGATTTACACTAAGCTGTCACTGGGTTAGGATCAGCAGATTTAAACGCTTGAATTTGCATTAGGACAACATGAAAAGCCATTGAATCACTGCACACCATTAAGCAACATTCTAAACTTTCACGTGTATAGGGTTTTAAAATGGTTGTACTGCATTACTTTTCCGCTCCGAAAAAACATAAAGCCAAGTTAAAAAGTCTGGACAGCAAATGATATAGTTTGCAGGGCAGAGAGTGACACCGCTTGTAGTTGTAAATGCAATATTCACAATAGTTGACAATGTAGAATTATTTATCTTTTAAAAGTATGTGTCTCATTTGTTTTTGTTTTTATTTTATTTCAGGTTTTCATAAGCCACCTGTGGCTCCAAAACCAAAAGTTGTCCAGTCTCCAAAGTCTCCTGCCTGTCCAAGAAAAGAGGGGCTCTCGCTGCTATCTCCTGCCACAACACGGAAACCACTTCTAGCTCCCAAGCCTGTCTTCCCCAAACCTGTAGGATCTCCAAACCCGAACAGAAAGCTAACAAGGGGACCTGATGGCACACTGGGCCTGTTAAACTCTCAAAATGGACTACAGCAAGAAAACAAAAGGCCAAACTGGGATTATATCATTCCTATTTGTTTGTGTAGCAATGAAAACTGCAAATGCATTAAAAATGAAACATTTGCCAAAATAGAAAAAGACTTGGTGACTCAGAGCAAAAATAAAACAGCAAATCAACAGAAAAAAAGTGGTGGTGAGTGACAATATTGTGGACAGAAATGAATCAAAATCGCCCACATTAGAAAACGCCAGTCAAAATAATTCAACGGGCAAAAGTTCAAACACTGTGAACAATATCTACAGCCTCGCCTTGACTAATGGCCCATCTTTTCCTCACAAAGTCCAAGTGGAGGCTAAAACTAACGTCAATCAACAAACTGCACCTGGATTTGCGCCAAAGGAAGAGAGACTTTCGAGCTCATCCAAGGCCATCCCAAACTCGGCACCTGCTAGGAAACCCCCGCCTGTCCCTGTACCTCGCAAACCCAAGGGGCAAGGAGTGGTCAAGCAGGAAAAGTTGGAGAGCGAGATAAGGAACCAGGAAGTGAGTGAGAGGTCATCAGAGGTGAAAAATTGCTCATCCGTACCTGTCAATACACCTGCTTTGACTCAGTTAAACGCCCCAGCTCGCATCCCAAAACCAACATGGGCCCCTCCAGCTCCTCCGGCCAGAAACAAGGCATTTCTATCCTGACATGGGTAAAAGTTTTAGCAGTGAGGATGTAGAGGAGGAGGAGTTGGGTTGTGATGTAAATGAGATGGAGCTGTCGGTTGATAAAAGTGACGATGAATGTGACAAAGGAGCAGACTGCACCACAGAGCCGATCTATAACTCTGTAGATAGCCTTGTTAGCTCTCCAATCCAAGCAAAAGAAGAAGTTGTGATCAAATTTGCCCCGCTGAAACCACCAAGACGAAACAGTCCAAAGGGAAGAAATATGGAAGCGTTTGAGAACAAAGACGACAAGATGCCTGAGCAAAAGGAGATTCTACATATACAGGATACTAAAGAAGTCATCATGAGGCAGCTGCCATTGCCACCAAGCAACGAGACAACCACAAATCCCGCGGCAACAGTCAAATCGCAGCATACTTCAAGTCTTAGCAAGGCCAAGTCGTTCACTAGCACTGATGCCTCGCGCCCTCAAAAGCTTCAGAAAGAACTCGTTTAAAAGGTTCCTGGACTTGAGGCTAAAGAAGTTAATGGGAAAAGGAGGCCACACGCACGATGGTAGCAACAGTGAGACGGACTCTGAAGATGCAAATGTTCAAGAGTACAAGGGGGAGCGCAAATTTTCTTGTCCACTTATTGAAAAAGATGGCAATGGAGAAGTGTTTAGTCCTGCACCTGAGCCACTGGACTACTCATGTGTTTATGAGGAGATAGAGGACTATGTGAATGTGAATGTGAAAGAAAAAACATCACAGGAAGACGTTTGGCCAAGTCCAACGTCCAATGATGATGATGATGAAGAACCTTATGAACTTCAGGAGCCATACATTAAACTGGAAAAGAACATTCCTGCACCACTTGAAATCTATGACTATCCCAGGTAAAATATTCTCATTTTTGTTGGATTAAAAACAGGATAAAGGTGATGATTCATATGTAGCATTGTGGCTTGGAAAGCTCTTTGACAAATGCATTCAAGACAACCTCAATTCACAATAATTTTTTACATGGAAGTCGGAAATTATTGCTCCAAATAATCCTATTGCTCCTCTTAGTGAAAAAGACAATATAATCACTGATAGCATCCTCATACTTTATTAAACAATGAAAGGTTGTTAAGGTTGTTTCATGATGGTTAATGCACAAAACTGCTTCGACATAGTCTAACTGCTGTGACATAGCATTTGTCTTTAAATGTTCATACAATGACGGAGCATGTGCTTCTTGGATCATATTGCTGTCAGAGCAGTTTCTAATGCACACATTGACCAGGTAATTAAATCAGTTATTTATTTTATCTTGGCATGAAGTCTCATGGTTGGTGCTTCAGCCATAAAACTATATATATATATATATATATATATATATATATATATACATATATACACACATTTGCATCGTTAGCCACAAAATAGCACTTGAATTGCGAGTGAAAGTGAAGTCAAAACTGACTAAAGTTTGCTGCTTCAAAGCAAAATGTATCTTGCTTGAATTGTATCTTCAAGCTTACTTTTTAAATGACTTAAGTTCTGTGTGTGTTTGGAACGCCCAGTGTGTTGACAGCTGTAAATAGGATCACATTGGTGTGATTGCACACTGTGACTTGTACAGTTTACAGATCAGTGTGTTGAGACTCAGTGTTTATATGGATCGCTGTCTGGCTTCAGGCTCCAGCATATTTTGTGACTAAATAAATGCATAAAGTTTTATTTATAAAGCATTTCCTTCAGTCCAAACCATATACTATATTGGCCAATCTATTCTCTAGTAAAACACATGCTGGTGTATTCACCACAGTTTATTCAAGCCTGTCCTTTCGTTACAGGGAGTGGCCTTTTGTAACACATGAGAGTTATGGCATGTTAGATATGTTATTTTTTCCAAGTGATGATCATTTTGTATATTTCATGCCAAATAAACCTGTTGAACAGGTTCTACTTGTCTTGTTAGGGTAGGTAATAACTATAATAAAAAAGCTGCACATTTTTTTCACCTGTTTATCTTTTATTTCTATTTTAACAGACATTCTTACCAGGTGGGCATGGCAGAGGAAAAAGCGTCAGATGATGACCTACTGGGCAACACCACAGATGATGAAGAGGAGGAGGATGAATTTGATATGAGCTCAGCCTCCAGTAATGGAGGAGAGCCTGAACAAACTGTAGACAGTGCGGTGAGAGCCTTTGTATTTGACTTGGCTAAATATATTTACCTGAGCTAACACACAGGAGTGTAGTCTGCGCGTTCTCGGTGATAACAGTTTGTGCATAGCGGCCTGTAGGGAAGAAGTATTCATCATCTTTTTGACACTTCGTTTGCTCGTTTTGTCTGACCTCAACAGCTGCTGCAGACACAGGACACATTACATTAAAACAGTGAAAGCTTTTATCGTCTGGGGGTACTTTGCAGTTTTGGATTCATCTATCAACTTGGGATTTTGCAGTAATTGTATTTGCTTCTATGTGTTTCAGACATTGATAAGGAGAAAAAGCAAGATACAACACATCGCCACAGAAATAATGACCTCGGAGAATGTGTAAGAAACGGAGTAAATAATGTTTTTGGCTGTTCTACTTTATATATCTAAATTGTTTACCAAAATGTATTCTCTTTTTAACTGATTATTTTTATTCAGAATTGTCAAAAAGTCACCAGTCCTATTTCACAATGTTAAGTGGACTCTAGAGGGCAAGACTATCTTTTGAGTCATGAGAGTTAAGCCTTTGTCCTGTTCTATAAGACTCTAAATCGGGGCTATTCTATTCTAAATCAGTATAAAACTTAATTTTCCAGAGGGCCAAGGCCTCTGGGTGCACAACTCGCTACTACTGTAACAACATTTTGGGTCGCAAAAAGTATCCCCAACACTATTTCAACAAATTGAGTTAATGCAATAAAATAACTACTGAAATAACATACAAAACGATTTACCCGCAGCTTCGAAATTGCCCATCTAGTACTGAACCAGAATTAAACTAGGACTAGACTCCTGAGACTCTAGAGTCCTGAACAAGGACTAAACCCAGAATCAAACCAGGTCTAAAGCAGAATTAATCAAGGACTAAACCAAGACCAAACCAAGTCTAAGCTAGTGCTAACCCAGAATTAAACCTGTAAACAAAATGTTTTTGTTTTGTTTTTATATTTGGAAGATGAGTCATGGGCCGGATTAAATCACTTGGAGTGCTTGATTTGGCCCCTGGGCCTGATGTTGAATAGCCCTGCTCTAAATCTTGATCTTCCCCTAAAAGAATAATTTTTTGTAATTACTGACATTACTGGTCTTGTATGACAGATTTTTTGCACAAAACTTTATATGTGTGGACCACCAGAACTTGGTCTCCTGATATAAAATGTGTAACATATGGTTTGTGTTCTTTTTTCTTTAGGTTTGTTGATGTCCTAAAGCTACTTCATATTGTAAGTATACAATTGACCTTTGTATATTGTATATTGTACATTGTCGCTCTTCTTCTGTCAAAAGCCACATTCTCCATATGCATTTAATTAAGCGGCCCACTGAGGCACACCCCATAAGAGGGGATAAAGCTAAGAGTGTACCATGTGGTCTTGTCCACACTTTCACATTCCATATGGTTTTACACTGTTCTTTTCAACTCTAGTCTGTGGCTTTAAACATTCTGGTAAACATGATAAACTTTAAACTAAAAATAACACTTGGGAAGATTAAACCGCCACCATGACATTGCATTGCTCTTGTATATCCTGATGTGCACCATCAATTATACATTTGTTCTAACCCTTTAGACATCTGCTTGTGACATTTTGTTGTACACTACTTTTAACTTTTCTGGTTACATAGTTCCACGTGTCTCTGAATGTGTTACTGGTCCACAGTTTGGTCCACAGTATGGTATTAAACTGATCTGCTTTTTCAAGGGATTTTTTTGCTGTCAAAACACCTGTAATTGGATGAATGAAAGATGGATCAGTTTAACCCCAAACTGTGAAACATTCTAGGCAAAACATGCAAAGATGCAAGGCAATTGCATCGTCATGGAGACAAGTTACACAGTGCCCCTTTAACTATCTTCACAAAGGATCCTGTGGTGGTTTGTCCCGTCAACAACAAAAAACGTATCATATCATAAAAAAAAAAAAAAAAGTAAAGTGTTTACATCAAAGTAAAGCTTAGGAAAGAGTAACACGTACTTTAGTCCACATGACCCAATGACAGGAAGCAAGAGACCTCATAAAATTCCTGGAACTGTTTATTGTAAATTTTATGAATAAAGTGAGTCATTATCCTCTTAAAATGACCAGACAATCAAGCTTCATTTGAGAAAAGAGAACCTCACCTTTTGTTTACAAAGAATTACATCTAAACATCAAGATTCCAAAGGACTGTTATTCTTCTTGAATCAGATTTCAGATAGTTATTTGACTAAACAGTTCATTTGACTTTAGTGTATTTTAAAAGCACTGAGTAAAGGGGCTGGTGGAAGCACATCAGAACATTTCTGCTTTCATTTCTTGTTTTTCCTGCTAAGTCCTTTAGTCTTGACACATAAGACACTCCAGCTGCAGATACGGTTGTGTAGGAGGAGATCACACGTGTTCAAACCACAAGAACAGTTTCGTGGCAGACGCTCACTCTGCACGTCACTTTAATTATCCCCATTTTCCATTATCTTGCAAAAAGTCACCACCTCATCAAAACCAGGGCAGAAAACAGCCCCCTCCGGCCGACAAGCCGAGTGTTTTGTGCTGATTCAAAGTATCCTAGATATTTACTGTGAGGTTTGTTTATGAGTTGGTGTTTATTGGTCAGCGTATTTTACTGCATCTGTTTATCATTAAAGCCCATCAAAGTAGTACTTAAAAAAAAAAAAAGATACAAACTATTCCATGTCTCCGCTGTCTATGTACGCTGGTGTATGGTTGAATGAGTGTGTGCTTTGTGAATTCCCAGGGGATCAATGGCAGGTTTAAATTAATGCGTCTTGTACATGTTGTTCCAAACAAATAATCAAACGAAAACACAATATTTTGTAACAGCATCTGTACTTTAGGAGTATTTAGGTAATGGATTAAAGAGTAAACCGTTGAGCTTAAATGTTGTGATAGGCACCTATAGTTTATGTAAATAAATACATATATTTAATATTTCTAAAAATATAATTCATTTATTTATAAAGATTGTAAAACATATGAAACAGAAAAAAACCCAAAATATAACAAAAGTGTTTTTATGCAGGACTTTCGCAATGCCGTGTATGCTGTGTCCCGTCAAAATGAGAAACCCGTGATTGAAGACCGGCTGCTGGACCAGATTCTGTACTACCTCCCACAGCTCTATGAACTAAACAAACAACTGCTGAAGGAGCTGCAGCAAAGGGTAGCCACATGGTAATGACAAAACCACACCATGTAACACACCCAAAATAAGGGTAAATAATATAGTATATTGTGTCATTCAGTGGTCATCTTTCATCTATTCAATACAACCATGGAAACTGTAAAGTTGCCCTCCCTCAATGCCGCAGTCTCCTCTCCTGCTCTCCCCTCACACAGCCTGACCCTCTGCTTTGTCTTTCCCTCTGCCTGCATTATCCCGTTTTACCTGACGGGAGAAATTCAAGTGCATAAACAAAGATAGCTGGGTAATATTGAAGTTTAAAAGGGCAGTTACATTATTTTTCAGAATACATGTGACACGATGTCACAATTCCGCATTATTAGTGAACTTCCTTTTTGGCACTTAAAATGGGAAGCACTAGCTTCAAAAAGAATATCATTCACAATGAAATGTTATTTAAATCTTTGACTAATGCAGCACATTTAGGTTGAAACATGACTTCATTTTGTGTTGTCACTAAGAGATGATTACAACAGATGATTACAACAGAATCCAACTTACCATTTAGTGATGATTGCAAAAGTTGGTCATTAAAGACTTGTTTAACGTAACTCGGTTGTTATTATTATGTGCAGGGGAGATAACTCAAAGGTAGCAGATATCTTTGTAAAGAAAGGGGCTTTTCTGAAGCTGTACTCAAACTACATCCGTGAGTTTGACAAGAATGTGGCTCTGCTGGAGGAGCAGACAAAGAAGAACCTGGCTTTTGGTGCAGTCGTTCGGGAGTTTGAGGTGAGGAGACTCGCTAAACCAGTTTGTCTCAGTGCCATACTGTTTAAATTGTTTGCTTCTTGTTCCTGGAAATGAATCCAATGTGTTACTTTTTAAAGGCTAGTCCATGTTGCGCCAACTTGGCTTTGAGACATTATCTCCTCAAGCCTGTTCAGAGAATACCACAATATCAGATGCTTCTTACAGGTAAATTATTCTCTCTAAATCAATGCTAAATAAATAATGTTTTTAAAGGTTGTCATTGTAGTAATTGTCCCAAAGAAGTGAAATTAGCATTCTGAACTGGCTGAGAGGAGTTCTATACTGCCCTCTGCTGTCCAAAAAGTGAACGAAATTTGGTATTTTAATTATAATCTTCCACTTCTTGTATAATAGGATTTAAATGTGCAATGCAGAATGCGATTTACTGACATAACTTGGACTGTTGTTTAAAGTCTTTTAGTCACAGAGCTGGCAAATCAGGAATTTCCCCCACGTCATAACTAATTATATAACCACATGCAAACGGTTCCATATAGTTACTACAGTGCAAAAAATTACTTTCTTGCATCCAGTGTTGCCAATGTTCAGATGCTTATCATTGCTTATTTGTAACTTACTTTTAGACTATCTCAAAAACCTGCCTGAAGACTCTGCTGATTATAAGGACACACAAGGTAACCTTTTGATGAAGTTCTAATAAAAACAGTATCTTCTAAATCTGAACTATTATCTTGAAATGAATTTATCCAACAGAAGCACTAGTGATAGTGAAGGAAGTGGCCAACCATGCCAATGACATCATGAAGCAAGGGGTATGTTCGATGATAAATAATGCAAGATAAATGATTCAACTATGCATCTGTGTTTATCTGATCATATTTCTCTCTGTAGGATATCTTTCAGAAGCTGATTCAGGTGCAGTGCAGACTCACAGGCAACCATGAGATTGTCCAGCCAGGAAGAGTAAGACTACTCTAATATATTACATACCTTGCATACCATACTTTATTATAACATAGGTCTGTCTTTTTTAAAAAAAAATTATTTTTTTAGGTTTTTCTGAAAGAAGGTGTTGTCAATAAACATTCCAGGAAATCAGTGCAGCCCAGAATGATTTTTCTGGTACAGTAAACAAAAAATTTACACTTTTAATGCTTCACGTTCACAGATTAAAATTGTACTTCTTTGTTGTATTGTTTTGAAGTTTAATGACATGCTGCTGTATACCGCTCCTGTCCAGTCAGGCCAGTTTAAGGTCAAACACAAGCTGTCTCTGGTTGGAATGAAGGTAACTATTATAGTAATAATAATGAAAATTATTAAATAGTACTAATAATGACAATGGAAATACTTGAAGGTCAAAAAACCAACCCGAGAGGCTTTTCAAAATGAGCTGATCATTGAGAGTGTGGAGCGGTCTTTCATCTGTTCTGCCAGGTAAAATGGGTCTTCCTGTAAACATAGTAAATCATTTTGATGCTATGCAAAATGACTGTAGGGTTCAGAGTTAAAGTTTCATAGCACATTTATTTTATGTTTGACCTCATTACATTTGGGTAGGCTATTTTTCAATTATAAATAACACTCTTTGTTCTTGTAGCTCAGCCACAGAAAGAGAAAAATGGCTTGAGGCAATTTCTACAGCAATCAGGGACTTTACAAAGAAAAAGACCAGTTTTGTCCCAGGCCAAACTTTGGAAGAGGTTTGAAAATGAATTAATAAATCA
This sequence comes from Chaenogobius annularis, assembly GCA_015082035.1. Lineage (NCBI taxonomy): Eukaryota > Metazoa > Chordata > Actinopteri > Gobiiformes > Gobiidae > Chaenogobius > Chaenogobius annularis. The sequence continues at coordinate 416,867 of BJKM01000453.1, read as the reverse complement.
ATAAAACTAAAACGTGTCACGAACTAACTACTAAACTATTTCTGGTTTGATTTTCTTGAACAGGCGGAGATTGAAAGTAATGCTACTCTTGGGTCAAAGGCTCCAATCTGGATTCCGGATCCAAGAGCCACAATGTGCATGATCTGTACATGTGAGTTTACTCTAACATGGAGGCGACATCACTGTCGTGCATGTGGAAAGGTGAGCTGGAAAGGAAATATTAAAAAATATTTAAAAGAAAATTACAAGTAATTTCTATTTTCTGTGCCCTAATAGGTGGTGTGTCAGTCTTGTTCTGCCAATAAATACTGCCTTAAATACCTAAAAAGCCAGTGGGCACGAGTGTGTGACCAGTGTTTTGTTGTTCTTCAGAAACAAGAAAGTGAGTATACATATAGTATAACCTTCACAGCTCCTTCAAATATTGTATATGTGATTTGGTTAAAGGCCTTGTCTTACTGTTAATATAATCTTTCCCAGATGAACAGGCCATATCATGTGCAGTGAGCAACAAACCTCCTTTTCGCCGTCCAAACAAAAAAATCCCTGCTCATCTCAGAGAGGTAAAAAAAAAAATTATCTGCATCAATTAAGTGAAAAATCACATCATCACAACCTTTCTGCTTGTTTCAGGTGCCTGCAAATACAATCAATTCCACCATGAGTGGGTATTTAGAGAGAATTAAGCCAAACAAAAAGCAGGGAAAGAGACTGTGGTTTGTTATCAAAGGAATGATTCTGTACACATATGCTGCCAGCGAGGTGAATGCTGGGAAACTCATTATTGTAGATAACAGTTTCTATGTTTATACCTAACATTTATTATTCTCATCCAGGATGTTGCTGCCTTGAATAGTAAACCCTTGTTAGGATTTACTGTGAAGTCGGACACAACGTTACAATTCAGGCTGCTCCACAAAGACAGAACTTTTTATATTTTTAAAGCTGATGATGAAGAAACAACGGAAAGGTAAACTTACACTGTTAACAGTTGTGCGTTTCGATTTTAATCCATAAATATTAATTGTAATTATTATTTTTAACAGGTGGATTGAGGCTATGATAAAAGCTTCAGTGCTGGAAGCTTGAGAGACTATTGAATTTCTACCTCCTCCGAGTGCTTTTATCATGTGCACATATACTTATGTGCTATTTTTAACACTTCTATGAAAGTTTTTGTACTGTGATATTTAGAAAATGAAGTAATTAAGATTTTGCCCTTAAGTTTATTCCTAATTGCACTTAACTTGATATTTATCTTCACTGTTGTTTTTGTTATACATGTCACTTGTGTTGAGAACTATTTGGGGATTTTGTCCACTTAATTCACTGTTGTAGAGTTCAGTCAACGATTGTACATAGTTAAAAGGAATTTTCTTGGACAAATAGCATTGCACACAATTCACACTCAAGCTACAATGTCTGCTACAGTATTTTGGAAACATGTTTCTGTGTTATCCAACTGCGTTTAATAAACGTGAACTGCAATTGTGTGAAGTTGAAATTACTGTATACACAAAAAGTTTCCTCCAACTTTGACACATGACGCATGCGCAAGTTATGTTCATCCAAAAGGTCACGAACTCTGACCCGCCAAGTAACAGCACTTAGTTAAATTAATAGTTTTTAGTGGGTAAATCAACATATTATATAATAGCACTTTCGGTGGAGAGGATAATAATTAATACGGATGCACGGAAACCTCATTGGAGACATTTCGAGCCAGTAACACAGGAAGAGAGGGCGTGTTTTGAAGCTGTTCTGCAGAGCGCTGCTGCTAGCTAAAGGCTAACTTAGCTCGTTAGCACTGCTCGGAGTTTCAAGTGGTAATGTTTATTGTCTATCTTGGTTATTATAAATGCAGTCGAGGTTTAATGCACACCGGGGTACTTCAGTGACTCAATTTGTAACAAAACGAATAATGCGGAAGCGTCGCGTAGTGGTGCTAACAAACTGAAGCATGTTAGCTGGTCGTTAGCATATATGACAGTACCGCTAACATTTGCGCTACATATGTTATAAAGTACACGTCAGGTGTGGCCATACACCACAGTTACTGTTTCGCTATTAAAAATACATCTGGTACGTTATATTGCTAGTCACTCTTGTGGCTGGTTGATGAAATATAGCCATTTAGGTCCCATTTTGACAGCCGACGTTCCGCCCGCAGTACAACATCACGGGCCTTAACCCTAGCATGCTTTAACCCTTCAATGTTGACCTTTCACCCACAGGAAAAGAAATACCTTATCCTTCCGTATCGATTTTAAATAGTTTCCCGTGTACAGTTTGTTTGGGTTTGCGTAAAAGTGATTTTGATCTCTCGTTGTTTGTTGTATCTCTTATTTAGACGTACATTACGAACAGTAGTACAGATTCAGACTAGCCGCACGGGTTAGCCCAGGAGGCCACAAATGCAACACTATGATAAAATACATGTTGTTTTACCTAATAGCACATACATATAACACTCATTTAATGAACTCCAATATTTGTCTAGCTGTATTTGTTCTGTAATATTCAATTGAAGACTTAATGAAATGTATTTTGTACAGTCCTATACATAACAGCAGTTTCCTCACATGGCTTGAAAAAAATTAAATAAAGATTTATCAAGTAGATAAGAAGATGTATGAATAATGTTGTTTTTTACACTGTATAATGTGTGTGTTTAGATCCTCATGGATTATTATTGACGAGGCCAGTGAAGGTGGATGTAGTATCACTATGGATGGACAAACTCAAAGAATACAGCTTGTGTCAGCAGACGGCAACGTGGCTTTGGGACACAGAATTCAGGTAAAAAGAGACAGTTTTGCACTTACGAAACATTTCTAACTCTCAGTATAACTATTGCACACTTTATTGTACAATAGATTGTGACTGATCAGCAAACGGGGCAAAAGATACAGATTGTCACTGCCCTGGAACCTCCTTCTCCTGGGAAGCAACAGTTTATCCTCACAAATGCAGACTATTCCTCCAGTGGAAAAGTCCTACTGAAGCAGGAAGGGTCACCCAACAAGGTCATCCTCACCGCCCCAGACAGCTCTGGGGTAAACCAGCTGTTGTTTGCTTCTCCTGATTTGGCCGGGCAGCAAATTCAGGTATTCCTTGCCATAAGCTGTTTTTGCCTTCTCAGACAGTTTGGTAACTTGATAACTTACATTGTATGAAACCCCATGAGTGGAGCATAAACATGTTGCAGTCAATGTGAGGTTGGATTTGAATGTCCTCATTGTTTTTCTTGTTTTTTAAGTTTGTAACAGATGGGTCAGACCAGTCACTCATCAAGCCTGTTGTTGAGTACTGCGTTGTCTGTGGGGACAAGGCATCAGGTAGAGGATTATTTGATTCTTGCCACAATATTACATATTCAGTTTTGTATATGACATATTTTCTTCCTTATAGGGCGGCATTATGGAGCGGTGAGCTGTGAGGGCTGTAAGGGATTCTTCAAACGCAGCATTAGAAAGAACTTAGTGTACACGTGTCGAGGGTCTGGCGAATGTGCTATCAACAAGCTCCACAGAAATCGTTGTCAATACTGTCGGCTGCAGCGATGCATTGCTCTGGGAATGAAACAAGACTGTAAGAAACTGCCACATATCTTTTGATGCTTTTAAGGTAGCTCATAATTTTTGTGTTGTTTTTGTTTTGTTTTTTTCAGCTGTACAGTGTGAGAGAAAACCTGTTGAAGTCACGCGTGAGAAATCAATGAATTGTGCAGCCTCCACTGAGAAGATCTACATTCGCAAGAACCTGTTTAGTCCACTGGCTGCCACTCCAACATTTGCATCTGACAAAGAAACTGCCAGGTACTTCTTAAGTAATAAAGTATTCTAAAATGCAATACATAAACGTTTTAGTATATTACTGTAAAACACAGTCATGTTTGGGAATTTAATTGTGTATATAATACCAATGGCAGACGCTCTAATGGCAGGTCTGCAAGTTTGTTGGAGTCCAGCATGTTACTCAACATCCAACATCCATTCCCAAAGCTGGAAAACACAATTTTTATTCCTAAATCTCCAGACAAGGTAAAAAAAAAAAACTACATTTTTACAACTCAATCTATTGCTATTAATGCTTCATGCTACTGTATTTATTTGTAATGATAATTTCCTCAAGGATGACCCATCGCAAGGAGACTTGGGTACTCTGGCAAATGTCGTGACATCTCTGGCCCACCTCGATAAAACAAGAGAGGAAAGTGAAAGTGGTAATGACCTGCTGGGAGTTGAGACGCTTAGCAACGGTGACAGTTCAATCACAGATCTTCAGGGAGACGACCAAAACACGAGCGACATCACCCGGTAAGGAAGAATCACGAAGTTGTACTGCAAAGTATATTTTGCAAGGCATTGAAGAGTTTGTCATAACGAAATCACATTACATGTAATTTCCTGTTTGGGCCATGTGGTTTCTGACTCGACTGCCCTAATTCAATTCCTCCTAGCTGATCAAAATGTACCATCCTGGCTGCTTATGGCTGCCATTCTATAAATAGAGATCTAAATTAAGTGGGTGCAGAGTTGATGTAGAAAATGCATATTGTGATTGTATTTGTTGTATCTCTCAGAGCATTTGATACTCTGGCTAAAGTCCTACATCCCAATGAGGGCTCAGCAGCAGACACTTTGGAGGCAACGATGCAGTTAATGGCGGGAGATCAGTCAGGCCCTGTTTTGGAGCTGAATGGGCCAATTCTCTCTGACAGCCACATCCCCTTTAAAGTAAATATAAATGTACTAATAATAAGTAATAATAATAATAATAATAATAATAATAATAATAATAATAATAATAATAATAATAATAATAATAATAATAATAATGATGATAAAAATAATGAGTAATGACTCTTGAAAAATTTACTGTAGAGAAATTACATATCTATATACATGATAAATGTGTTTTCTCCTGTTTGGACAGCTTATGATGCCTTTGCCTGTGCCAGAGTACCTCAATGTCAACTACATATGCGAGTCGGCCTCACGGCTACTTTTCCTTTCAATGCACTGGGCTCGCTCCATACCTGCGTTTCAGGCTCTAAGGTAAACTGCAATCTTTTTTTAATTCATTCATTTATTTATTTATGTATCTATTAACCTTTTATTTCACCAAGTAAGAGCCCATTTAGATTAGACTCTTTTTCAAGGGTGACCTGGGTTAAAGGGAACGACATGACAGCACACACATTTTAAGAACATTTACACAAATAGGAGACATTAGGAACAATAGATAATAGTTTAGATGGCTTGTAATTATGGCCTTCATAGAAACTATTTATTAAAATGACTCATACCCTGTCTTTTGTTGTAGTGGTCAAGACAATGATATTAACTTGATGAAGGCCTGCTGGAATGAGCTATTTGCCCTCGGCTTGGCACAGTGCTCCAATGTAATGAATGTTGGTACCATCCTAAGTGCCATTATCAACCATCTGCAGACAAATTTACAGGAAGGTACATCTTCTTTTCATGTCAATCCATCATTAAAAGCTCATATTTTTCCAGTGGTATTGACCTGACTTATTTTTACCTGCTGTTAATGTTAACCTGTTATTAAATGTTCCACCCACAGACAAGCTGTCCCCTGAACGAGTCAAAGTCGTCATGGAGCACATCTGGAGGATGCAGGAGTTTTGTAACAGTATGTCTAAGCTGTCGCCTGACTCTTATGAATATGCCTACCTCAAAGCCATTGTTCTTTTTAGTCCTGGTATGTTTAGATATTAAGACCTGTCATGTTTGGATACATCCTAATGTCATAAATAATCAAATTATGGATTGTTATTCTCTACCAGATCATCCAGGGATAGACAATATTCCACAAATACAGTTTTTCCAAGAGCAGGCGTACACAGAACTGCAGGACTATGTCACCAGGACCTACCCTGAAGACTGCTATCGGTAAATAACCTTCACGACTCCAATCCCAGCATATGGCCTGTGTTTAATATAGCACACATGATGGTTTATTTTGTTGTAATTGCTGAAGTTTACATGTTTTAATTTCATGTCTCATTTCTCCTGGCTGCTTCCAGGTTGTCCAAGCTGTTGCTGCGTCTCCCGGCCCTGCGGCTCATCAGTGCATCTGTCACAGAGGAGCTGTTCTTTGCCGGACTCATTGGAAATGTCCAGATCGACAGTATCATCCCGTACATCCTGAAAATGGAGTCTACGGATTATAATAGCCAAACTGTCTCTGGACTCTGAGCTGCTCTGTATGTCACACCTTAGATTTGATGACCAGATAAAAACTCAAAAGGACCCTTGTGCCTGGTCAACACTGAGTCAACAGATGCCCTGCCACAGCCGTCATAGCCAGATATTTTTTATTTATATCTTAATGTGGATCTGGCTCCCAGAGTTCTCCATAACATAACCCCTATTTTTGGGAAGGAACAGTTGAGAGTTGAACCATAGACTTTTGAATGATAGTACATAGTGTTTTTTTTACCCGTCTCCCAGTATTTCCTCTTGGCACATCTCACGTGAGATCTGAAGGACTTGTTTCTTGCTGTTTCCCATCACTTGTCATGTGAACTGATTTGTGTACCTGATGTTGTTAAAGGTTGAACCTTTATTCTCTAAATGCTTGCTGATCCAAAGGATTACATCTTGTAATGTTAAATATTTTACATATCATGAATTTGAAAAAAAACAACTGTACATAGTTATGTATATAGAAACAAGAAGGCTACTGTGGCTGTACCTCTTGTATTTTGCTTTCTGGACAATTCATGTGAATATGGTTTTAAAATAAAGCACCTACCATACATTGATTGCCATGCAGATGTATTGTGCCTCCCCCATTATTTAAATGGTTGCTTGAGGCCAAATCTTGAATTTTGCTTGGTTATATTTGTCAAATTTGGGAGATCAGTGGTATGTTTTTGTTATAAATCACATTATAGCTCATCTGTTCCATTCCTAACAAATAATCAATTGCTTTTATATATATATATATATATATATATATATATATATATACACATCAATATGATACAGTGTATAATATATATAATATATATATATAGATATATATATCTCAGCATTAGACAAATATGTCTGATGCTGGAACATCTTTTGTGCCTTTTTAATTCATGCAAAATCTGTATCCAACCCCAGTCACTTATCGTTGTTTTAAGTGACCTAGAGGGAAGAAGAAGCTGCAGTGTACGTTATTAACCAGTAAATTAGTAATTAGTTCCTTGCAAACATGGCTGAGATGGACAAAGCCTTGGAGCTTTGTATGGCTATAATTGTCCCGCTAATTAAAAGGCCAGCTAAAGTATGCATTAAAACTTGATGAACAATATTGTCTTCTGCTGTATTCCAAGTTGTCATTGTCCAGTATAGTCTCCGTGCTATCTCCTCTCTCCTGTCGAATCACCACATCGCTTGACTCACCCTATTTGAGCAGCAGAGGTTAATGACACTGAGTCAGTGAATGGGCCACTGTTTAATCTCCCCACACAGTGATGCATCAATTTTACATGTCTACTCAAATGGATACTGGACAAAAGAGAAGTTAAAAATAATTCTATTAAAAACCATGGTGTAGATTTGGGTGAATGAACTCTGGAGATGAATAAAAGACAGTTATTTTGGTAACCAGGCTGGATTACATGGAAATGACAAAAGGCTGTGTATTGTATATCAAAAAACAATGTTGTCTAGTTCCTATTCACAAAATATATTACCCTGTAACAACACTACATTATAAAAATATGCTTAGTCTTTGATCTCACATCATTACTACGTCCCATTTAGTAAAGTAAAATTAAGATACTTTTGGCCACTGTGGAAAAAATAATAGTTTGATACAAGTTTTTTGCTGGTTGGAAAAGTACTTACCGTAATGCAATTTGCACTGTTACATCTACTTACCGTAATATACATTATTTGGATTGGAAATGGCTGGTCCTACATGCCCCATATCCTCTATTTCTGGTTTGAAATAACTAAGCATGTAAAACGTTTCCCACATGTAAAACGTTCTCCCAAAACGTATAACCAATGTTGCAAGTGCATCTTCAGTTTTCCGTCATTGTCAGGGTGTAGATGATGACGTTAGCTCAGACTGATTTTCCATGACTATTACAGAAACGCAAGCAAACTTTGATCAATTATTTCTGTCATGTACTGTATTTACTGTCATGTGATAGGCCTGAATTCTTGAGAGATGATGCATTAAAGTATGAAATATTTTTCCCGCAGTTAAACACATAACAGAAATCTGCTGATGGTTAAAAGACAAGACAACAAACATTCTGGTAGATTCTGATGGCTTGTTTTGTTAAAGTATTACTATTGGCAGTAAAACTAATAACAAAAGACCTACACAATATTTTCCCAAAAACTTTAACACCATCTTTGAACTTTGTAACAAAATTAAAATGATACATGTTTTAAAAAAATAATAATCATAATTATTATTATGATGATTATTATAATACTACTAATAATAACTAGATGCAGTGTGTGTAGTGCAATATTTAAAAATTTTTTTACTGTTTCAAATTACTTTGTTTCAAACTGTTTAAAAGGACTGACATGCACAAAATTGTAAAAAGTTTTACTTTGATATTATACCCCATTGCAATGAATGGGTACTACATAATACAAAATGCTGCAAATACTGCTCTCTCTCTCTTTAGCTCACTCTTTCTATTTTTCTCTATTTTTTTCCTCTCTTTCTCTCTCCCCCCTTTTTTTTCTTTTCTTTTTTTATGGTCTAACGTAAAACACATACTTTGAACAACAACAGACGTACAACTACAGTAGGTGGTGGTAAATGCACCTTTCGGCTACCAACCGCCATTAAAAGCAACACAACAACAGCAACAACAACAACTACTGCAAATACTACACAAGTACCACAAGTGAAGTGAGGAGTTACACTACCACAACGATCATAACAAAATCACAATACAAGTTCATTTTAAAAGAATGAAACCAGTGAAAGCAAACCAATTTTCTATTAAAATGAATTGGAATTGTAGAAGTACTATTGCTGTAATGCCTTACACAGTTACTCAATAAGAAACAAAAACATGCAAAACATGCAAACAATACAACAATGAAGTTCAATACAGCAAAAGTACAAGTACAGTACAAGTGAAAGTGCAAGAGTACAAGAGTACTCATACAAGTACAAGAGTGCAACTGCACAAGATGCAAAAAAGCACAAGGATGCAAAGGACGATGATGTCACACGTTTGCGATGATGTCGATGTCACTGATGATGATGTCACCAGTCACCAACATTCCGCCACTCTAAGAGATAGGGAAATATTGCAAATTTAACAGATCCCGAAATAACTACAATGGCGAGAGATACTGAAAGTAACGCGTAGAATTAAATTTAGATTATCTTCAAAACAAATGTTGAATGACAAAAATCGGACAGAAGGACCTGTGATACGTTGTCGTTATTGTTGTTGTTGTTGTTGCCAACTGAAAAGGTGCATTTACCGCTACCTACTGTAGTTGTACTTCTTAGACTTTAAACTTCTTCTTTGGTGGTGTTTTATGGCAGTTGGTATCCATAGTGTTACATTACCGCGATTCTTTAGACTTTATTCTTTAGACTTTCCCTGTACCGCCAGGCTTTTGACTTTTTTCTTCAGACTTTATTCTTTAGACTTGATTCTTTAGACTTGATTCTTGAGACTTTATTCTTGAGACTTTATTCTTTAGACTTTATTCTTTATTCTGTAGACTTATTCTTTTCGACTGTGCCAGAGAGCTTTATTCTTTAGACTTTATTCTTTAGATTTTATTCTTTAGATTTTATTCTTTAGTCTTTGGACTTTATTCTTTAGACTTTATTCTTGTAAGTCTTTATTCTTTAGACAACTTTATTCTTTAGACAACATTATTCTTTAGACAACTTTATTCTTTAGACTTAATTCTGAATAATGCTATTGATGGGAACTGAAGAAGTACCAAAAAAGTACAGCAATACTGGAAAAGGTATGGAGATAGATACGAGTACAAAAGATACAACTCGTGCTGTCATCTCATGTATTCTTGCATAACAACTGTAACCGTGATGTGACGATTCAGTGTCATCAAGCCAAGATTTGTCATTGACTTTCTTTCTCTCTCTCTTGCTTCTTTCTCTCTTTTGTCTCTCTTTCTCTTTTTGTTACGGTATAGTGTGGAACACATACTTTGAAAAACTACAGTAGGTGGCGGTGAATGCACCAACCGCCTTAACACAACAACAACAACAAGTATGTGAAGACGTAAGGGTAAGAACATATTTTCTTTGGACACTGATATTATAGGGTATATTTCCAACCAAAATGTCCTTTCTGGTCATATAATAGTTTTTATTAGAGTCAATGTTTTGGGTATAGTTTGGTGGCAGCAGCATTTGACGAGTAATCAGGATGTCCCTGATTTGATTCCAGGTGGCCCTCAGCGATAAAGGATTTTCATTTTTGGGGTCAGTTTGGTCTCCTACGGTGGTGGAAGAAGTACTCAATTTTGTTAAAAGAGCACAAGGATGCAAAGAAAAGAACACAATTCTAAAAAGTAAAAATGTGATCAAATGTCCTATTAAAATGAATGGGAAAAGTAGAGGTACTGCATAATACAAATACTGAAAATACTTCGAGAGGTAGAAGTAGAAAAAGTAATCCCATTACACAACAAATAAAGACATGAAAAAATGTCACCCGTGAAAATGGGAACGGGAACTGAAGAAGTACAACAACAAGAGTACAAAAGATACAGCTGAAAAGATGCAAAACTAATATTACAGAGGCGTCCTTATCTTGCAGTGACAGGCACGTGTTTTGATGGTTTTTGACTCCTCCTCGTGTAGAGTTGGGGGCGCGGCCAGTCTGCAGAGGGGTAAAGGGGCGGGGCGAGACTCACCACTTGAGTTTTTGTTGAGCGGAGCAGGACAGGCAGATCAGGGGCCAGTGCGTAAGCGCGCGTGTCAGCGAGACGCATAGAAAAGGAGGCTAATCATGAGAACACGGTCAGTTCTGTGTCGTAAACCGGGCCCAGCCTTGACGAAGACTTAGATCGGGGACAAAGTCGGGAGCATGCCCAGCACCACGGTCCGAAGTTTAAGCGAAGTAGAGAAATACCTCAGCAGCAGCCGGACGGTGCGTAGCGCATTGTTGTTGTCTCGTATTAACCCATAACGTAACATAACAGCTGTCTGAAACTCCAAAATCGCGTTGTTGCGTTATCTGCGACATTAAAATAGCTGTTCATAATGTACACTAATTACTTAGGCGCTCCTACAGTAGACTAGTGGTCCCTAACCTTTTTGTCTCTCGTACCCCTTAAGATGTGTCTTCTGTGTACCCACTAACTCGTGTACACGTGATTCTTTAGGCAAACAACCTGTAATCAATTATTTTATTATATTGCCTTATTTGATCGCTATTGAAGTCCAAAATGCTTCCACAAAAACATTTATAAGGCTCAATGAATTTAATTAAACGTATAAATTAAAATACTATTAAATTTCACCTTTTAAAAATCAGCACCCCCTGGTAAGTGCCCTCCAGTAGCCACCCTGTAGAAAACATTCCCATGATTTGGCTTAACTTACAACAAGCTCTCTGTTTGCACTGCTGGTGTGAGAAAATTGATATCATGATTTCTTCCAATGTGTTTCTGTCAAATTATGTTCACGTTTACAGATTTGTGGCGGACTGTAGAGGAAGAGCATAAGCAGCAAAACTAAAGATTACCAAATTTAGTTATAGTAAGAATAGAATAGAAAGAAAAAGTTGTAGTGTAGTTGTAGATTGTGAGTTTATCTGTAACGATCCTACGTATGTATTCACTGTGTTGTTCCAGTGTCCTCTATAGCAAAGATCTCTTTCAGTAAGGAGACGGTTTATCTTTTCCTTAAAATGTGCACAGTGAAAGCCAGTGCAGCAGTCCCTCAGCTGAGCAAACACAAACTGAATCGGTTAATGTTAAAAATGTATTACTGGGCTTTTGTCATCAGCACACTCTCTCCTTTACAACTTTTTCTTGTTTTGTGAATACATAACACTGATATAAACTACTCAATCTCAGCTCACCATTAAAGACATTGGTGGGTTGTAATAGGTTGTTATAATTAGGAATGTTGTATGTGTCCAATTAGATTTATTTTGACTTGTAAGGATGCGCAATATGTTTGGCCTATTCTTAATAAGCCTAGGAGTGCAATAAGAAATGCAATGGAGTGACTGCGTAATAAAGCAGTCACTATTTGTTCTACAAGTTCTTTATCTATTATTATATAGCATCTTTTTCAATTTTTTTGGCCCGATTCACAGGTGGCATCTTTTTGTCCGATTTGTATTGCTTTTGGTATTCCTTGGTCTTGTTGGCAAAGTTGTGATTTTTCCTATATCTTTGAGTGGCGGAATGTTGGTGCTGTGTGACATCATCGTCATGACCACTGTACAGAATATGTACATTACGCAGTCACTGTTTCTTGCCATTGCGCAGCATCTAGTTGATTAATTTTACCTTTTTTTACCCTTACAATAAATCTTGTTTCCACTATTTGCCTATCACTAGCCACCTAAGATATTAATATATATGTGTGTGTATATATATATATATATATATATCTATATATATATATTTTTTTCTAACTGTTTTACTTTTTATAGGCTTTTTTAATGATTACAGCAAATGCATTGTTCCATATTATTCTGATTATAGCACTCTTCAGCTATCTAATGTAACTTTTTTTAAGCGTTATCTAATTTCTTTATTTTTTTATTTTTGGCATCTTGATCTTGTTTTATCTCTAATAATATACTTAGTACTCAGACCCTCCTCCCCAAATACCAATCATACCTGTTCTTACATGCTTGTCTCCCATTCTCATCCAATGGTGTAACCAGAAAGTCCCCGATTGAATGGGTAAGTTTCCTTATAGTATTTGTGTTGGGTCTTTAACCAGCCCGTTTCGTCCAACCTGTTTCTGCCTCCTCCTACTTTTTTATCTTACTCACTCAAAATTGTTTTAATATTTCCTCTCCTCTTCCTGTGCTGGAATGAATTGTGACACCCAAGTAAGTTATTATTCTCTATTAGACTGTGGTTACTCACCGACTTCATGAAGCAGCTATTGTTATTCGGCTTTTTATTACCAGTTGCCGTTTTTGTTCTTTCTTTTTGTTGGCGAACAAATCACATTCCGCTTTCGGTCCTCAAAAAGCCTTTGTGTAGCGTACATAGTGGGTCAGAGGCCAGTGATGATGCAACCCCTCCATTTGTGAGGCTTAACTACAGGCACTGCTTTTAACCCTCAGCGGATGTGGGCACCAAATCGTCTCCTATTTAAACAATTTACACTGTATCACGTTTATTAATTTGTAGGACGGATAAATAAAATGACTTTGGGGAAAATTAAGCTCATTATGGTGTCAAACTAAAAATTGACAAAACAAGAGGAAAGTTGCCGTCTTAAACTGTATGACTTATTTACTCTCTTACATTAAAAAACAAAGATTCCCACAAGACTAATCAATATTAAAATTAGTATCGTTGTAGGGCCGCTTTCCGGCCTTAACTGTTTCCCTGGTGTCACTTCATTCTCACGCTGTATATAGCAATATTATCACATTTATTTCCCCTTGGTCCACAACAGAATATCAACATTGTCAAAACTTCCCCATCGTGCATAAGCCCTCAAGGCTCAAGAAGACTGACTAAAAACATTAACTTTAACTTTTAACTAGTGCAGAACGTAACCCATAATTCAAAATCCACTTTAAAATGTCATAATTTATAGGACACAATAAATTTAAAGTGCATGGATTGAGTTCATGCTGCAAAAATGTCCGATCACGTCCTTTTAGATAAGGGAAGTGAAAGGCTGAACTGCTTATTTTTGCAACTCTTTTCAGAAGTCTTCCTCATTTTTGCTTATAAGCATTTGTATGTGGTATCTCGAGTTCACAAATGTAGCTGCTTAAAAAGTTTTCTTTGCACATGAACTGGAAAGGAGACGCCAAAACCAAAAAGAGAGATTACTGAATATTTTAACTGGTGTCTGCGTGAAAGACATTTATTAGTGCACTCAATTTTGTGAAGCTCTTCCTCTATCCCTGAATCTTGTTTTTCTTGTTTATGTTTACCATGCCTAATTAGCTTGTATGTTACATCACTGCATCTATTCACTTTCTCACTTAGAATCACTTCTTGGCTGCATATTTATCTTAATTGAATCCCCTTTTGCAGTAGCAAGAGTCCAGTGGGGCCAAGCAGATGCAGCCAGTGTTAATGGGCTATTGATTTAGTCCTGGCTCTCTGTCAGTCCATAAGATAATAGGGAGGAAAACATCTTAAGTAATTCATTCACCTGCTCTCTTGGGGTGTCTTTTAGGAAACGCAGGAAGTCCTTAGCAACGCGTTTGTTCTTTATAGTAATTATTAAACATTATTTGCAGTTATAGCAAATTGTGGTTAACCAGGACTAATCCGGGACAAAGTAGGACCGGCTGGTTCTGAAACAGGACAAGACTGAATCTTAGCCAGGACTAGACCATGACTACACCCTCGTAATGGATTTGCCTGACCAGCATAGACCACAGGCTTTTACAATAATTTACAAAGACATTATGGTCTGGAACTGTATCCTGTCTCCCCGATTTCTGATGGGCGGCAGTTTAACCAATCAGTGAACCGTATGGTCTTTGAGTAGCAAAACAAACATGGCTGCTTACGAGTAAAAAATAATGAATCTGATAAAATATCTAAAGATTTCATTCTGAATGTTACGAGGATATTCCAGAGGAGAGTTCTTCCACATTTGAGAAACATATGATACAAATTAGCTGTAATTGGAACGTCCCAAAATTGGGGAGGGTCTTGAGCCAGCTCTATGGTCTGGTTCTAGACGCTCCTGAATTCAAAGAGAAAGTGTTGAGGGGAAAGTAACGCATACTAAACCAGAACTAAAACAACATCACGGTAAGGCCTAAAGACTTAACATTTTATCTGCCAAACTAGGTCCAACCAGATTTAAACTCTCCAACTAAAAACTAAACCAATCTGACTGGATTAAACACATTCTAAACCAGGAATGAACCAGCTCTGAACCAGAAACTACAAAACCTGAAAAAGAAAACATGTACAGAAATCAAATTGACTAAAATCAGTTTGTAACTGGACTGTGCGGGGTCTCATCATCACATGGACCTCCAGCAGCACAGAGTTTTGGCAGGGCAGTTCATTGATGCTCTACCCCGTTGTTCCTTTGGCTGGTGCTCTTCCTGTCCCCCTTTGCGCTCTCTGAGGGGACAGTGTCTGTATCCGTCCCGGGATGCTTTGGAAGGAATACCAATCAGGAGCATTGCAGGCCTCCTCTGCCTCCTCTGAGCTCATGAAGGGGACGGTTTGTTCACTGTTGACAACCGTGCCAGCGCCTTTACCTCATGAGTGTGTTTATTTTAGAGGCCAAAGACAGTATCTGTAGCAAAAGAAATCTTGTACTACAAGAAGGTTTCGCATCAACAAATGTGAGTTTTTTTCCTATCAAAATGTTTAATTTATTTTTTATTTTTGAAATGTTTGAATTGGATGGTTTCAGTCCCTTTGCACCAGTTTGTATTGACTATTCTCATACTTTCATTTAAGTCTTTGCATAAATCTGCGTTTGTGTACATTTGTGTTTGTAAAGTTGTCATTTTTTCAATAAGGCAGTTATTTAGTGACGCTAAGTAATTTACTCAATTACTTAGCATCACTAAATAACGGTATATTATCCTTCCAAACACTTAACCCAGATTGTGTGTGTTGGCACATTTTCAGTTGTCCTGATTCCAGTATTTATTGATCTAGATTTCTTGAATGGGCTTGGCCATATGTTGCAAACACTAGTCTTCATCAGATCCCAGCTCTTATTGTTTGGCCTGAACAACATGTCTACCATGTGATGGAGACATGCTTTCCTGTTTTTCTGGGTGCACTTGTGTTTGACTTTGAATTTGCATTAGAACTGTATGTGCAGGGACTGTTTCTTTACACTTTAAGCACTAATGTTTGTTTGGCCCACACCCAGAAGTTATGTGCTTTCTTCACACAGAAGTTTAAGTGCTGCATTGATGCGTTTTTTTATTCCTTGTGGGCGCTCTGTAAGGCGGCCTTCTGCATAAGAAATTGAATTGCTAACTAGATCATTGATCCGACCTCAGAGACTGCAGAGCAAGATAAGCAACTTCGGCAGTTTCTCCCAACTCCCCCTTTTCACTTAAGCTGCAAAAAGATTTAGGCTCACTGTTTTGTTATAAAAGTGAGGCTTAAGCAGTAAATGTTTTGTGTCATAATGCTGTCTAGCGGGGATCAGATCCTGTTAAATGGGTCACCGTCCTGGACAGACGCTGTGTGTTATGTAGGGCAGCGTGAGGTGGGGGCAAAGAGGTGGCACCCCAAACATCAGGAAGATTCAAACTCAACTCTATTCTATTTTCTCGGCAGTTTTGACCTTTTTTGTTTCTGTACTCCCCTCAGATAGACAGAGACTTTATCAATCCTTTTCATGAAATTATTTTGTTCCAGCTGCTCATTTGTACAAACAGAACACCCAATTGTTTCATCCACACTGATTTAAAAAGAGTGTAAAAAAACAAGGATGAGGATTAGTTGGTGGTTGTCTCAATTGAAAGAGAATAGTTATTTTGTAGTCCATAGGCTTTAGGCAGCAGCGGAAAATTAAGCCAGAGAGCATGGAGCCCTTTGAGGCAACTGCTTTTGTGATTTTGGCAGTGGCATGCGGCGACTTTTTTTCATTCAGGCATGCAGAAAGTCAAGTTGTCACGATACTACAGTCTCAAACTCAAGTTCGATACTAAGGGAAATACTTGATTCTCCAGATTTAAAATACTCTTTTTACGTGAACAATGGCAGGTGCATGATGAATTTTTAAAATGAATTCAATTGGCTTACACGGCCCTGCCAGACATATTTCTCACAAACTGTTGTGTTTAAAGTCACAAAATTTGACAACTCACCTCATCAGTGCATCAATTAACCCCAATTATGGAAATAATTTGAACGAGCGACATATTACTGCTTTAGTACTATGTATGCCAACACAAAACAACATTTTTGATGATACAATAACAGTGTATTGTTCAGATGCACTTATAATCATGCCTCATTTGCCACAACCATAACCTTAAACGAAAACAGGTTTATTTGGATATATTTCGGAACACTTTAAATATAGTTGTGACACATGGTAATTTTAGATTTTAGTGGTCAATCACTGATTGCCTTGATGGCCCTGACCCCATGCCACTGGATTTGGGCATAAAAAGAATACATTTAATTTAATTGTAAACTTTAGGCAAGCTGACACATGGCCTAGGAGCATCAAAAATGTACCGGTATTAAGTCTGCTCGTGGTCGAGTGGATAGCACATATACCAGTCGTGCTGCATGTCATTCCCCAGCCTCATTCCCATTTCGCACTACTGTCTTGTCAAATAAAGCCTACAGGCCAAAAAAAATCCTTAAAATAACAAAACAAAGATATTAAATATAGAATTTAACTTGTTAATACATGAAAATAAAGTTGTTAAAATGTGAAACTTCACTTGTTACAATATGTAAATGTTCGTATAATATTTACGCCACACTGACAATTCTACGTTTCCGTACCCAAACATCAACCCATATCTCTATGTTTTTAATGTATTTTTTGTATTTTGTATGTAATTCTATCTTTTTCAGAGAACTGTATTTGTATGGGGTCTTGTTTTGTTTGGTAACTTACTGTAGACAAGCTTTAAATAAAAAAAACATAGTATGTACTTTTTTATACATCCATGGTACGCACCTGTCACTACCCTGCTATAACCTGGATCACTGCTCTCGCTCGCTCTTCCATATGCCATGTTCCAGCTCAGTTTTCACCCTACCTTCTTCAGCCTCTTTCATCCCTAAAGACCCTCTGCCTGCTTCACCCCTGTCTGCACCTCCGCCGCGAGCCCTGACCCCCCCTGCCCGAGTGTGTGGGAGAAGTGGAGGGAAAGTAGGCCAGTTTTTCACTAGATTTAGGAGGACATTTTCATCTGTGTGAGGCTAATTCATTTAGCGGACTCAATCAACCAGAACAAACCATCTCATTGTTCCAGCAGTTTTTAAAGTGGCTCAAATGTTGATGCCAGGGGAGGAAGAAAATGTTAATGATTAGCTTTGGTTGGAAATGTATTTTAAAAAAAAACAAAAACCATCTGGTTTTAGTTATTGAGTTATGTGAGGCTGTCCCATGAATTAGATCTCTCAGCAACTCCCCATTTTATCAGCTGCGTAAAACGTTTTGGCCGGACACCAATTACTACAGCTGCACAACTTACTCGAATCCAGCAAATACAATCTTCTTTATCATTCTCTTTTTCAGCACAATCTCCTGTCAGATTTCTTTTGTCAATAGCATTTGAAAAAAGGTCATCGTTTGATCTACCGGTACTTTACTCTTTGATTTTATAAGCACCTTGTAGCTACAATTACACAAGTGCATCCTCTTTTTGGCCCCTAATGCTACAGCAGGAGATGTGTGTCTGGCCGAGCTCAGAGCCTTTAGGGGACTCGCTTCAATTCACTGCGGCAGAAACAGCCCTAGCTCTGAGATGTCTCAGTCATTTGATTGTCGTTTCAAGGCTGTAAGAACTAATAACATGAGCAAACTCCACCACGCTCTGCTTCCTCATAAAGCAGATTGATATTAGACGCCACAATTCTATGCGTGACAAACAGGTTTGACAAAGACTGGCTTATGTTTGAAACCAGTTGTTTAGACAGATATTGTTTGCGCCCTGGAAGAATGGGATTGTGATTGGAGGCATGGCTCAACAGCTTACACATCAGCCCAGTGAATGCATATGTTGTATTGTTTCATCAGGGCTCAGCCGGGACAGAGCAGAGGTAGGATATGACCACAAAGTGTGCCTTTTTCCCTGCACAGAAAGACTCCAGTGTTGGAGATGGACAGCCTGCGTCGGTGAGGGGAGCGGGTGGGCCGGGCACAGAGCCTCAAAGATTCTTGGACACTTCTAGAAAGAATCACCAACTGTCTTATTTGACACTTTACATTGGAAACTCTTAATTATTCAAGTAAAGCTTATACATTATCATAGAGATGAATGGGACCAATGTGGAATTGTCTAGAAAAAGCACATACTTGAGTGATATTTGATAATAGCATATGTCAGAGCTGGTTTTTGTTCCCAGCATCTACCACAGAAAACAAGTTGGACTTGTTGGGTGTGACATCATAGTCACAGCAAATACTAGGAAGTAGCTTGTGTAATTATATTACTCAACAAACCCAACAGAAACTGTTGTGCTAAAAAATTGTTTCTAATGTGATTTGCTGTAAATTGTTAAGGGTATGTAGTATGTACCCGTGTATGTTACACATTTTACCCTGCTTTAGGTTAACAGCCTCTTTTATGTTTCTTTCATTCCACTGTAAAAGTTCATGAGTGAGTCCATTGTATTGGAACAGGCTTTGGTGATAAAATGGATTACAGCGTGAAACGCATTTGCTCAAAACCCAGTGTTATGTGTGTTAAGGATTAGAACTTTTGTTCTGTTCAACCCCAGTATTTGTACAACTTGTATCAGGCTCTAGGGGCATAGATGTATCCATCATTTATTGCTGTGGGTTCAGACGAGACCTATACAATGATCACAATTTTGCACTGCCTTCCTCAGGAGTGTCATGTGATGATAATAAGAAGCCATTGTAATCATATCAGAGGACCCAATGAACCTAATCAGTCTCTAGTATTTACCGTCATTTTGATTTGTGAATGGTTGTGGGTTTTTTTAAATAGCTACTTTTGCCTAGTCAGAACATTTCACTTCCCACAATTGTCACCCAGATGAAGGCTTAACTTGCCTCATCCGACAGGCTGATGAGCCAATATGAAGTAAAGGGCAATTTACAGTAAAAACAGACATTGTCTGGCAGAGGGATTTCCTGGGCTTGTGTTATTATTGATGACCTACTTTACATGGCCATGTCCCACTTCTTTCATACGCCGTTTAATTGAAGTTATCTGAATGACAAATAGGATTACATTTGAAACAAATGTGCCATAAGAGCATTACAGGGACATGCAGATGGCCATTGGGTGTCATGTCAGAAACGTTATACTTAAATCCCATGAGTCTCCCAAGAGTGTGGGATAAATGAATGAAGGCACATGAAATGAGGTCATAATAGGACGCCATGGAGACGGAGTATTTTGTTGTTGCTGACCTGTTTTTAAAAAAAATTACAAATATTTAACCTGTGTTAAAGTATTAATTAATCTATTGTTGTCCTTATCTCGTCCCCACAGATGGACCGGAGTGCTGAAGGCAATCTTCTGGGCAGCCCTTCAATGCGTCGGGGCTCATCAGAGAACAATCTGGACTTGGACTTGGATGGTGGCGGTTCCTCTTTAGGTTGTGAGATCCAGCGCAGCCGCTGTTTGGACAACCTGCAGCAGAAAATCCTTAAAGTCACAGAGCAACTGAAGATTGAACAGACAGCACGGGACGAGAACTTGGCAGAATATTTAAAGTTGGTCAACAGTGCAGATAAACAGCAAATTAGTCGTATTAAACAGGTTTTTGAAAAGAAGAACCAAAAGTCATCTCAAAATATTGCACAGATGCAGAAAAAGCTAGAACTGTATCACAAAAAGATGAAAGATAGTGAAATCCAACAAAGCACTCCTCCGCATCCATCCAGGTTCAGACACAGCACTATTCCCAGGGTCTCCTCCAGAGAGCTTCTGAAGGACATTACAGGCAGTGGACGACACCCCACTATGGACAAAATCAAGACCATCGGACCCGGCGTCTCTCTCTTCCCACCTTTCTTTTTCAGTAAACCCAGGGGGTTTGCTAATCTAATCAGGAATAAATTTGGCAGTGCTGACAATATTGATCACCTCAAGTCCCCAGCAGACGCCACCTCTCCCCTTCCCACCGACAGCACCTCAAAAGGCCTCAGCAATAGCACCTCCATGGTTGGCAAGCCCAAGTATACCAGTGACGATGAGTGCTCCTCAGGCAGTGCCTCCATTTCGGACAGCAATGGAAACCCACCAGAGGCAGGAGGTGGTGCTGCTGAGGGTCATGTGCACAGTCAGGGCCCAGGGCATGAGCAGCAGAGCGGGACAGAGGGCAACGACAGACTGGCCCTGTGTCAGGAGGAGGTGCAGGAGGTCAAAGTGGGCCAGAATCAGCTGGAGGAGGACCTGGATGAGCTGAAGATCCAGTTCGAGAGGGAATATGAAGTGCTAAATGACCTGCTGCTGGAGGAGAAGTACAGGTATGGAGCAATACGAATTCATTTTATCCCCACCAAGGAACAAAAGGTCAGCTTAGATCAGGGCTTCATTGGCATTCTGTCTTAATTTAGCGTATTCAAGTGTCTGACTTAGATAAATCCTGCTTTCTTGACTCGAGCCATAAAATGGCAAGAGCCGTTGTTGACCCCCTGAATGTTGACAAAAAGTGCCAAATAGGGGTATGGATGCGATCGGAGGGAAAAATTCGATAAACTGAAGAGATCGTCTGACGCGACCCGACTCCATAGCGCCACCTATAGCAAAAATGAGACATGGGAACTTTGGCCAAGGCACATTTGGAACAGTGATCGAGGTCCCTGTGATGACTATAACACCTGGCAGCATCGCTGTACGACGCACAGGAAGTCGGCCATGTTGGATCGAACTGGCAACGCCACATTTGGCTTGATTTTTTCCAAAAAGTACTTGTCCTAGGTTTTTTTGATCAATTGAGCTCAAAACAACACTTTCCGCATCTAAAGACAATGAAATGTAATCAGCCAATTTTTTTAATATTCCGTATGTTCTCAGCGTGGCACGCTGTCTAAAACACCTTCATTTTCTGTTTTTTCAATGGCCAAAGGCATTGCTCTTCTGAGCTCAAAGTTTTTATGGCCTGATTGTAATTAATTAATACCGATATAACAAAATTACTCTATAGCACCCCCTACCTATTATGTGACAAGTCAACATTGTCTGATTGGTCTGAAATTCAGAGGTTATATTCTCCTCAGGACGCCATGAAAAATAGTGCTTTGCAGATATTGTGTATTGTTCACTATTGGCCAGCAGGGGCGCAATTAATGCTCACAAACACATTAAAATAATTCTGGAGCAAACATGCTTCATCTGATTGGGTTAATGTACACCTCCTTACACTGATTACAATAATGTTTCATGTACCATTATGCTTGGTGCTCTAGCGCCACCTACAGGAATACACAAAAATTACAATGGGAAGGAAAAAAAATACTTTGACGTTTATTAGTAAAATTTTGCATAGCATTCCTTGATGTGCCCTTGATCCTGAAAGTCAATTAGATTTATGTCTTATTTTGTACTGTTTGGCCTCTAGGACCCTCCACACCAAATACTACAAAGCAGGCTTAAATACACACTAAACATTAGCACAAATGCACCAAAGTTGTCAGCATGAACTAAACGATCTTGTCCGGATGACTACCTTTAAAACAGTTTCTACCATGATGTGTTAGCATTGTTCAATGTTTGTTTTTCATGCCTGACAGCTAGGGGGCACTACCGCCACTATTGCACACTGGGTGTGGACTGATTAGGTATAAACTGGTGTTGCTGTTGGCATTTGTTTTAACCTGAGTTATTATTTTGGCTAACATGATACATTTAATGTCTGATTACAATTTATTCACTGCCATCCTCTACACACAACCACATGGATTGACATTTGCTTAATGTCAGAACCTGTGCATTTGTTTCATTAAAATCTATTCATATATTACCTATTCAGATGAAGTGTTATATCATAATATGATATCATCAGGTACGAGCAGCTGGAGGACCAGGTGAATGATTTGACAGAGCTTCATCAGAATGAGATGGCCGATCTGAAACAGGAACTGACCAGGATTGAGGAAAGAGGGGCTTACCAGGCCCAAGAGCGGGCTCGTGACCTACAGGTACTTTTTAAACAATTATTTTATTTAGGTGTATAATAGATGTTTACGGCCCAAGCCTAAAATTTATTTTGCAATTTTATTGTTTTGTTGACTCATCTTTGAATTTGTGTGCTATTTAAGCAAATCATACACTCAAATCTCTTTCTGTTTGATTTATACCCAATCATTTGTGAGCAATTTGAGTAATTATCTGTTAAAATGTCAGCCAGTGCCTTGTGGCAAATCCTTACCTCATCTCTCCATCTGTCTCCATCTTTGTTCCCACAGGAAGTGCTGGAGTCCTTTGAGAATCGCGTGTCCAAACTGGAGCTCCAGCAGCAGCAGCAGCAGCAGACCATTGCTCTGGAGACGCACAACGCTCGAGCCTTCCTTGGCAAAACAATCAACGTAATGATCTTAATTGTCACCGTCCTCGTGGTCTGTGTCTCTACTGCCGCCAAATTTGCCGCTCCCTTAATGAAGAGTAGGCACCATGTCATAGCCACTATTTTAGCAATCTGCTTTATGACCTTTTTCTGGAAAAACTGGGACCGTTTGCAGCATGTCATTGACAGGATGCTGCTTCCAGCCTGATAATAAAGCACACAAGTGAGTCTAGGATGATTGGTTGTACAATCATCAAAGACACTATCAACATGCATTTTTAAGAAGTCTGTTTTTATGATACCTTGTTAAGAACTTGAATCTGTATAGTTAAACGTTTTAATATTTTTTTTTAAAAATACTGTAACAGCATACCTTGGAGTATTTGATTGGTTCTAATCAAATTTCAACACAAGGATAAAAAGGGTTAATAATATGAATTTTACAGTATTAACCATAATGGATTTTACCTAATTTGGGCCAAAATAACACACACACACACACACACACACACACACATATATATATATATATATATATATATATATATATATATATATATATATATAATTAGTATATATATATATATATATATATATATATATATATATATATATATATATATATATATATATATATATATATATATAAATATATAAATATATAAATATATAAATATATAAATGTACAAAATGGTGTTATCAAGCAAACATCAAGAGCGAGCAATTGCTAAGAAATTATTATTAACGTTGAGGTCTAATACACAAGTGGACACCATTATTTTTCCACAATAGTTCACAATGCTGTGTCCTTAGTAAACCTTTTATCCTAGTCTTCTTAGTTTACTTTTAAAAGTGCAATATGTATTTGATCCACAAAAGCGCTATTTTTGAAAATGATTCTTTCAGAAGCGTGTGTCAGAGTCAACGATGGAGCGGAGTGACATGATGTTGCTTTGGGGGGTGAGGGGCGCGCGGGATGTTGTCATTAACGTTGGCATGATGGATCCGTAACCACAGAAGCCACTGCTGGGCTATGATAAGACCAGCTGTCTCCTCTCTCAAGGGCCAAAAATCAATCCAACCGCATTACTGCCCTGCTAGCATGTCCATATCACCGCGAGAGACACACACTCCCTCGCACACTCAGCCAATACAAAACAGTATATGTATCAAAAGGATCACTGTGAGGGGTGCACAACATGGAAAAAATAACTTAACATAAATTCAAAGCACAACGTGTTTAGTCAAAACACTGTTGAGTCATACAACTAGAGACAAAAATACAAATATCTGCACAGATATTTGCACTACACAACTTCAGATGTATTAATTCTCATGCATAGGCCGATATTTTGTTTGGCTCAACTGCTCAAAGGAAAGACTTAGACACAAAATGTGATTATACTGCTCCATTATAGGTTGGTAGTAAAATAGGGTTGCGGATGTCTAAAAAAGATTTTTATTATGCAGATCAGTGCCTTGTATATACAGTAAATTATTACTGAGTTTGTAGTCATTTCAAAATGATCAAAAATGGTCTTATAGATTGGCCCAAAAATATCTGCAGAGCGAATAGGCCATTGGCTGCACGGGATAGTAAAATATCGGTACCGGCATCGGTCATGAAAAAGCCCATATCTGTCGATCTCTACCTAAAACTGTCACACAAGTTAAAAAAAACACTAACTCAAGACTAGATGAAGAAAAGGACTGCTAATGTAATTTTTTTTTTGAGGGGGGTCAAAATTGTTATTCTTTTTTATATTGTGTCGCCCTAAAACACATTCTTTATTTCCTTTGTCCTATTTAAATGTTTTAATGTGACTTAGCATTGATACTGTGACACAAGGCCTTGAGGAAAATGCAATTATTTTTCATCGCCTTTTTACTCCAATGATGATGAGCTGATTTTCCCAGCTCTTATTAGGAGGAAACAACACAATGGATTGACCAATTTCATAAACTTTGTTTGAGAAGATGTTACATGAAGAAACTACGCACACTTTAAATACTTGTTCGCCATAACCAGCTGTTTCTGTCAATTTTCTTGATGTGTTTTGTCTACTGATCTTAATCATACTTTTGTTTGTGTAAACATTTTGGTGGTTTACATTCTTTAATTGTGACCAATCACCCATATTTCATGCATTTATGTGCCTTTCTTTCATTAAACATTTGTAATCAAACGATGACTCAGATGGAGTTCTTGGTAAAGTGAAGCTAAAGTGTAGTGTCAGCCTGGAACACCTGCTGTTTCACCTGCACAACCTTCACTGCCCTGTTATGACAGGCTCAGCAGCAGCCTATCACTGCTCAGCCTGCTTGCTTTAAGCTCTGCCCTCCTCCACTCCATTCAGCAGTTCGGCTCGTGCAGCACTCCTCCACACCAGCATCACCTTAACAAAGGTTATTTTTTATTTCAAATTTTATTTTCACCAGCACAAGTGTCTAGGCTCCAGGGGAAAGATTCTCTCCCGGGGTCAAAGCGCCAAAGATACACTATAAATAGATATCTTTATATCCTTAATTGTTTATCATTCATTACTTCTATTGCATATTCATTTGAGTCTGTCCAGGTTGAAATACTTATAATTATGTTTTTATTATTTGATAAATTAATTGTATTAAAAAATAGAGTTAGAGGTAGTAAAGCCTCTAATTTAAGTACAGGAACTTTACTCAAAGTAAAGTTACTGTACTTTGAGAACAGCACAACCCAAAGGGTTGACATACAGTACACATGTTGCAATTGGTGATGGTAATACAATTATCTTGTGTATCACCAAACGTTACAGAAGAGACACAATCAATAGAGACACAATACTAGACTTCAGTAAATGAATGATCTTTCCAGAAATTACAAAATAAATCTAAATGAACTGGTTATTTCATTCTGGCTGGTCAACAAGCTTTGTTACGATGATTTTGTATTTTGTATTGCAGTAGATGCATTATTTATTATATTGATGTTCTCTTTCATTTTGAAAGCTTCACAGGTATTAAAATCTCAGAGAAAAAAACTCACACTGAAGTTGTTTGGCGCGCCTCAAAAGGGTGCTTGCACTACCACTAGGGGGAGAAGTTGCATCACTTTTGAATGAACGGCCATAGGCCTCATGAAAAAAAAAAGCTACAATATCTTTCATAGGCAAGCCTTGTAAATAACTTTAACCATCTATACACTAATAAAAACGGAGAATAATTTCAGATCCACTTTCAACATGTTGGTTCTGGGAAAGCGATGTAATGAAATTGCGCCATCTGCTGTTAAAGTTGAGAATTTTATCCAGCTTTCTCTATCCTACCTAGAGTATCTATTTCAGTATCTGCCGTAAAATGAATAGCTCAGTATTATTAGGTGTTGTTGTTTACATTGATAGCCGTGTTAAATGTCATAAAGAGTGAGCATGCTCGAATTTCAAATGAACAAGACATTCTTTCATTCATTTTCTACCGCTTGTTCCCGTTAGGGGTCGCGGTTGACTGGAGCCTATCCCAGTGCCTTTGGGCCTTAGGCGGGGTACACCCTGGACGGTGGCCAACTCGTCGCAGGGTGACCAAGACATGAATGATCCTAATTTAAATACTTTTAATAGCATTTCTGTTGCTGAAGCTGGCAGCGTGTCCACTCTCACACAGTCTGTGCATGGTTAAAACTGCCAGACTGCGATGTGGGTCACCTGGCACCTGGCACGCACGGCTGACTGCGTGACGGGCATGCCTCCGTGCGCTGCAGAGGTAGGCATGATAGACAGATAGCTTAACTACAGATATTTGCTGCTCACTTTGTGTTCCTGTACACAATGTGAGAACAGCGCAAATTAAAAAAGGAAGATATGGTGAGGGGGGTGTGCACATATGCTGGAGTGTTTGTGTGGGTGGGCTGGTGGCGTTTATACAGTTGTAACTAAAGCCCCTGAGAAAGAGAGAGAGAAAAAACACTCAGATTGGTGCACAACCACCCACACATCTACACACACAGAGGCTTAAAATTGGGATTATAAACAATTTTTGTAGGTGTCATTGGTAGGCCCTGTTTATTTTTCATTCTCTGTCCTCTTTTGATTGAGGATGTGATCTAAAAAGTGCGCATTTCCCTTTGATCCATTGTGTTTTCCATTCAACTCTCGCATGAAGCTCTTGGAACTGCTTGGTCCATTCACTGAGCTCCATGAGCAGCTAATTATCCCCGGAACTCCTCATCTCTTTAGGCCGGTCTCCTCCTCACATGTTGGCATGGTGATCACTGATGGGACCTGCAGGATCAGGACACCAAAGGCGCTGCGGTGTCCTCGGGGCTCTGGGGGGAAAGACACTGCTGTGGGTGTTGGTGACATCATCCGTAAATTCAACTACAACTGGCTATCATTCTTATTTGAGTGTTTGCTTTTTGTTAGGCCAAATGTACAACTATATATGGGAACATTATCTTTCTAAAAAAAATAACTTCCAACACTAGCAGAAGCGGCTCCTTCCTATTTCCTGTTTATGGTGTCATGGAAACACACTATACATTTCCCGCCATCCTTTGGCACCAGAACATAAAAATGCAGGCTTCTCCAGCTATAGCAGAATGCCAGAGCTCAAACATCAACAGCAGGAATGGTTTAGGCGGCACCGTCTGTGCCCAGAATTAGAAGTTCTAATGACGTACACGGGAAAGAGCCAGTAAAATATTACTGTTATGGCCTTGTTTATCATCACGGCCTTGGAGTAAAACATGACTTAAAATGCCCTAATTCAAAGGCACCTCCAATTTCTTTTAGTTGCTAAGCAACGACAGAGCTGCAGCACGATGCTTTGAGTTCAGGTCTCCGATGTAAAAGCACCGTTTGTCTGAGGCACGGTCAGCTGACTGTGACAATGATACAGTGTCACTGCAGAGTAATTACCCTCTGAGTCCGCGAGTAAATGATGCCCGCTGCAGTAACACGTGTGCAATCTGACCAGCTCACATTTACACAACACAGTAATCATTACTGGTACTGTTTTTCTCAAATTTGATTTAAGATAATATAGCAACACTTCTGGTTTAAATATAAAAGCCCAACTAAACAGCACTGGTGTAAAGACCTCAATATTATAGTTTGGCCGTGGAAAGTGCGGTTTTCTCTGATGCAAATAAATGATGCTTAGACTTAATGAACTGAATAAAGATGACACACGGGAGTCCTTGGGTCTGCTTTGATCCATTCATTTCTTTCTCTGAATACATAACCGACATTCTCATTAGGCGTGTTTGTTTCCTTTGATTAGCACATTTAAAACCGCATTCAATTCAATTACTCGAACACTTCAACGAGATCCCCAGTACCGAGCTTGTGATCTACATTGCAAATATGACTTTGTGTTTTGCAAGTGCCTTTGTGCTCAATGACTGTGAAGCATTCCTGAGCCCTGTGCTGTAGCCGGGCGCCCTGTGGATGTATAATAAATGTGAGCAAAACAAAGAGTCAGTTTAAGAAGGGGGCGGAGTCACAGAGCCCATCTATGACCTCACACGACCATCATTCTTGCAACAGTGAATACACAACTGATCCTAGACTTCTGCTACTACATGATATCCAAACCACTGTATGTCTGAAGGCCCTTAGAGACGTGTACATCTCCTTGTGCCTTTTTGAGTGGGTGGGATTCACAGAAAAAAGACTTCATTGTACAAAACTCACAGCATGCAACAGTTGGGTATAAGCTGAACCCATGTGACTGTTCCCCCAGGCACATCTGAAGTTGAAGAAATACTAAGAATGTGTTTTTGATTGGTTTGATGCCATCTACCTTCCCGATCAGATGCGTAAGTAACTGGGCTGTAGTCACATGATGACAGGTGGATAACAAGCAGACATTGTCATCTCATTATCAGAAGCTTGTCATTCACTCTCACAGCTATCTGCATGAAGTGTGTGTGTGTGTCTTGTGTGTGTGGGTGTGCGCGAGCGAGCATGTGCGACAACTTCAACTTGCCTCAGTGCATTTTTGAAAGCAGCGGTTTTAATTCAGTGTTCAGTGTGTGTGGCCATAAGTGAAGCCTCAGCAAATTAAAAACAAATGTTAGTTTTCTATCAGGTTCGATTTCTACAGGCTTAGGACTGTCACAATGCTCGACAAATGTTTTATTTGAATATTGGAAAAGTGCATGCAGCAATTATAGCTCTGTTCTGTGTTTACCTTGTGCATAGCTTACCATTCTATAATATTCAGAACAAAATGTTAACCTCTTTGAAATGAATAGTTTGTTTTGAATTGCCAGCTCTGCCTCTAGGTTCGATTACAGTGATTGTGAATTTGGCTTATTTTATGATGGATCCTCTGCCTAATGCGGAACTTTGACTGATGAGGTCATCTACAAACCCTTTAAACATATAGCACCTTGAAAAAGTGCTTGTCAGTGTTACTATTTCCGTAGCACAGACTTCCGCCTTTCATCTGCTTCCTCCTTGAAATGCA
The DNA here is from genome assembly GCA_015082035.1 of Chaenogobius annularis. NCBI lineage: Eukaryota > Metazoa > Chordata > Actinopteri > Gobiiformes > Gobiidae > Chaenogobius > Chaenogobius annularis. Next base: position 387,054 of record BJKM01000453.1, on the reverse strand, counting down.
AACAGTTTCCATATGAAAATGTGTGTGACCACTTTGTTTGTATGAGTCTGCCGTGCACTTCCTGGTTTCTGACAGTGCTCTGATAGGAATATCCTCTTAAAACCTGGCCCACCTTTCCTCAGACGTCAGTGGAGTTGTCAAATGTGATCACAACTGCAAAGGTGAGAGACACAAAACATGACATTATTGTTTAGTGAGAGTGTGACACTTTTTTATAGACAAAAAATGGTGTAAACAGACAGAGGAAGAGATAGGAGGAAGTCAACAACAGCGGAGACATCAGCAGTAATCTACAAAAGCCTGTCCCGATCTCATTATGAACAAATGCATTCAGGTCTAGAGGCTGCCAAAGATAAAGAGAAACGATTTGCAAGGTGGCACTGTATGCATTTGTTGTTCCTGTAATCAAGTCTCGCAGCTATTGATTTTAGTGATGGACACACAACCTGTCTGAAAGCTACTCCCATCTCAAGAGCTGTAATGTATGGCTGGCTACTGCTTTCAACTGTATCATTAGCTTCCATTAGTAAAGGCACGCAGCATAAATATAGATGATGGCAGCAGAATGCATTGTGCTTCAGTGGTGATTTACTGTCAATGTTTTGGAATATCAGATCCAGAGCGGCTTCTCACAGCACCAAATGGAGCTCTGATTCAGTATAAGGTGTGATATTTCAACATCAACACATCATGGCTGCTGTGTTTACTACTACTGTGCTGTTTACTCACTAGCCACCCACCTACAACTCTTTCTTACAGGCGTCACATTTATGACTTATGTAAGATAGTGTACTTTTATTTTGTGCAGCTTCACATGGACCGCCACCTTATTCGTTATGACTTATTATTATTATTTTGGCAAGTAGGAACCCAACTACCCAGACGACGCTTAAAGTCTAACCTTTGAACTTTTACTTTTGCTGAACTATTGTCTTTTACAGGCTTTTAAGACTTCTTCATCTCTTCTGCACAATATTTTTTTCCATTGTTATCAGAATCAGAATCAGAAAGGGTTTATTGCCATTATCAATGAACAAAATTCACAAACATAGGAACTTGTCTCGGCATTAAGGTGCAACATAGAACACTGAGCAATAATAAAAACAACATATATTCAATCCAAAGGGCATGCATTAAGAGACAATTTCAAATTACTATAGTATAAAATAAAAATAAAAATGGGCATTACTATGTACACAAGATTACACATTATTATTATAGGATGTTTGTGCGTGTGTGTTTGTATACAGATGCAAGTGCTGATATTTACTTATTTTGATGCTTTGTCTTTGTTGGTTTAAGTAAGTTTTTGGCAAGAATGCACATAAAGCTTCTGAAACAATTATCGGTTTAATAAACTGGTTTGTCGTCATCACATTACATTCAAATTCATCTAACAAAGCTATAATAAATCATAATAAAAAAAGTGGCAAAGTTAATTTCATGCTTCTTTGGCATTCATTTAGTAGGTTCTTAGATGTTGCATGTTTTCTCTTCTTCTACAACATAACGCTTCATTGTTAGTATTCTAATGAACATCCCTAGTTTTTGGATCCTATATATGTACTTTGCTCCTTGCACATGTTCTGCCTATAACTCCACGCAGTGAATACAGCAGAGTCACATAAAGGTGAAAAGTTCCAAACATGCACGCAGAGCCGTGTGAGAGAGCGGAGCGTGAGGAGAGGGAGGCGGTGCAGAGGGCGGTCTGTGTGCGCGCGTGTGTGTGTGTGTGTACGTGTGTGTGTGTGTGTGTGTGTGTGTGTGCTTCTCTTCTGGATAACAGCATCCCCTCTCTCTCTCTCTCTCTCTCTCTCTCCCCCTCTCTCTCGCTCTCTCTCTCCGTCCTGCACTCCGCTCCTCCCTCTTCCTCTCGGCATCTCTCCCACACTCTCCGCGCTCCCAGGACCCTCCCAAGCCACCCGAGGTATCCAGCCTGCTCTCGCCACTGCCTGCTATGTGCAATATGCTGTGAATCTGTGGTTTGTTTTTTCTCTCCCCCTCTCTGTGTGTGTCGCTCTTCTCTCTCTCTCTCTCCTCCCTGCAGCTGCGGTGGGCGTACGAGCCTCTGACCCTCGATCGCCCACTTTCTTTATTGTTTCTTCATCTCTCTCTCTCTCTCTCTCTCTCTCGTTCTGTGTGTGTTTGGCCGCAGCTGCTTTTGGGGGCTATGGATGGACTGCGTTTACCTCCACTCATCGAGGAGGCACTGGACTCTACAGGTCTGTCACGTTGTCATGCTTTACCTATTTTTAGCCCGCACTTCTGCACTGATACGATCACGAGAGAGCGTTATCTGCGTTGAGGGAAAACTCTTGAAGCGCTGGATGGGAGGAGGAGAGAGGCTGGTCAGGTGGCACGGGGAGGTAGTTGTACTGTTGAAGCTGCTTTATTAGAAGCTGACAGACGAGTGGGCAATACACTCCGCGATGGCATCTGTGTGCGAGTGACGGAGCCTGCTTGCTGCCAGGTAATGGATGGATGTCTGCCATCTGCACAAAATAATGTGACTATTAGTGGCTGTGCTGTTTTGAGCTGCATAATGGATTCAATATGGAGTTGTGCTGTACTTTCTTGGCCCCGGGGTATGGCTTTGCATTCAGAGTTCTTTTCAGCTATGATCACAAAGCTTTTATAGTGGCATGCGTTTTGTATTTCGCTGAAATGTTTTGCTTCATACATAGTCATAGTGTGTTGGAGGGAAGAATGTGGGGAATGTTTTCTTCATTTGTCAGTGTTTTTTCGAATGGGCGTGCGCGCTTACATGGTGCTGGGAGGATGTTTACGGCCGTAGAGGGACGGAGGGTCAGCTGGCCTATGACCGGCGCGCAGGTTGCCAGAACGGGACTTCCTGTTGTCATAAAACGGAACTTTTCTGCTGAATGAACAAGAACGGCTTACTAGGATGATGCGCTGAATATTGCGCTACACCCAAAGTATGATTGGTGAAGCAACTGGCAAAAACGTATCCGTGTTGATTGGACCAGTGGCTCCCAAACTGGTGGTGACAATCATGGCCTTTTGCAGTTCAAGTGATGTTAAAATGTGTTGAATTTGGGTTGATTTGAATGTGTTTTTAGTCTGCACAGCCTGCCTCGTTCAATTCTGAGTTTGTTCTGAGGTAAGTCCTGGTTTAATCCTGTTCTGCTATGATCCTACTAGTTTAGATCTGTTTTTTTTCTCTTGATGTTTAGTGTTTCTCATGAGTTTACATTAAGCTGCCATTACATTTTACAAGCAGCTGTGTTTCTCTATACCTCCTCCAATGACCACGACAACATGCATACTATTCCACAAGGCCTTCTTCTTCTTTTCTCACAAGCAAGTTCCTGTTGACATATCCTAAGGGAGCTCTCCTCTTTCATCCCAGTCGAGTTGAGTATACACTATTTTTTTTTAACCAAAATGTAGTCTTGGAAGTGTCTCCAGATTCTTGATTGCCCATAATAAGAGTAGAATACCCCGCAGTTCAGGGGATTGAGCTATAGATGCTGAATTGTACACACTCACAGGGATATAAATGGATTAGAGTGAATTGTCCCGGTTGAGGTCAGCTCTGGTGAGACTCTATTGTTAAAAAAATGGTGGCTTTTGTGTTCAGCTTTTTGTCATCTAACGAGGACATGTCCTTACAAACTTTCTCACCATCGATCATTTGGAAATAAAGATGCTGCTCTCTCCCTGGAGGCCAATACAATCCTGACATGCAGTTTGTCATTAGTTAACCATCTGTATCCTCACCGTTTTGTTACATCTACTTTATATACTGGTTTATGCTGTGGATTAGCAACAATTACGTGTTTCTTTAGCCCAAAATGGGAAATATGTGGTAAAATAATTTCGGGGTTGAAAGTTGAACCAATGTTGTTGAAACTTTGTCAAAATCAACTTAACCAAAAGGCAAAATGAAGTATGCCAGAATTTAAGCAAGCGTATAGTTTGTGGGTTCATCGGTCAGTATTTTTTATTATACTTTTGTATGTATACGTTACAATTTATCTTTTTCAGCAAATGGAGTTTGTAACAAAATACAGATGCTCCTTCGACCTGGAGGCCAAAGCAATACCACAGCACATTTGATCATTAGTTAACAATCTGTATCTTTACCATCCTGTTACTCCCACTGGTAATAGTCACTAAACTCCATTCTCTCCCTCTTGTTTTTTCTCTTTGGTTTCAACGCCCACACCTTGATCCGAGTGCATGCACAAAACTCATAACGCTTTGCACCTGCCTACCTGCAGTCCTCCTGTGTCCTCACCTCTTTCCTCTCCTCCTCTCTGCTTTGCTCTTGTGCTGGAACATCCACATCACTGATATTCCCAGTGGGAACCAGGTTTTTCCAAGTCCCCGAAAACCAGTAAACAACACAGTCACATGGACTGGGAAGATCTGAGGAAAAACAAGATCTCTGTAAGATTCTCAGTTGTTTGATAGGAATGATGCAGGGTTCATGAGGTTCATGTGTTACATTTTGAGAAACATTTAAGGATTTGAGCTTGAAAGACTGAAACAATGAATGTTTTACTGTTTGGAAACAGACCGCTTTTCATTTGTTTTATTCAAAGCAAGCCAAGTTCACAGTGTTAAGCTGTATTAAGGGAAATGTGTTAAAGGTGCAATATGTAAGTTTGCTGGTGGGTGGGTCCGCCACCTGCTTATCTCCATGGTGATGCTAGGGTTTGCCCTAGAATATTCCTCTGCATTGCATTCAATGTTTATATCTAGCATTTATTCAATTACAGATGTTTGCCAAACGATACCTTGAAAACCAGCCATTCTTACTGTGAGTATTCACGCCTCTCCACAGATCTGACTTGTTCCTATAACCTGGAATGGCGGTGTCATGCCTATGGAACATTTCAGGAAACGTAATCATAGCGAGACAAGCAGCTGCTGGACTTTCCACCACCCACATTTTCAACTGTAAACACCTGAGGTTAAGTTTAATAAGAACGTTGATTTAAAATAACAAATTCACTATTTAATCGTTAATTTTATCAATAGTCGGAATCTTCATAATACATACATGAACATAAATTGCCAAGTCGACCACGCAGCATTTACAGCACGCCAGCAAAATGTCAAAGGTGAGTCGAGTGGACAAAAAAAAAAACAGTATCTTGTAGTGAATGTTTCACATATTATAATATTCAAAACAATACAATATTCAATACATTATTCATTCATTATTCATTAGAACCCACCCCAGTGAACATGTTTTTCTCCTGCGATAGCCCCTGCGTTTGAGTCTACCTCCTGGAGTGAAACATGTGTCCTCACCCCGCCCCCAGACTTGATTGTAAAACAGGGCACTCTCCGTGGGTACCTTACGAGCACAGAGCACCATATGCCGCTCTCCTCACACTCCAAACGAAGCAGCCTGTAAGCTCTGGATAAAACAGAACTCTTCCCTCCGCACAGTCATATATGGCTTTCCCATAACTTTTCTTCCATTCTCAGCACACTTAGCTCCAGCCTATAATTACATCCCCCCTCCCCATTCGTAAGCTTTTATTCTTCTTTCTGGATTTGGCAGACTGAACTGTACTCTCCAGTATTGCCCCTGTGATTTTTGACTTTCAGGTGTGGAGCAGTGATATGCAATCAAACAGATTATAACCACATCAGCTGTTCTCATGCTTTGAAGCCATCCACCGAGGTCTAATCGAATGCATCGACGTTCAGCAATTTGATGATGTCATCATTTCAGATGTAGGGCAGGGGCCTATATAACTCTATGGGAGATTTACTGTTTTTGATGTGTTGAATAAATGTTGAATCTTATCATTATTTGTTAGCAATTGGCGCAACAAACATGGCTTAAAGTTCTTCTAACAAACTAGAATCACGTCTTTTGGGTCGAATAATGGCACAATTCTGAAGCTATTGTGAAAAATGTATTTAACTTTAGTTTATTTATGCTGACAGCGAATACATTGCACTTTGTATCATGTGGTCAGACGCATTAATTACAAATGAGGTAAACCATAAATCATGTCAACAAATCTGACAATAGAATTCTGACCTGTCCTCCAGCTCAGTTTCTGGACAGTTTTTAAGCCAACACACAATTTCCCATAACAAACCTCACTGAAAGGATTCGCACACTAACACACTTTTTCTGCACGTTCATCAACAGTAATGGAGCACATTCTGCCTGCATCTTTACAGCGTTGACCCACTTTCTCTTATTTCAAATGCAAACATAGATTTTCTGTTTCTGTAAGAGAGCGCCTCATTAGCTGGAGCCCCACTCCGAGGGGCTTGTGGTGACCGATCCTTTTGTTCTGAGAAGCTTTCAGGTGTTTTCCCAAGAGCTTTGGTATCACTGAGAGTTGAATACTTTACCCCACGAGACTTTCACAGATGGAGATTTAAAGATCGGACCATTTCAGAGTGACCTCATACGTGTGTGGGGAGCAGGCGGGAGGGCATCCGATAACATCATTGTCTATATAAACTGGAGACAGAAGGTTTCCATAGCTAAGAAAACCTGGACCAGACCCAGCTCGATTACAGGGTTCATGTCCATATGGTCCAGGCGGTTACCATGGAGATTGGTAAAGAATAGTTTTGAGTTGGATTAAGGCAGCCAGTGCAAAGAGGTTCAGGGCTCTGATAAACACATCTAGTGTGCTGTAGTCTACCAAAATACATTTAATAAGGAAGTAAACCTTTTCAGGCAAAATACAATTACATTAGTCACAAAGCCTTTTAATATGATGAGTCAGGAAGAATATAAAGAAGATGGTGCAAAAAGTTTAATATGAAGGGCCTTTGACGTCAAACATTAATAACCTAATGGTGCAGTAATGTGAGTGAGTCTACAATCTTGAAAACAACAGTGACTAAAGACGTTTTCAGTGATTATTAAAAGGGAGGATATAAATAACACAATGTAAAAACGTTTTTAAACATTTGTGTTTAGTTTCTGTATAATCATTTTGTCCATTCCAGCGTGAACAAAAAACAAATCTTGGAAGTATGAATAATTTTGGGCTGTTTTGTTTTTGTTTTGTTTTCATTTTTTTTCTTGTGAAACGAGATGCTCTTATTACGTGCTAAATAATAAAAACTCCTCTCCTCTTATTATGGATCGAAAATGTCTAGACTAAAGTTTGTCTCAGCTTTTCCATGCATTAGGCAATATAACATCCAAAGTCAACTGGCCTTTAATGACAAGGCTAGACAACGAATAATTTAGACGGATCAATTTCACTATGTGCTCATGTATTGACAATAGTAGGAAATCACTGAGGTGTCCATAAGAGCGGGGATGCAGACAGATAGTTAAGTTACTTCTGGTGTGTGACGGGAGGGTTAACCGCTCCACCACCACAGAAAGTAACAGATATGCAGTTATCAGTTTAGATAAAATGTTCATTGAATGCATTTCTCCAGAGCTCGAGATTGTGTCATCACACGTCATACTTTATAGTTGCTTAATGTTATATCAATGAAGTTTTTTAAGATGCTATAGACAAGGGATGGTTTTTAAGCCTATGCTGATGTCCAATATTTGGCTTGAAACAAAAAATGTCGTAGTAAAGTTAACAAATTAAAGTTAACTTTTGTTGAAATAACAAAATGTATTTATCTTTGCTATAAAATAGTCTGTTGCATGATTGTATAAACATACAGCCGTCATTTTTGGGGTTAATGCTCTTCTATTTCCATTTGCACTCATTAGATTGTTCAAAAAGGCAAATCTGATCACTGATGACAAACTGAGAATGACACATGAGCACACGGAGATGGGGACAATTAAATATATCGGCACCCCATATCGTCTGTATTCAATATCTGACCGATGCCGCTATATGGGAAAACCCTCCGATATCATGATAACCGATACACCATCCCAATTCAACCCTAAACATACCATAGTTCAATGTTTTACCAGTAGTTCCCCAGCTCTTTTGTTTACTTTTTAATATTGTTTTGCCTAATGCATCTCTATGTGAACAAAAGAAGATAGCACTGTCTTCAGATCCTTTGCATCCTCTGAACTATCTCATAACATACCCAAACCAACCAGACTTGCAACTTTTAGTTAGTGCGCAGTTTCAACCCTTTTCTATGCACCCACAACATCACAGCTTCATCAAAGTCTCTGGAGAGGGACCATGGCATTTCTGACTGACAGAGACATCCTGGGACACCTTTTCTCCCTTCACTTAAATCCATTTATCATCACTTTTACTCCTCCATTTTCTGACTTCTCGTCTCTGCTCTCCGATGCTGTGACTGTACCATAGCAAAGGGAGAAGCTACAACATCAGTGCTGGGGCTGGCTTCAAAGCTGAGGGGCGTAAGAAGAAGAGGGGGAAGAGGAGGAGGAGGGGTGGTGTACATTATGCATGCTCTCCCACACGGCTGAACCAATTTAGGCCATACATAGGTTTGAAGCATGGCACACTATAACTATACAGATCAGTGGCTGCCTCGGCCTGTTGGCATTTGCAAGACAAGCAGACAGGTACAACACTGATATACACATGTTTGTCAAAGTCACAGCTCAACACCTGTCGTTTCACTCCATGTTACACCACGCCTTCAGCTTCACTCAGCCATCAAAGCTTTTCACTGCTGATTTGAGTCCAGATGTTCGCTTTCAGCACTGGCAACATTTGATTAGATCTTAGATGGAGGAGTTATAGAGGAGATATTAAAATGTATTGTTTGTCTCTGTCAAACTGGATCATACAAATGAGATAAATGTAGAATTATGCAAACGTTTTAAGATCAAACTGATCATAGTATAATGGTCCATAGTCTTAAAAAATACTATGAATATTATAACCCATCGAGTCCCAAAACTGTAGAAGAATGTTATAATTGAAATCATTTCTGAGTCAAAATTGAACTTGAATTTTTCCTCAGTCGTATGTAGGAATGGAGACCTTTACGTTTTTTCAGAACTGATCTGTTTTTTGATACCGGTATGGTACCGATACACATTTTCTAAGATTAAGTTTATCATTGTGTAATAGTAAAAGTAACACGCACACAAACAGAGAAATACAATGATCCATCCATCCATCTCAAATATATAATTCAAAATTCAATTCAGACTTTCACTTTTTGCTTGTCTTTTGATACCGATAGTTGAATACATCCAAATACATATTCCTGCATTATGCATTAACTCTCCCATTCTGACTTTATGATGATGAATTTGTTTTTATGAGACTAGCTGCAGATATGTAAATCAAATTTCTGTTTTCGAAAAAAAAAAATCAAAAATTGAATCTATTCTTACAACATTAGTTTGTGGTCTTGTAACTTTCTAAGCTTCTCTCCCAGGACCAACCAAGTATCAAAACTTACTTTTTCCAGTATCAGCTTTAATTGCAATTTTTATCAGTATCGTTAGTACTTTTCCCACGCACCGAGGTACTTTTGAACAGTAACGAAGTCCTAATAGTCCCAAATATCAACACTTTAAAAACTGTTAATATTTTATGTTTTCCTCCTTTGCCAAAACTGTCCCACATTCCTACCTCTCTAAAATCCCCTCCTCAATTTGGCAGAGTGCATTTTTCATCACTGGGGCCCATGCTCCGCAGATGAGCACCCAATCAAAATCTGTAACAAAAGAGCCAGTGTTGTCACATTAATGTTTAAATTTAATCTCAGACAGCGCTCTGTTTCTGCTGCTCCCATTCTCCACAGAACAAGGTTTACTGTGGCATTCTCAATGTGTTTTGCTGCAATGTGATTACGGAGGAATGTGCTGTGTCCAGATAAAGCCATTCTGCGCCTAAAGCTAGCGCTGCTCTTGGGATGACGGCCCCGGCACGCACCTCTCTCTGGTATATGCATAAAGTAGCCATATCTAATGTAATCCAGCTTGCATAGAAGAGCAAATGGGATTGTGGCTCATAGAGCGGTGGATATAGGTATCACTGCAGCTGATTGGACAAAACTACGTGGCTGACATGCTGGGGAGATAAGGACGGTAAATGTTTCTGAAAGCGTCGTCTGGGTTATTCCGATGAGGAGCCTTCAGAGATGACAGCTCCACTCTTAAGGGAATTCTGAGTGAAAATGATTGGAGAAGAATGATAATATTTTGAATAACAATAAAATATGGAGTTTTCATATGTGTAGGGGAGTTTTAGAGAAAGGCTAGTCATAGTGGAACAGTTATTCATACAAACACAAACACATTGATTGTTTAAGATTGACAGCAATTCTATACAAATAAATTATGCTTACAGTTACCACCTAAATAATAATAATAATAATACATTTTATTTAAAAGCGCCTTTCAGAACACCCAAGGACACTGTACAAGAGAATAAAACAGCAGAAATACACTAAAGGTGTGTAATACCCTATTAAAGTAAATGTTTGTTCGCCCAATATTGATCTAAAACAGATTAAAAAGTGGGATATTGACTTCCCCTCAGAGCAGGATTTCACGATATCAAGCAGCATATTTTCTTTTACATGTCTTTAAGAAGCTACATAACATTTTTTAACTCTACATGTATGACTCGGAGTCGGACGTTTTTTAACAGAAATGTTCAAGCCTCAAATGCAGGACAACACAGGATGACTTAAACATGAGTGAAACATGCATGAATCAATGAAACTAAAACTTAGAAGTACATTATCATCAAATAAAGCATCAAAGTTTAGTCTAAACATTATGTTTTTTGAATATATTATGTATTTAACGTGGTAATCACTTCTTAGAAATAGTCATCTCAAAGCAGGCAAAATAATACGGTAGAGCCAATGGTAATAATGCAGTCACACAGTTTCACATGCCAGAGTCATTTTTGTGCGTCCCCAAGCCTGGATAAATTAATAGGGTACAGCTGGGCATCTGGTTTAAATTCTATGCCAAATCAATATGCAAATCCATACATAATCAAGACCATGTTGTTGATAGATAAGCTGTGGGGATCTTTGTTGAGAAGGTTTGGAAAGAGGGAGACTGTTAAAGTGTGGCAGATCTCACTGTATTTGCATTTTCTATTTTTGGCTGGTGTAACATTTGTTTGAACTCGGCTGCAAGCTCTTTAACACGTCCTCTCATTATATCAGCTCTTTTCTTATAGTTTCTTCCCATTTAAATCTAACCGTGGCTCTGTTTCCTTTCTATTACAAATCCCTTAGTGTATTTTCTTTAAGCTTGCAGGAGTTCAGCATTAGTTATTTCCAATGAAGCTGTTCTCTCCATGGTCTTTATAGCCGCCGCAGGCCAAACAATTCACTTGCTCCTTTTTTTTCTTTATGGCTAACTCATTACAACAGCATCAAAGATTAATGACAAAATAGCCTTGTGCCTGTGAAACCACTCGCGCGCCTCTATGGGCCGTCATTGTTTAGGCCATTAGAATGGGAGGAAAAAAGTAATAAACTGCACGTGATATGATGAAAAAAAAAAGTTTTAACTCTGATGGAAATATCCTGAGACAAAGAGGCAGAAAAATAATTAGTGGATAAATGTACGTCTCCCTTGAGCAAAGATTACACTTGTGAGTATCAGTCTTAATTAGTTGCTGAATCTTTAGTTAATGCATTGCAAAGTCCCCTGCTGCCCTTTCCCTCTCTGCAGTGAAGTCACATCTTATCGCTTCCTGGGCTTGTCTTGCTCATCACGTTAAGAACACTTGTTTCTAAGCTGAAGGACTGCACAAGGCATTTCGGGGGCACTTAGGTACAAATTAACACAATTTGTGAGGTTACAGCTTGATTGGAAGAGCTCTTGGCCTTTAAATAGCTAACTGAGATATACAGTACAATTCAAAATAGTCCAAATCAGAGGCAGAAACTTGTAACGTGTCATTTTGAGTACGTTTTGGTGCAGCAGCGCTATGGATGTGACACAATTTGATTGATTTGACACAACTTCAGCTTGGAGAGACTCAAATGAAGACAATAAGAAGAGGATAATGAATGATATACAATTATGAATGATGTATACAGTATGTAAGGATTATGAATAACAGTTTGCCTGGAATGAGCCTCTCATAGCTGAGCCACAGTGCGGTTGCCAGGCTCAAATTTTGCTATAGCTTTTAAGCATGTTTTAAGCATGTCTTATTCTAGTTATTTTGTACATTGTTTTTCCCTTTTGTTCGGGCAGTGGCTAGTTGTATTTGTTTTGATTTTTCTGTCACTGGATTGTATCACAAATACAAAAAAAGGACTTAAAGGTCTTAAAGGTTAGTGAAGAGTGTACCAGCTGCTTGTCTCTATTGTGATGTTATTGCTTTGCCTGGAATGTTCCACAGTTTGGCATTAAACTGTGTGTCTCCATGGACACATGCCAAGACCAGACATGCTTGTTCGTTTTTCAGCAATACAAACGCCTGAAATTGAATAAATGCAAGATGAATAGATTTAATGCAATACTGAGAATTATTCTAGTTAAATCATTTCCATGGAGACAAGCAGTTACACAGTGCGGCTTTAAGTAAAATAAAGTGAGTTAGTTAGTCTAGTCCGCCTTCCTCTTTTTCCTCTTTTGAATCACATCTCTGAGTAATGGCAAATGTGTGTTCACTGCAATGAGAAGGCAGTTTGATCTTACACCAATGCCATAAATGACGTCTTTCACTACGTCCTGACCTGCTCTTAGCCTCTCCTAGTAGCTCTTGTGTTGTCACCTCAAATGTATTCAAATAACCGTGCAGCAAAATTGCAGCTTTCTAAAACCCACAAAAGTGTAATCAATTTCACTGGGCTCAATGTGCAACAATTATGTTTTTTGTCATATCCTTCTCACAATGAATAGTAGCGCATGTTTTTATGGCCTTAGAGGTGCATTGCTGAGTGATGACTCATGTGATTGCCTCAGCATAGTGGCCCTTCTCCCCTTGTTCCGCCCCCTGCGAGTTGTGCCTGGCTGACGCACTCCCTCTAGTGGTCAGAGATGGATAACGTTAGTTGTTGTATGAATGAGATATTAGGAAGATATAGCGAAGATGCTGGGTGGAGTTGCCAGATGCTGGAGGAACCAAGAAGGAGATTTACACATGTTGTAGAAAATGACTGGTTGATTAGTGTTAATAAGATGCTGAGGATAGGCTTAATTCATTTGACGTGATTTAAGGTTTTAGAAATAACAAAAATATCAAATGTCAAAAAAGAAAAAGAAAAGAAAAATATCCTCCCAAAACCTCTCAATAAGATGTATTGTCTATTTTCCAAATCAATTGTGTATTTATTGACATGCCTTGGCTTATCAATTGTCAATAGAAATCAATATCAGTTTTGGAAGTGTTTTTTTTTTTTCTTTAAGATTTCTGTTTTAGCTTGTCCTTTAAATTGGACAAACAAAAATGTCTAAATCTGTATGTTTTTGATACAGTCCAGTGATAAGTTGTCACTGTCTGAGATGCATGCGCCGCAGTTGCAAGTTGAAGCTATATTTATGCTGCATTTATCACAGAAATAAGTAAAAAGTAAATGACATGACACTGTATAAAAAAATCGAATAAAAAGAATATTTGAAAACAGTAAACGTCTTAGATATGACATAAATAATCACAAGATGGTGCTGTTGATTCAAAAATACACCCAGCCCTGAATCACAGCTGATAAAACTTATGACACACTTCCATTATCTAACCTGTGGACCTGTCTTTTTATCATACCTTTCATCCCCGTTTTTTCCCAGATGACCCGTGCGATCTGAAAGCCGAGAGCAGCCCCACCATGGACAATGAGATGACAGCCAAGGAGCGCGGCGTGCTGGTGGACAATGAGAAGGAGGAGGTGGATCGGGGAGAGGGAGGTCCAGAGGAGGAGAGCCTGACGGATGAGCAGGAGCTGGACGAGCTCAGGGCGCAGGTGGTACAACTGCTGCTGGAGCTAGACGAGGCCCGGGAGACGTCCAACAAGCACCAAGAGAGCTTCCACGAGCTGCAAGGTGAGAAGAGCAGACAAGGAAGGCCGTGTACTGAGTGAATCAAAACCATCATACAAGCATAGTATAGAAAAGTATTTACCTTCAATATCTAACATTCGAACTGTTAATACGTTTTCATGGTGAGGATAAAGCACTTCGTGATAAATGCTGAACAAGTCATTCTAAATTGCATACTGTGAACATTAGAATCTTGTTATGTTAAATATCATCCAATTATTGTATTTATTGATTTTGATTGTAATGATACAGATGGCAACTGACTAGTGCGAGCAAACTACATAAGGAAAATCGAAACAGTAGATTATAGTGCACACAGCGTATGTAGTCTAGTGCAATATTTGAAGTTATTTAATTAAGCTTATGGGGTTCTTTGTGTTGATATAAAGTAATAACCTGTACTTAAAAACATCTAGGTGGGATTAAGAATCTGGTTTTCCTCCGTGCAGAGCTTGTTACCACTTACAATCAGAGAGCAGAGGCCAAAACTGGAGCCCAGCCATTTGTTTGTACAAAGAGCTCAGAAACAACATCAGTTTTAATTGGGTGAAATTGTAGCTTGGCGTTTTGGGGAAAATCTGCCATAATGATAAAGGGTTTTAATGTAGTGAAATATTTTAAGCATACTTTTTTTTTAACTGCAATGATATATAACGTAATGTGTGTTGAACTGGTGTTGAACTAAATTGTTTTTTTTTGTTGATTGTAGAAAAAGATTCAATTGTAGTTATCTGGACACTGTTTTGGAAAAACAAGATGTTTCGATTCTCATCCAAGCGTTATTCTCAATCTGTGGATCTAGTCTGAGAACTCAGAGATTGAGAAACGTCTTGTTTTTCTAAAAACAGTGTCCAGATGACTACAATTGAATCTTTTTCTACAGTGGAACACTCCTGGACGAATGAGGGATTACACCGATTTATTTGTTGTTGAGTACGAGAGTGAATGGCTATTGATGACATTGTCCTCACTTTACCTCGCCTAAGGCTGCTGGTTTATGTGATAAAGGTCCACAACCCTTGAAAAAGACATCATAACAATAATCATCACGTGTTTAATGTGTTTTTCTTTGTAAACCTTTGTTTTGACTGTATTATGCTTGCACAAACAACATTTCGACCTGTACTTTGTTGTACGAACAAAGACTATTTCTCTAGAGGTCTTTGAGCTGTGGATCGTGACCTCATAACTTCTTTAGTACTGTCATAAACTTGGCATAAATCAGCAAACTGTGAATTAATGAACTGATATACATCGACATGTTCTTTTTATGATTCAGGAACAGGGGTCCAGAAAAATCATATTTGGATTACATGTTATTTCTCCCCCTTGAGTCCTCACGAAGATGAGCAATAGAACAGTTTCAACCAGAACATTCTCAGTGCCCCCATTTTCTCCAAAACACAACTTTCTTGTTTTGGAATCCAAAAATGTGGCCATATGGTTTGGCCAACAACTGATGTCCCATAAAAAAAAAAATGCAGTTTCAAGTTAAATTTATATGTCATAAGATTTTGTGTGATTAAATTATTTCAAGACACAAGCTTGGGGCTATATAAAAGCCATAATTGTTCCCTGTCTCTTTTTGAACAGAAAGTACAAGTTAAATGTGCGTTGTTTTTTACCCTGGGACTTTTTAGAGAATTTAATAAGCTTTGCGCTCTACTCTGGGGCAGTTTACTTTTTGTTCTTTTTTAATCTTGGCAGAGAAAATAGCTGGAAGTAAGTCTCAAACCTTTGTATTTTTTATTGCTTTTTCTAAGAAAAGCTTTTGTATGTTAAGTGTGAAAGAGCAAAGCAAATCACTGTCAGAACAGAAACATTCATATTGCAACTTCTCAGTCCTAAGCATCGATACTGTTTATCTGAAAACACCTAGCATGCTCACTTAATTTGCAAATCACTGCAAAATAGGAGGCAGATGGTCCCAGAAGAGAAAATCAAAAGGAAAGAAGACTGTCAGAGCAGACGCGAATTTAGCATTACAAAACTACCAAGACGAGATGTGTGATTGCATTGTCACATGTAACACAGGTTAGCCAATCCTCTCCAGAATAAAAACCGAGATAAACAGGCAGACACAGGCGCTTGTGTCAATGTTTATACTGAGCTGATGACATGCTCTCTTCCTCACGGCCTGCTTAACGGACCATCACGTCAGATCGTAGAAATGATGCTCCCCGTGTTCAGGACAGTGAGTAAGGCCTTGGGTATGTAGCTGCGGCATACTGTTTGTGTCATGGAGGTCTGAGCTCAGCTGTTTGTGTGGCATTCCTCAGACAACTGTGCACATGCCAAGAGAAGCTTCCAGACTGTGGGAAAGAAAGAGCAGCTTTGGACACTACTGGACTAACAGACAGCTGGTCAGGTTACGACTGCTGGAGTTTGAATGGGCTTTAAAGGCTAAGGTATAGCGTTAAAAATGTATAAACTACATTGGTGCTCTTAGTATTGAATTGAACGTGTTTCCTTTCTTCTCATTTTATACTGTGTTGTTGAGTAGAGACATGTTTTCACCTTGGTTAGATGCGCACCAAAAATCTGATCACAGTATGATTTTTAGAGTTATCAGATTATTGGAATGTCAAACTTGCATCTGATGTGAGTGATCTGATGTTTATCTTTTTGGAATGTTTTCCATGTCCACATGGTTTTGACAAGGAAAATAACACCAAAAAATGTAAAATTTTGAAAAGAGTAATTTTCAAATGAAATGTACACTTTCTTCCCAATACAACAGTTACTCTATAATCCATTGGTTAACTCGTGTCATTGGGTGTTTTTGATGATCAGATTTCTCTTGTGCATGTAAACATACCAAAATCTGACCATGCACATGTATCCAGTGATGACAGTTACTTTAGGCCTTATTGCCAGGTTCATCATGTTGAAATGTGGGCAAAATATATATATTTATTCATTCACATGTCAACAAAGACTTCCACACTGTGAAAAAGTAGAGTGACTGGGTCACAGTGACAGTTCCCACAGGGGCATAACAGTTGGTGAGATTACAGGCTAGTGTTGCACAATATATCGCAGTCGAATCGAAATTGCATTTATTAACTCGCAAAGACTTATAGATAATAGAATGTTCACAGCAAAGAACAAAATGCCCTGTTTTTTATAGAAACATGGGATTCTTATTTGGCCTAGTTTCAAGTTTATATTTCAGTCTCTTTCAGATCTTAATGCTCCTTCAATGTGCACTTTGACCAGAGTCCTACTTATTAAACTTATACTATCATTAGGGATGAGACCATTCTCGAGATAGTATCGAAAGATTCGATTCTGATGTTTCGACCTGAAAATCGAAATTATATCAAAATCGTGACCCATGTATTGAGTCGTGAAAAAAATCTTACCATCCCTAACTACCGAAGACATCAATTATGTGAAGAAAGACATATGGAATTATACAGCAAAAATGTTAAATGATTGTAAATGTCTTTTAGATTCGGATGCCTCAAATTAGCCACCCTTTGCTTTGTTGACAGCGCTGTAAACCCTTGGCCTCGTCTTGATGAGCTTCAAGATGAAGTCATCAGAAATGGTTTCCACTTCACTGCCGAGCCTCGTCAGGGTTCATTAGTCTAACGACAAAAGTGTACGAAACACTGATCCGAGCAAAGGGAGGCTATGGCGAAGAATCTTGAAAGAAAATGAAGGAAAACGTGTGAAAACGTGTGTCTAAACTTTTGACTGGCAGAGTTTATCACAAATCTAAATCTCGCAAATCTTAAATCTTGTTTTTCAATGTATAGGAATTGTTTATTTATGTCTTAGAGCAAACACAAGGAGTATTCACTTGAGATTCCATGTTGCCATCGTTCACAAGTCTTGCATACTATTTTTTACTGACAGTAAAACATAATTATTATTTTAAAGCAGTCGTATCAACCAACAAAGATACCAAAACAAATCTATGCCGTGATGCTCACCCACTATTTTCTTAAGCTGTTCGATTGTCACCTCCATATTTCCTAATCCTCTTACATTTTTGTTTTTCCATTTTAATCATGACCTTAGTAAATATATTTTCTCCCACAGCCAGAATCTATTTGAGCACGGCATAGCTCATTTTGTAATCCAAAATTTAGTAGTAAAGCGCTAGTGGCATTTCAGTGGGTGGAACTTAAGAAGAAAAACCCTGTGAAGCCGTCTACTGCAACTAATCACATCATAACACAAAACATCCTTATCTGTGGGTGCGTTGGCATTTCACTTCCAAAACAGGTCATTAGAGCACTCTCGAATCCCTTTTGTAAATGACTGAATACAACAGCCACTAGTCTTGGCGTCATACACTCGGAGATACAAACCTGCTTGTGTCATTCATGTCTGCTTCAAGGTTGAACTGCTTATCAAATTGTCATCTTTCCATTGGCAGACTGAAGTGACATTTTTCTCTTATCTCGGGGAACCTGTGATTCGTTTCTCACCCACTCTCTCCCTCCCTCACTCTCTCGCTCCGTCCGTCCATCAGGGCTGCTGGAGGATGAGCGTTTGGCCAGTGCCCATCAAGCTGAGGCCTTCACGCGCCAAATTCAGAACCTGCAAGGTAAAGTACAGATAAAATTGAATTGAAAGATAACGTTGTTCACATGTGATTTGCAAACAGTAACGGTACAACAACACAATATACAGTATTTTAGTTTTGGTCAATTCAAATCAATTTCAATATTAACACTCTTTAACTATACAGTAGTAATTATTTTTTATATTTATTTCAAATTAAACAAAAAGATTGCATAATTTATCAACACATATCAATTTATTCCATGCAATTTCAATAACATCTTGTACTTTTGGTATGACTAAGCAAATGTCCATGCTTAACACATAAAATGGTAAATTAAAAACCGTTCAAATTCTCTGTACAATAAAATTATTATGCAGCAAAATACTGCTGTTCCAGCCTCAAACCTGTTCTAACCTCTAAACATGAAAAGGAGACGAACAGCATGCCGCTCGGAATCTTAAGCACCAGAAGTGTTTTTTTCAGGAAGCTTGACACGTTCAACCCAACGTGATGTCCTAAATGTTTGGGAAAAATATATTAATATTCTATTACTGTTGATATTTCATGGACTGGAAGAGATTTTTTTCCTTCAGTGAAATGTCTGTTACAATGCGTTACATCAGCCTCCCTCAAGCAGCAGCCCACTCATGCAACACATACACCACCCACTACAGCAAACACACACTTTCAAAACATCAGGTGAACACTGACACATCCCCAAATGCCTTCTATACTCTGGTCTATATTTTTAAAAATGTTTTGCCTTGTTCTGAGCCTGATAATTACAGTCCTGCGCAGTCTACTTTGAATGTAACATTTTAAACACGCTTCTTCAAATATGTTACTAGTTTTTATTACTATGTTATTGATTTGTTCTTCAAATGGTTGAGGGAAAGTTCCTGCAGTACTGCCCTTAAAAAGACAACAGAGAGAAACGCTAAGTTGGAAAGGGGAAGTGGGAAACTTGGGGATCAGAGTTCAAGCCCATTTTAGTCTTGAGGTAGCATCAAAGTAGAAATATTCAAATCCACTGCTCTAAAACCTTTCTGTTCCCTTTTACCTCCAGCCCAGCTCAGGTCGGTGCAGGAGGAGATGAACAGCCTGGAGGAGGAGAAGGAGAGTGAGCTGGCCGAGGCACAGGAGGAGCTCAGAGTTGCCCATGAGGAGGTGATTCTGCTCCAACAGGCAGCGGAGGAGGCGGCGGCGGAGCGTGAGAACGACATCGCCAGTCTGCAGGAGGAGCTGTGCCGTCGCCGGGCCGAGCTGCAGAGGCTGAGCGAGGAGACGCAGGCCTACGAGCTGGAGATAACCACTCTGCGAGCCGAAATCAACATGAAGAGCCAGCGCCGGGAGGCCGAGAGGAGAGAGGGTGAGGGGACACAAGAATATACTTTTATTCTTGTTTCAATCGCCAATCAACAAACACAATATTCACATATTGACGCTCAATCATGGTTTGACCCTGAATAAATGTTGATCTTGTTTGTATCTGGATTATGATGGTTTATAATTAGGTCCAGACCGGTATCAGAGTAAAAAAAAAAGTCTATGTAACACTTTGCTTAAGATGAACAGACTGGGTTCAGTTTAGGGAGTTCAGAGTTTACGGACAGCCCTAAGTCTTTGACTGTACAAACGTATGTAACAATTTTGTATGTTTGCACACTTTATAATGTGGGCACTGGTGTTATGACCACTTGGGAATTTTTTATTATATCATATTTATATCAAGTTTTCACTGCACTATATTTCTAGGTCATCCAAGAAGCGTACACAAGTTAAAACATGTATCAAATATTTATAAAGTTGAGTTGAAGACAGAGAGAGTGAGAGTGGGGCATGAGAAGAATAAATATAAGTAAAAGCAAGACATTCACAAATAATCAGTCTGTCAAAGCAAATAGAAAGTGGCTATTACTGAGTTAAGAGCCTCAAAGCCCAGTGCTGATCAGTAATACAAAGACAAACAGCGCAGCTTTGTGTCTAATTAACACCACAAAGCATGATGTCTTGGACCGCGCTCACAACGTGTCAGCTCCTCCATAAATCATTCATTCACAGTAATGAATATTACAGAGTACAACATGATTGCAGAGGGTTGTGAAGGGCGTGGTGTGTTTGTGTGCATCTGCAAATGTGTGTTAATCTTCATTTAAGACTTTGATGAGCTATGAGGTAATGAGAGGAGGGGTGTTGGTAAACACAACATGCTGTATATTGAAGCTCACATTTCTGTGGAGAGAAAACTTTGTAAATAAATTGGCTGTATTTGTACTTTTAAAATGTAATGATAATTTACAAATACATGAAGATACAAAAGTAGGACTGTGCAATGAATCAAATTGTCATTGTCAAGTATATGCTTTTGTCTTTTCATTCGAGAGGTCCGGAGCCAATCCTCTGCCCTTAAAAGCATGTGCTTTAGAGCAGAGTTCAGACATTGGAGGAGGGCATTTGTCCCGTGTTGTTGTTATTATCAAAATATTGTTTTGTTCATGTTCAGGAAATACATATTGAAAGCTAGTTTTATTATTCATTGGGTGCATAAGCAGAAACAAGTAGGTTACTGTATGTGTTAGTGTGAGTGTGTGTCTTACTGATAGAGACTGTAACTTGACTGAGTAGTGAGTAGTACACGAGTAGTAATTTAGTCTTTCCTCCTCCACTTACCTGCGATTGTATTTGTCCATGTAGGAGATGTGGACTTGTTAAAGGAGGAGTGCCGCGTGCTGAAAGAGGAGTGTGAGACGCTGAAGGAGGACAACAGACGGCTCTCAGAGAAACTCCAGCTACTGCAGAGACAGAGGACCAGGTAAGAGCTACGTACACCCCGAATATAAACTGCAGCACAAATGAAAGATAAAGTGAAATTAATTAATGGTATTAAAAAACAGTGGCATTACTCAATCAAAATGCAGAATTGTAATCAGTTGAAAGCCACACGTTTAAGTTGTTTTTTGGACCAAAATAGTTAAAGAGATGAGTTTAGTTTAGTTTAGTTACTTCTTTCAAAAACAGTGAACTGACTATAGTTATATATGCCCCGACCCTCCATCTCAGATAAAAACAAAATCAAAACTGCCTTACTTCAAACGCTGCTCACTGAAGAATGGGTACAAGTGCACGTCTACTTTTAAAAACGTCTTAAAATACACATGTTGTATTGCTAATAAACTATGTAAAGATTCTATTCCTGTTGCTCAATTCTGTCCTAACGTTTTGAAAATGACTACAGGGAAATACAGAAAGTTCAGGAGTTGGCTTAATCCCACTTTTGTCCTGTTTTGTCATTGTTGGTTTGGCCCAGTTATATTGTTGTTTAGTCCTGGTCAAGGCCCAATTTAGTCCTAGTCTTTGTTAATCATGGTTTGGACTCTGTTTAAACCTTGTGTGCAGGTCTCGTGGTCAAAAATGTAATCTCCAGCATACACCACCTGTTTGATCCCGTAATATAATGTGAGAGATTAATACACACCATTAGTCCAATAAATAATGGCAATGTTTGAGGTAAGATTCTTCAGTGACCTTGGAAACAGCTGAAGACTCAACAGTCTCTCCGTGAGGTCCATTTTAAAGGAGGATTTAGCAGATGGTGAACCAAAGCAGCCTCCATCTGTGTGGGAAGATGGTGTGATGTGATCAAACGGGAACTTTGTTTTTAAAATATCTGGTGTTTTTTGGACCAGAAGACTTTGAGAAAAACTGAGGAAATTGTGCGGTTAATATGATCAAAACATACGCAGGCTATTTAAAGAAAACTGACTTGCGTGAAACTAAAAGCCAATAAGAGAACAATAATCCGAGAAGCCAAAGTGCTAGGTGGTGGTCAGATGGCGCAGGTTGGTAGTCTCTGTTTCCGGCAGTTTGTCCCAGGGCAGCTGTGGCTTACCAGAATGTCGCGTGAATGACTTCAGCGTGGTGCTTTAGGAGACTATGTCAAACTTGTGTTGTGCAATACAAGTGTAAGGCATTAATATTATTATTTAAAAAGTGTGCACCCTGTAATCAAATGGAACTGAAGTGACTTATTCTTCCAAAACATATAATTTGAAATACATAAACGCATAGTATTTTTTGTGATTTTTCCTTCTAACCACTGCAATCTACCCACAATAGACCAAAGACTCTTTGTCTGGATCTACCTAATCTTAATCAAATACCTTTTCTCATTGATTATTAATTATAACAAGCCTCCTCTCTGATCCCTCTTATTCCATCATTGGCCTGTACCCCTCTCTGTCCCGGCAGCTCCAGTGTGTACCTGTCTCTGAAGGAGGAGGACAGTGACGCCCCTGAGGGCAAAGCGCTGGACTCTGAAGAGGTCCTGACGGAGAGCTACATGACTATGGCCCACTCTGAAAACTGCCACCTACAGGACGCCTCCATCCAGAAAAACATCTCCTTTGACGGGAAGCCGATGACCCCCACTGGCTGGAGCGGGGGCATGGGCGAGATCCTCTCGCTACGGGACCAGCTAAAACAGGCCGAAGAGAAAGCGCAGCAGGTTCAGAGAGAAGTAAGAGTGAATAAAATATACATGGAAGTGTAGTCATGGTGATAGACAGACAACTGCTCTAATCAGTAATCCACTTTATCCCGATGCATTGTTCACATGTTTTTTTTTTGCATTTCAAGATGTACAACAATATCCTACTTTACATGCAGCTTTGTACTCAGCATTCTGTAAATCTTAGGCAAAGTTTAGCGGATAATTGAAACAAAATAAGTTTGGAAGAAGTGGACTAGAGTATTGTTATATCGTTATAATTGTACATAAAACATTTAAAACTAACTATATTGTCAACTTCTGCCCTTGCTTTATTTATTTCTTGATCCTAATACTAATGGATTGTACTGAATGCCTGTAAAGCATTTGGGTCAGTTGGTATTGTTTTTAAATGTCCCATAGCAAATAAACTAAAAAGAAGTTCAAAGCACAGAGACATGTTGCCGACCTGTGTCCTCAGTGCGACAGTCTGAAAGTGGAGCTGAAGGATCTACAGGAGCTGTATGAAAGCAGTCAGAGGGAGAGGGCGGAGCTGGAGGAGGAGCTACAGCGATGCAAGGCCGAGCTGGAGAAACTGTCCGGAGGAGCCCAGGTACGACATATGAGAGAAACTGCTGCAGGAGACACATTTTTAAGGATATTATCAGAACATAATGGCTGCACATAAACAACGCATAAACTATAAAATTGGTGCACTGAAATGTTTCTTCAAATTAAACATTGAGCTACATAAAATAATCTGCATAATCTTGTCTTGTTTATTCAGTACTGTTTCGGAATCATTGGAGGAAGTAATAAATGGATTTCAGCTTAGCTATTTTAACAAATTTCCAGGATACTAAATCGGATCAAACTTTTGGTTTAGTTTTCTGATGAAAATATAAAAACCTCATATGATTATTTGATTTACATAGTTTGAGCAATCCAGATTTGTTTTTGATCATACCATAATATGTAATACTTGACACAAAGGAGTTTTTTTTTGTAGTTTTGGAATACAATCCATTACGGCACATGCTGTCAAAGTTTCTGTTTTGAAAGTTAAAAAACAAATCAAAACTCCATTCATACACCATTATAACTAAGCTACTGATCTGAGATATAGTTTCATGTGTTTTTGCAATTTGCATTTTTTGGATTGTTCAGTCAGAACACATTACATCAAATCTTGATTTTGTGTCATCTTTTCTCTAGCTCCATCTTTTGTTTACGTACAAGTAACATTCATTTCACCCAAAGAAAAATGTGTATTGGTACAAATTGGCAACTTTAAAATGTATAACAAAAATACATTACTGTAAGCCATACATCTGTTTCCGTATAGTGTCTGACTGAAGTTCTGTTTGTTTGGTACAAAGTGAATCAATATATAACTTTGTCTCGGCTCACAAACTGTCACATGCCCTATGACACATTTCACACATCTCTGCTGTATCTGTGTCCACTGAACCTGTTATGTCTTCGTCTCACTCTCTGTAGTATATATATATATATATGCTGTGATGTGAAGTGATGGGGTCAGCTCATATCACTATATGTTCTGACTTGTACTGCTCCTCCCCCTGTGTGTCTGTCCATTAACCCACTATAAACTTGCAATGTCTATTTTCAAGTGAGAGGTGCTCCATAAATGATTCAAGATGGAAAATAGACATTGGAAAGTTACATTGGAGACTGCTCTGTAGTAAAAATAACGCGTCTTTGTCTTTATTGGGTGTTTGTGCTGTCAAACTGTCCAAATGTTCCTGTCCTTGTTCTCTGAGTGTCCATGACCCTTCAGCCTGTAGGACGACTATGGTATTCTACACGCAATTACAATTCAGTTCAATGAGGAAAGAGAGACAATTATACCACTATTTGTCACTGTCTTTTTATGTTTTCTCATATCACATGCAGCAATTAAGCACTGCAGTCACATTCAGAGGTGGAATAAAACATTTTGGAAGAGTAAGTGGGTGCATTAACATATTTGCACCGGAGGCTAGAAGAAGTGGTTTGGTAAAATAATAGATTGTATTTCAGCTGTAATAACTCTTTTAATATAATGTATTTTTACTCATCTTTACTTCATAGTTTTAAAATATTGTAAGCCCACTTTGGAGAGTACTAAGTAATACAGTTATGGTAAGTAATTTATACTTATTAGGTTTAATAACTTTATCTTATCGAGTAATGCCAATTCTGCCCAGGTATGAGTTTTCAAATAGAGATTTATAGGTGCGCTATGTACATTTTCTGGTCCACCACCTGCTTGTCTCTATGAAGATGTTATTGCCTTTCCTAGAATGCTCCACAGTATTAAAACTATCGATCTCCAAGGAGGTCAAGTTACAGGTCAAATCTGTGGATCGGCAATGCCACTCAGAGTAAAAAATGCATGATTTTCAAGTTTGTTTGTTTTTTCAGCAATTAACCATCCGTAACTGAATAACATGCGAGACAGATACATTTAATGCCATCCACCTTTAAATGTGCAGTTCCACCTCTGATCACATTTATTTGATTAGCTTGTTGCAATTCTATTATGCCTTGTTTCTTTCTCTGCACCTGACCCATCACCTCACTTTAAATCATAGCCATAATCCCCCTTCCACTATGATTTTGTGATTTTTCTGTTGTCATGTATATATTTGTTGCCATGTAAACAGTTTTGATTTACCTGTATCCATCGTTCATTTTTTCCCCTCACGCACATCGTCCTTGTGCTTGTCCCTTCAGAGATTCATCCATGCGTCTGAGCACCCTGTTCTCTCCATCCCCTTCATAGGAATGATTGTAATAGTGGCTGTGGTCTGGTGCTGGTTGTCGGAGCTGGCGTCCCAGAGAGCAAGGTATGGGAAGAGACCCCAACTTCTACACACAATGGAAAATATGGTGAACGGATACAGAGATACATGCATACACAGATGCAGAGGTGCTTTGTAAATGTTACTTGCTTGATTCGTTATCAAACAGGAAAAAGGCTCTTGTTACTTTAAAATATGACGTGAGTAGAGGTGGGCGTTATAACTTACAAAATAATATTGAAATAGTTGAAGATACTAGAGTGGTTGTCAGCAGGATAAAATCTTGAATTCCAAGATGGAATAAAGGCATTTTAACTGTTCTAAAACGGACAGAGTGCCTTACATTTTTTGGTCTGTTTTTGTACGAGATTTGAGCTGCAGACAATCACTCGAGTATCTTCAAGCTGAAAACCCATCTCCAAAGAGCCCCTGCCTCAGTATTGGAATGTACTCACGCAGCACTTCTTGCAATATTATATTTGTGATATTGTAATAGTTTATTTGAAGATATCAAACATTGGAATACCAAGTGTAAGTGTTAAAAAAAGTGAATTATTTATTTTGGTGAATTTTAGCATTAAATTTTGTAGCATTTCTGATGAATAGAAAAATGATCATCTGATTGGATGATTGGACTGTAAGTAAGTTTTGTGCCATGCTTCTCAAACACATACAATACTGTAGTAGGAAGACAAAGAAAACAATATTCTGAATGAAGCATAAAGGTTTATAAACAGGACAGTTGGGCAGTTGGGCAGTTTGGCAAATTGTAACAAATGTACAATATCGGTATATTGATCATTGCTTGTACTTTTAACTGTGCTTAACCTTCCTGCAGAGTCTATTTTGATTCAATTAGAGCTGCACACCAAAACGCTTTAGTTAATTCTACACATTCATTCAGTAAAAAAAAGAAAAGATACGGCCTACATACACCACGCTACTTTTTGCACTGTGGAGTAGACCTTTTTTTGCTCCTATTTTTAGCTTGCGCTTCACACTTAAACACACTCTGAATAAATGCTAATCCCCTCATTTACTTTCTCTGTCTCTGCAAGAAGGCAAAAGGCCCCAGTATTTCCCCAGAAAACCTCTGAACTGGTTTAAATAATCGCATGGGTCCAATTGTAAGTGTTAATGCCACTTTCTCTCTCCTGTTTTTCCTTCAGGGGGGTGAGATAGGTTGGGGCTCCATTTTGACTGTTACTGCAGCCACAGCAGTGCTCCTAATGATGACTAGCTTGTTGAGAGCTCTTGTCCGCTGCTGATTGGATGCCAACAATCCCTGCACAGCGAGGACACACACCCCGGTATCTCTCCTGCCATGTGTATAGCGCTTTTTCTTTTTGGGTAAAATATAATATAAACGAATGGGGAAATGGTGTCCCTATTATGAGAAGGTACTTCATGTAGATGGACGGACGAAAATGCCCGGGCCGCGCTTGAGTGGCGTCCGAGGAAATTTGTGCAGATGAAGACGAACTGACTCCTCATATTGTATGCTAGTGCTGTGTCATTGTCTGTGCATAACTCTTTGAGAGCAAAATACAAATGAAGCTTTTACTATTGTGCTTTGTACGCTTTTCAATTAATTTATTTTATTTATTTGGATGTTTTGTTCATAGCTGTCTTTGATAATAATGACAAATGTAGGCTCTGCACTCTGAATGCCCTGAACTAACACAGTCCCTTTAACGCCAACAGCCTGTTTATTTTCTGTTGCATAATAATTTACTTTCAAATTACCTCTGAATACTAAATGGAGTCAGCGTGCTATCTGTTTGTAAAGCCCACTGAATGCTCTGACAGTGCAGCAAAAAGAGTTCAGCCACAATAGGCACCTGTCAATCATCTGTGGTGGTGAACTTTGACCTTTAGTAAATGGGTTTTTCTGTTACGTGCTGTGTTATGTCTTCTGCAAGGATAAGACTCTCTGCACTGTCCACAATCAAGACACAGATGTACTGCTGTTCACAAATGGACTTATTGGAGGCACAGATTGAATTATTTTCTTTTTTCTTCTCATAATGTAACGCTATGAAGTCAGAGAATACTCATGCAATGGTCAAGCTATCATACAAAAAACGATTAAATCATTGTTATTGATGTCCTAAATCTAACAGTCAAATATAATTAATAATTTGTTCTTTGTTGACCACTCTCATCTTTTGCTATATCCTCATCGCAGTGGTACAGATTAGGGTTGTCAAAAAATCTATACCCATTTACTACTCGATACTAAAACTAGTATCGAAGACAGATTCTCATTTTAACTCATAGAAACTATTGTCTTAAAAAGTGTTTATAATTATCATTATGACAGGGATGCTTGGTTATGAAAAAAGAACAATCACAATTATCTAAATTATATTTAAAATCAGGATTAATCAAAGGATTATTTGCTGTGCGAAGGTGGGCATCTGCGCCTAAACAGATGCAGTCAAAGTAGGTGACATAGACTGTTGTAAACTTACTCTACAAGTAGAAAGGTACAATACGTGAGAAACTTTTCCACTCAGGGAAACACGCACGAGCACACACTTAAGAGTTAATCCTATTGATTATCTGATCAAATCTTTTTTGTAATTGATTAGCTTTGCGCGATAACCATAATTCTAATCTAAATGTGATTAATCGCACAGCCTTATATTATGATATCAAAATCTTTATCAAGCCTTGTCCTTGGTAATGACATTTGCACTACAAACTGATGTATTCATTCAATTAGGAAATTAAAGACCTGGAAATGTAATTCATATCTCATCATTATGGTTTGAGTCATCAAACATGTACCACATAAACATACAGTGAATAATATATTATTTACCCTGTTAGCATTTAAAACGAAGTCCAGTTAAACTTCCAAACCAAGCATTAAAACATCTGAATATACTGTATGTAAATGTGGATATTAGTTTACTGTTGTGAAATGCTATTTTTGTGACAAGCATGCAGCAAACCTTACTGAAGCACAATCTATCATTTCTGTTTTGTTGCTTTGTATTAGATGTAAATAGATGCGACATATACAGTGCAGACTTGTGGGAGAGATATTGTATTTCTTAAGCCCATTTGTACTTGCTTTGTAGAAAGTTGATTATTTTTTGGGAGAGCAAATGTATATTTGATATCTAAATGATATGTTATGATATAAATGTTTATTATTTATGGTGACAAAGTCATTTCAGTGACTCAGCTTTAGAAAATCTTTGGTCACGCTATAAAATATAGTATATATATATAGTTTGTTATGTGGTGTAAAGAGCAAAAGCAAACACAATCTACTCAAAGGGTGTCTAAGTGTACCCATCAATCATTGCATGACTTAAGACATCTTCTGTACCTAATGAAATAACTTCAACCAAATTAGGCTTTTTTTTTTTTTTTTTTTTTTTGCACAGGACAACTGAATTATGTGTTTGTGTTATTCTGCATCTTTTTGGCAAAACACAAACTTGTGACAATCTGTTAATAGTCATTGTTGTGTCATTAAACAGTACATTCCAATTACGTAATTCTTAATGCAAATTGTATTTATTTTATGTAGTTTTTTTGCAGATAGAAATGCAAGTCCATTATCACCCAATGACCATGACCAGAGGTGGGTAGAGTAGCCGAAAATAGTAAAAGTAAAATTACCATTATCTCATACTAATATTACTTGAGTAGAAGTACAAAGTAGTGATCCATGAAAATACTTACAAAACATTAAATAATTCTGGTATTTAAAAAAAAGAATAGACACAAAAATGAGAGAAGCTAAATCATATCTGAGGGAGGGTGAAAGAAATGCAAATGTTAAAATAATTTAATATTGTCAACATAAAGCTTTTTGTAGACTTACTCACAGTGGCAAAAGGAACCAAAAAATTGACTCAAGTAAGAGTACTGTTACTTCAATAAAAATATTACTCAAGAAGGAGTAAAAGTATGATGCTAGAAAAATACAGTTTCTTTACAAAGGTTACTCAAGTAAATGTAACTGAGTACATGTACTACTCTCCTCTGCCCATGACTACTGCAACCTGTCGTGCATGCAAGTACTGTACATACCATCATGCTTCTTTATCGCACACTTGCTTGCTGCTTACATGTATTAGAGTTGATGTTTGCAATATTATAAGCGTTGCTATTTTGTTACCTGGAGGTCAATTTTGTACTGTAAATGACTTCAAGAAATAAAAATACCTTCCTTGCAAAACTGACTGAGACATTTCTTTACTTAGATAGTGGTCTCATAGTTCAAGACTAGGAATCCCATTCATGAAATCGCCCCAAAGACCTGAGTGTCCCCAGTCTGGCAGTTCGAGTTACATGGGTTGTAGTGATATTAATAACTTAAACTGCGGAGGGAGACATGATGTAAGCAAACAGATATAGTTTAGTTACAAGTGAAACAGATGGACTGAAGTGTCATGAGGCCTTACAACTCATTACTCTGTCATCAAGAGTCATGGTTTACCAGGGCTTAATGTGGTGATTATCTAAAAGTAGCCAGGGTGAGTGACAAGAAGCTTGGTAATAAATCTTACCCAATAGGAGATATCACTTAATTTGACAAGGATTTTTTTTTAATAAAAGTATTTGTGTCAACAGGTTTTATATGGTAACAGTGTAGGCTACACCAGGGGTCCCCAACCACCGGTCCGGGACCCAAAACTGGGCTGCAGGCCATCTGCTACCAGTCCTCAGAGGCAAATGTAACCTATGTTTTACATTTTTTTATAGTCTGTTGCTATGTCCCTGTTACCATGAAATTATAGATCCAATTAATCTAATAAACAGCAAGCATAAGTAATAAGGGTTTTTACACATTATATGCTATATTACTGGCTCTGCCCCCTTCAACTGGTCCCTGTGATTGTACCGGTCCTTGCGAGGAAACTGGTTGGGAATCACTGGGCTACATGACAAGTTTACTTTTTACAACTGTACTGACGCCGTTTGATCAAAGAACTGGCAGTCACTGAATGTACTAGGGCTATAATTGACTAAAGAAATTGATTGACTAAAGGCTTGCCCTTGCATCAATTAGTCCACTAAATGGGGCATGGAATTAGCAAAAGCTCTGACAGTGCACTGACAAGACAAGAAAAATACTAGTAATTGCATATTTAAGTTGTTTGTAAGAAGGCAGAATAAATTCACAACCAATCAGAGATCTCCAGCTAACTCATTCCACGACTTCTCCTTTCTTCCTTTCTGCTGTAATCGATATAAAACCTTCATAATGCCAATAAAATGATTAGTTAACTAATTTAGCCTACACATTTTGGACGAAGACAGTTCTTAACCTTATTTTAAAATTCAGAGCCTACAGAATTCAATCACTGAGTTTATTTGAACTGTTATGCTGTTGTAAAGTTACTGTTATGGGTGTACAAGTATATTAAGTATATTATTATGGTATTAACAACTCCGAATCTTTTAGGAAGTTGTGATAACATCTTGAAGTGGTTTGAAGGAAATTAGGAAATGATTGGTTTTGAAACGGACAAAGTTGGATTGGTGCATCCATAGATATAGTTGAGCATTAAGTTAACATCCTATTGTGAAAAGAAATTCACATTGACACTTTGCATGGGGTGTACCCAATAATGTGGCCACTGCGCACAACCCTGATAAAGACTTCGCAGCATGTCTCTTAATACAAACGGCCTGTGATGGGACATGATGTCTTTTCTATTCAAAGCGGGGTAAGACTAGGAC
Organism: Chaenogobius annularis; assembly: GCA_015082035.1. Taxonomy (NCBI): domain Eukaryota; kingdom Metazoa; phylum Chordata; class Actinopteri; order Gobiiformes; family Gobiidae; genus Chaenogobius; species Chaenogobius annularis. The sequence continues at coordinate 355,639 of BJKM01000453.1, read as the reverse complement.
AACGTTTTTAAATTGTGATTTATGGTATAAGATATGGAAGTAAAATGTCATCCATAACATATGAGGACTCTAAATCTTATCGTTTCTGTCTTGTTTTGTCAGAGTTATGGATGTCCAAATGAAAAGTGCATTAATGGGTGAAATGTCAGTCACAGATCAGTAGTCAAATCTAATCAAATGCCTCCTGGCTGTGGGCCTATCTATCCATTGCACGTCTCCCAAATCCGATTCTAAATATTTAATAAGTTCAACTGACAGTCTAACAGTATAAGCCTAATTAAATGTTGGTAAGGTAAAAATATGATTTGGGGGTTACTGTGTCAACATGAAGACATTTAATTATAGCCACTGACTATTACTGTATCAAGTGTCACAATCAGGGCCGCTGCGAGCCATTTGGGGGCCCTAAGCAGAAATGCTCAGTGGTACCCCCAACCTACTTCAAACATATAGAAATTGTGTAGGGGTTTGATGTCTGTAATACCACCTTAAAGTGACTATTTTTGTTATGAATTTAATTGAGTAAATATTGCATAAATCACAATCCCAACTGGGGTCTGGGGGCCCTCAACCAGGAGGTTTTCAACAAAAATGCAATTTGGTGCGTTTTAGATGCAATAGTATTGGCCACTCATTACTTTATTATGTCCCTGCTCCACCCCTGCTCCACCCCTGCTCCACCCCTGCGCCAGCGTCACCCTAAGGCAAGGCAAGTTTATTCGTAGAGCACAATTCGTACACAAGGCAATTCAAAGTGCTTCACACAACAGGAAAAATGCATTAAAATCACAGAGACAAGACAGAAATCACAAAACAGCATAAGACAAAAACGAAAAGAGTGCAAAGAAAATCATTTCAGTCATGTGCACAGCTAAACAAAACTGTTTTTAGCTTTGGTCCTCAGAGTCCGAGATGGTTCATAGGGCACTAACATGTCCGAGATGTACTTTGGCGCTAGGCCATGGAGGGACTTGTATACAAACAGAGTGACAGGAATAATGTGATTGTACTTCCTGGTTCTAGTCAGGACCTGAGCAGCAGCGTTCTGGATGTACTGCAGCTGTTTTACAGCTCGTTTGGAGAGGCCAATGAGCAGGCATTTACAGTAGTCTAATCTACTAGAGACATGGATAAGTCTCTCCAAATCTGGTATACACGCTATTATTTTGGCAATGTTTTTAGATGTTATAAATCTGCTGATGTTATTGAATTGACATGGCTCTTAAAGTTCAAGTCTGAGTCCATTATTACCCCCAGAGACTCTGGTGGTGAATTCTAACACTTTGTCTTTGTTTCTGTGGGCCATAGATGATGATTTCAGTTTTGTCTGAGTTCAACTGGATAAAGTTGTTTTGCATCCACACACTGATCTGTTGGATGCAGTGACAGAGTGAATCCACTGGTCCTTATTCTAAGCCCTTCTCCTGCGCTTCTGCAGAACAGATCGAGGCTCTAGAAAACATTCCAGGCTTCAAACTGTTGACGCTTGCTCCTGCATTTATAAAAACATGATTTAGACGGTAAGAAGTTGAACCACTTTGGCTTTGTGCACGCCGTGGTGTCAGCTCTGCGGTTTGCCGCGCCACTGTTTCAATTGAATATGAAGTTAATGTTCCTCACCTGAAGACCGTTTTGCTCCTTGTGGCATGTTAGATGCGTTTGCTCTCAACTGCCCCTGATCTGTTTGTTTAACCTGTGGCTCGTGCAGCTGCCCCTGCACATGTCAAACTTTATTTGGCGAGAGAGTGGTGACACTTGAGTCCAAATTTTAATTGATAATGAACCAAAGACAGAGTATGCCTACTGCCGGCTCCCTCGTTTAATTGCAAAAGGAACAGTGTGGCTGCTGCACAAATAGCCTGTGTCATTCATTCCAAACTGCCTGGTCAGGTTGGTACCCCGCGAAGAACTTGATGTCCTACGCACTGCTCATTTTGTGCGTAATGGGAGCGGCGGCACTAGTCAAACTTGTTTAAAATAATTTAAAACAGTTATCCGAAAAGTGTTGGTGGGAATCAAGTATAAAGACAAACTGGATGAAATAGGGAGGAATTACGTTGTGACAAAATGGAAATTCACTCACACTCTCCTTCATTAGTACATCTAGGTAACATGGGGCCAAAAAGCCCATTGTAGAGTTTCAGTTTTGTTGTATTGTGTACACTGACAATTACTGGTCTAGTTAACCAGATTCAAGATCAAACCCACACTATACTATCAGGATCCTAACCATTATGCTGCTGTTTGCTCCCAATGTCTCTGCAATGCTCCAGTGTTCTGCTTTGCCACTTCTAAATATCGCTTCAAATTGTTTGAAACATGTTGTCACACAGTTTAAAAGTCAGTAAACAATAAGTGCAAGAAAAAAAAATATATATATGTCTGGCAGTGAGATAAACTTGAGGATGCAGGTTTAAAATGCCATGAATACCTTGAGTGTGTGTCACAGATATTCTTACCCCAGAAGCTCCTCAGCCGTGGTGTCACCTCCAAGTCCTTGCGTGCTGACTCACGGGCCCATGACAGTCCGGCAACAAGGAACTACCACACTTCTGTCAGCATACACAAACAATCATTTACATAAACTACATTCAATACAATACATAGCCTGGAAAAAAATTCAAAATTGCAGGAAACTTTTGTGACTGAGCTGGTGGTATTTAAAATCGACTTACCGGAAAACCTCAGCTTGCTGAAAAGTATATGTAATTGTAAAACTGACAAACTAAGTAGCCAATATTTTTTCTTTGTCACATTTGACAACAGTAAAGTGCAAATACTGTCTTCTTCTTGAATTACATTTACTATTGGAGCAATTACTTCAACTTACAAAATGATGATGAAAATCTGATACTATAAAAAAAATAATAGTATTGAAACTAAATACTAATTTAAGCAAGTATTGATTCTAAAAACAATACAAAATTTGAAATTTTAACAGTTTCGAATAATCTTGAACTAGAACTAGTATAAGACTCTGGTAACAAAAAGAAATAACTATCTCTATCTATTGTCTATGGCTTGTACAAATGTTGTCCTGTCTCCAGCCCATGTTGGTCTTGTCATAGTATCGAAATCGAGTTTGAAATGTTAGTATCGTGACAACACAACTGCATCTACAGTACCGAACAACAGAACAGTGAACTTATAGCTCAAGAATCAGTTTAACCAGGTAAAAATGAGACAATCTTCAAGCTACATGCAAGAAACTATGCCAAAAAGCCAAACAATTGTGTCTCTATGTAACATAGTTTTTGATGGCATTAGTGCTATTATGGGGACTAGTGAAGATCAGGCCCATTTCCTTAAATGAAGTGGGAGCCTCAAAAGCTCCCTCTGCTGCTATTGACCTTTGCCTGTCTTCATAGTAATATATTTCACTTATGGGTGGCAGATTCTGCGACACATACTCACGTAGGGATAATGCAATTGCTTCATCATCAGGATGACCTTATGATTTTAAAACTTCCTCTATAACTTAAGCTAAATGTCACACATTTCTCTTGGTTCCTTTTTTTGTTCTTGTAGTAGGCTAACCCCTAAACTCATTCGATCACTTTCTTGACTTAGCCGCACAGTGAAGCCCCCTGCGACCCCCGAGCAAGACGCACGGACGCACGGAGTCACAACAATCGGTAAGTCCCTGCCCCCAGTTCTCCAAATAGGGGCGCCTAAAAATAAGTCCCGTGTTGCAACTGTTGCGCGCAGACCAATCAGTGCCCCGTAAACCGACCCCACTCAGTGTGTTCCAATGGACCAGCAAATAACCCATGATCACAGACGCTGGATGACGCGCCCGGGGCCCTTTATAAAGACATCTGAGTCTGGACACGCTCAAACATTGAAGACCCTACAGTGCTACTCGACTCAACCCTCACACAGTTAATCTCCTCTTGAAGGCTCGGTTTGTCAAGAAGGTGCCAATTAAAAGAAGCGGACGAGCAGCTGCCTTGGACATTGTTAAACCGAACGATTGAATCGATCATATATTCCTGACAGGGGACATTCTTCGCAAGTGCATCCGAAAATCCAGAGGCGCTTTTTTAAAACACTTCTCCCAAGTTTGAACTGAACTTTTTTGCCACAAGGCCGCGAAACGTTTACGCGCATTTTTAACACTCAAGTGCCACCGAAGTATATAAAAGGCGTCATGATGAGCGGTAACTACGGGGAAGAGCAGCTGCCTCCACAGTACTACCAGGCCGCGGACTACGGGGACGAGGAGGACGAGATGCCAGCCACGGAGAAGGATTTGGCTGAGGATGCGCCATGGAAGAAGATCCAGCAGAACACGTTCACCAGGTGGTGCAACGAGCATCTCAAGTGCGTCAACAAGACCGTCACCGACCTGCAGAAGGATTTTAGCGACGGCCTTAAGCTCATTTCACTCCTGGAGGTCTTGAGCCAAAAGAAAATGTACCGGAAGCATCACAACCGACCCAACTTTAGGCAAATGAAGCTGGAGAACGTGTCTGTGGCGCTGGAGTTCTTGGACAGAGAAAGAATTAAACTGGTGTCTATAGGTAAGTGAACACAATTTTGTACAGTGTTGAGCATTTTTATTTATAAGTTATTTAGTTGCTGAATCAGGCATTGATTGGGTTAGATGCAGAATTTGAGAATGAATTGATGAAGGCTATGTCTGTTCTAGGTCTGTCCCATCTTTGGCCCATTGCTGGGTTTCAGATGACATCACAGCACTAACATTTAATTCATATTGTTAAAATACAGATATTTGTTGAAATACACTCAATTCTAGTGTCCAGTTACTCGTATAAATGAGGTTCAACACATCTTTTGGATGCAATGTTATCAATTGACATCATTCATCACATTCTAGAATCAGAAAACCACCAATAGCTCCAGTTCAAAATACAAACAAATGAAGAGATGGGGATAGATTATTTAACCTATCTAATCTATAATCTATAACCTATAATCTATTATATAGGCCTGTCACTATAATCACTATATCGACCTATCGTTCAATAACTAAAAGATGCTTAATTTTGTTTGCTTCAGTATTTATCGCCTGTACATTTTCTTGCAAATATTGTAAAAGTTTTGCCCATTGGAAAATGGCTGCAGAGGTGTCACTGAGGTCACCAACTTGTGCCAGAGCCATGCTAGGATGCATTAGCTTACCCCAGTGCAGCTCTGTGCTCCGAACTTCAATTCAGTGGCAATACAGTGAGGCTGTGATAATGAAAAAGATGGATTCGATACCAGCTGACAGCACTCACGTAAGACTCTATTCACAAACACCTAAAGGTGAAAGGTCAAAAGCGACTTACCAGGGTTCTCTGTTGACAGCCTCTCCTGTCCCCAAACATGAGTGAGGAGGGGATTAGCTCTTCTGGGATCCAGTGGAGGAGACATATAGCTGGAGTTGCATTAAATTCTTGTGGATTTGTGTCAGGGTGAACTGCGGGGGTGAATAGAATACCTCTTCAAACATTTAACATCCCCCAATGAAATACACAGCGGCGAGAAGAAGACGTATTACTTAATTATAGAGTTGTGGGCATGCTCGCATTTCAAGCAGGATGGAAACTTATTAAACCTGTGACACTTTATTTTTTTCTGTTTTGTGACTAATGATGCTGCCACACGCTTGAGTGAAATTCCCAGCATGGTTGAGGCTTTTGGTCGGTGGACTTTGAGGGAGCTGTGTTAAAAATAAAGATAAGGATATGACCAGTGATATCTGAATATATATTATGACATAGCAAAAGTGTAAAGGGCAAAATCAAAGCATATTAGATCTAAACCAGAAGTAACTAAATCAAATCTAATATACAAAGTAAACTTAAATGACTAACATATTTGATACCAAAAGGTGATCGGATTAAGTAGAAATATTGATAGCGCTAGGTTAAAATAAGAACCAACCTGGTCTAAACATATTTGCTGTCCAAATGAAGGCCATGGTACAGTATATCCACTTGTGTTTGGCTTACTTAGTGTGCAGAGGTAAGGTCAGAGGTTATGCCCCTATAACCTTAAAAGACGCTAAATCTGTGTTGGGCAGTGTTTATGCAAGGGCTGAACAATATTGGAAATGATTGCAATATATGTTATGGCTGTTACAATATCGTTTTTGCAGTATTTTGATATACTTTTTGACGCAATAGCTTATAGTTATATTAAAACAAATATGTTCATGTCTTAATGTATTATTCAAACTGAGTCAAAACAAGGCTAAATCAAGGCTAATTAAGAATTAATGAGGAAAATCATGATCAAAATCAGCTTTTTTCATTTTAAAGTAGTACTTTTCTGTATGATGGAGGACCGTCATGTTACTGCAATATATTTAGTTTGTTTATTATTATTTTTATTATTGGGTTATCCAATATTGCAGTATCTATAGTCTTGCGATATATTGTGCAGCCCTAATTTATGCCTGTGGAGCTCAACTGTGACCGCCTGCTTAGAGGTTTTGGAAGTAAACTTCCTATTCATTTTTCTGTTAACATTCAAAAAAATAAATGACTTAATATTTAAAGATCAAAAGCTTACTGGGAGCTTTGTAAGTAACCTCAAGGGCTATCATTTTATTTAAAATATGATTATACAACTTTTTAAAACAGTTATAACAAGTTATTAAAAATACTTTCAAAATGTTTTAAATGTGTTTTTTGGACAGAACTGTATCATGGACATTAGTTGCCATAAAGTTGTGCTTAGTGTTAATATTCAATTTTTTGTAAGAGTTGATGGGAAAAATGATTGGTACATTTACTCTGGGAACTTCAACAGGTTTTGACTGTTGATCTTCATATTAAATGTTACCCCTGGTGCTGTGCCCAGCTGTAGCAGACACACTCTCATTGGGTTAGACTGATGTGACAGAAAGGGGGCATGATAATTGATGCCCTGGCATTTTACTTCCTGCCCTGGTACTCTCCCCCTGCACAGCTTAATGGGTCAATACTGTTAAAAGATAATGCCTCGCTTCCATTACTGACCCAGAGATGCTAAAATAACTCCAGTGGGCTTAGTGGCACATGTGTCACAACTTGTAACTGGAGATCATTTGATAGATGTGGCTTTGCCCGCACAGTTGGCCTTAAATCTGGACACAGTAAGGGTCAAAGCCTGCTGTGCCATGGCCCTGTCCCCACCTGCCTGCAGACATCACATAATGACACATCAAATCTGACACAAAATGCCCACTAATACATGAGACTGGGAATACCTGTGAACAAAATTTGACAAAATGTTTGGATATTGGGGGTAAGGACCTAATCCACGGGAAAAATGGACAAAAATTTAGTGCGTCTCTATTTATGCAAATGGAAAGAAATTAATTAATAAATAAAAAATAAAAAAATAGAATAAAAATGAATTAAACAATATTCAACACAAGAACATGCTAACACAAATTCAGACTGCATCAGACCAAATGAGCCTGATAGGACAGATGAGTATTGTAGGATTGTAGGATAAAACCAGAACTAAACCAGGTCTAGTAGAGCAAAATAAAGACAAACTAGGACTATACTGGCACTAGACAAGGACTACAACACTGAGACCTCAACCTGTAACTAAGACTGAAATGAGTGAAATGATAGGCAATCTAAATCACACCTTAATTATCACATTAGTGAGATCGCCTTAGATGCTATTTGGCTTAAATGTCTTTAATACTAAACTGAAGGATTAAAAGGAGCTTATTTTGCAGACTTTTCCACTGAGAACTTGAGGAAATCACCAGTGCGTGTGTTGCCAATGGATCTAATCTCCTCTTTTTGATTTATCATGCTACTGGTGTTGCTACTACTTTTGGACGTAATTGAAATCCGAGTGGTATTTATGAAGAGAGAGAGATCCACTTGCACATTTTCTCAGCTGTCAGTGCCTTGGGAGCAGCATTGTGACTGGATGACAGATTGTCAGGGGTCCGTGCCGGGACAGCTGTCTGAGAGAAAGGGGCTCGGGGGGGGGGGCAACGAGAAGCATTGGAATCTTGTCTCCTCAGCAGTCACTCATCATTGTTTATATTTCCACTCAAAAAGCCAGGTCAGCTCCTTCACTCATCTAGACTATTGATATTACAGTCTCTTGCGCTTATTGAAACATCTTTTTGAATATGCTGCAAATGGGAAATATCTGCATTGAAGAGGAATCTCAAAAAGATTCTTACTGGACAGAATGACAGAAAACAAAGTAATACCACACTGTTACTCTACTACAATCAGTACTAGTATCTCTACTTCTACTTCCATACTACTAACTCTGATATACTACCTACCCATCAAGACCAATATATTTCTACAACTAACTTCTACCACCATATCGATGAAGACCACTGTTAAGCATTTATCATTACGGTTACATCAAAGCACTATTCAAGTTAAAATATACTGAACAATAAACACATTGCAAAAGTAGCAATATTCGGTATGCCGGTTCAAGATAAGAAAAACATGTTCATGCTTGTAAAATAAATCCTACTCAGTTCCTTTGTTGTGTTGTGTCCAATGGCAGATAGCAAAGCCATTGTGGATGGCAATCTGAAGCTGATCCTGGGTCTTATCTGGACTCTCATCCTGCACTATTCCATCTCCATGCCCATGTGGGATGACGAGGATGATGAAGAGACAAAAAAACTCACTCCAAAACAGCGATTGCTCGGCTGGATTCAGAACAAGGTGCCCCAGCTGCCCATCAACAACTTCAACCGCGACTGGAGAGATGGAAAGGCCCTGGGAGCTCTAGTGGACAACTGTGCCCCAGGTGAGTGGACAATGAACACAAATTAATGAGTTTTGGAAATATACAATACAACTTATCAAATGTACAGTCGTTTTATTATATCGTATATATCAGACTGTATAATAGGGCTGTGCAATTAATCACTTTTATTTTGAGATCGAGAATCAGTCATTTCTCAACGTCCAAGATATGCTTGGATCATTTTAATAACAGGTGGTTTGTTTTGAAAATTATTATTGAAATTATTATTATCTTTTAATTCGCCAAAAATAAAATAAAATCTAAAATTGTGAGTGCTCAATATGAGGGAAAAAAATTACCAAAAAAACAGCCGTAATGTATAATATATCTTTGTTTTATATTTTATCACTGGCAACAAGGTACAGTATATACAACATTCATATCAGACAAATGGAAAAACTGTTCTCATTCTGACACAGTATATCACCCAGCTCCTAATGCTGAGCAAGAATAACTAGATTACAACTTGTGTGTACTTGAGTTGTCTTTGGTTACTATGGAGGTGGGGGGTCAGGAGACATGTGTGAAATGGTATCATCTTCCAAAGCGACTAGGCTACTCTGCACCTCATCTTTAAACGCCTACTACGTGACTCTCTCTACACACATACATATACATCCAAACTGCGATCCAAATATCTTTTAATGTGTCCCGAGAGAGAGCAGGTAGTGTCAGTGGTATAAAGAGTGTTCAGCAATGCCTGGAGGACATCCCTGCCAGCTGTCCTACAATGACTGAAGCTTTCCCTCCACTCTGGCCAGCACCCTGAGGCCCAATTATATAACGTTTATGGACTAGCCACTACAGCAACCCCAAATTTGGACACCGTTCTCTCTCTCTTGTCAGTGGGGGATGGTTGGCTTGGCTTCAAAATGCACTGTGATCTGAAAGATGCAAAAAGCTGCTGATCCAAAAATCCTAGAAATCACAAGGCCATGTTTTGTGGCTCTGCCAGCGTTAGATAGTGCACTTTTAATTGTGTTTTACTGTGGGATGAATGTTGGAGGAGTAGCCAGAAGAGCAGAACTGAACAGGCTCATCCCTCAAACAGCAGGCTGACCATACAAGGTGCTGTTGTGTAGCTGCTCAAACTAAACAGCTTGGTAATGGCATTTGTTGTACCACTGAGTCATATAAATTAGTCACATCTTGTCACCTTGAGATGTAACAAAGCAACAGAATCTGTACTTTAAAAAATAATGTAAATCAAGTTAATTCAATTTACTTAACATTCTCATATTACAAAGCAAAAGAGCAAGCGCTACCATTGAAATGACAATATCATGAATGTTGTTTTGAAGATAGATGCAACATTTGTAAATAGTTTTATGGTAAAAAATGCTACAATATACAAAATAGCTGATTAAAAATAAAAATGAGAGAAAGGGTAACAGAGGATATTTCTGAGCCTTGTTGATTAATTTGAAAGACATTTCACATTTGTCTGATAATTAAACCTCAATTAATATATTTAAATACATGTTCTAAGACATTGCTGTTGGATTGACATAATATTGTCAAAATCGCTCACCCCTAAGTATTGCTGAATCTTCTTTTTTCTCTATCACATCATACTGAATACTACCAGTGCTACTCTTCCTATTACTAAAAGTACTCTCAAAAAAAAAAGCAATATCATCCTTTCACCATGACTTACATGATCACTTCTTACTACTTTTACTTCAAGCTCTTTTAATACCACTACTGCTTTTTAAAATGTAAACAGAACAAGAACAGTATTTGTTAAGAGACTTTTTTATTCACCATTTCAATTCCATTTAACATAAAAATTCACCGCCCACGTCATACAGTATTAAGCCAAGCAGCATCCTCTTAAAATGATTGACACCTCCTTCTGTGTGCGCGTACATTTATAATTGTTAATATTGCCTCTGTGTCAATCATAATAGGATAAGGCTATTCTGCAGTGTGCCTGCATGGGCCTTTTGAGCGGACGTCCCTTTTGCAATAGCCAGCACTAATCCAATTTAGGCATTAGCGGCACAAGGGAAGAGCTAGCTGTTGCTGGAGTGAAAGGGCTAGTGTATGTGTGTGTGTGTGTGTGTGTCCAGATTGTTTCCTGTCTCTTTTTTTGTGAATGATTGTCAGACAGTGAATTCACAAGCGTGCCGGGTAAGGTCATGTGATGGGGGGGGGGTGAACGTGGTGCAGAGATAACAATGGCAGCCCAAGTGAGCTTATTATAGCACAGCAGAAAAAAACTCGTCTAACCTTGTTTACCCTGTTCCTGTGTTCTCTTAGGTCTGTGTCCTGATTGGGCAGAGTGGGACCCTAACCAGCCTGTGCAGAATGCGAGAGAAGCCATGCAGCAAGCGGACGACTGGTTGGGCGTGCCTCAGGTAAAGTCAAGCGCAAACGCATCCGAGTTTTACATGTAGCTGATTAAGACTGTGGGGAAAAGACTGAATGCCAGTGTAGAGAATATAAACCTGACTTTCAGCAACTTGTGTGAATATTTATGTATTGTATAGTATATACACGGCACATTTTCTGTTTATGGCGACTTAGAACAGTGCCAAATCATCATGACAGTTGCCTATAAATGGTTTTTTATATACTTTATATATTTTGATGTTAAAAAGGAATGGGAAACACCTGTTGTTTGTACAGTATGTGTAGCTTTATTAAACCCTGGACCACAGATAGATTACTAGTTTATTTCTCCTCACCAAATAATAATTCCTTTTCATCATGATACAGTATTTTTTTATACTTAGGCACCTGCCAAAAAACAATGTTCCCATCCTACATTGTACACACATCTATGCAAATATAGAATATGGTATAGAGTTCATGATTTAGAACGTCGTCTTGGAGAGCTCAGGTTTTAGGAGGTCATGAAATATTTATCGCTCATTGCTTATAACATTTCCATTTGCTTTATGGTGACTTTCAGATGATGGTGTAGGAGTTTTTTTTGTGGATTTGTGAAATGTGTAGAGGCGCTAGCTTTCGGCATGCTGTCAGACACCGGCTGAAAAACAAAGGTGTAAATATGCGCGCTCTCATCAGAATAGCAATGGAATCTTGTGGGACTTCTGCATTTCCAGCTCCTGTCTCTGCATCGCTCTACCAAAAGGCTCTTCTATGGGACCGCTCTCCAAAAGGCTTACATAGGTAGAGCAATAGCCAGGGGGCGTATGTGATGGCTCGTGGGCCTGGGGGCGAGATTCTAGTGTGCTGGCGCTAAGGAGATGTGGGAGAGGTCTGGCTCAGGATTATCCCCCTGGTTGGTTTATTGCTGGCAACAGTCCTTAACCCTGCTGTCCTGGGGTTAAATATATCCAGCATGGAGCAAAGCTTTGTGGACTGTGTGATAGACAGGCAAACAAGTGCTGCAAGACGAAAGGGCTAAAAGAAGGGGATAAAATAAAGAGGTTTAATCCAAGTTAAACTCCACTGTGTTGTGAAGAAAAGTCAAAATAAAGTGAATACAGATCAACCATATATGCTTAGTATACTAATATTATGGCAGAATATGTGACTCTGTGACATAATTAATCATTGTAAATGTTGAAACTGTAAACTTAGTTTAATATTGTAAATATGAGTGATTAATTAAATGTATTGATGAAAATATTGTCTCCATTAAAAATGAAAATGGCAGACATTAGCAATTATGATTGTTGATTTTGTCTAAATTATTGGCTGTGGGCTGGGTTTGCATGAGCCTATCAATACCATGTTAATACAAGTCATAAATATAGGAAAAGATCAACATAAAGTAAAAATATGATATATTACTAATCCGAAACTGGTTAGTTGCACTAATTTTGTGTCTGCTTTAGGTAATTGCCCCTGAGGAGATCGTGGATCCAGACGTGGATGAGCACTCCGTCATGACCTACCTGTCCCAGTTCCCCAAGGCAAAGCTCAAGCCCGGCGCTCCTCTGCGTTCTAAACAATTGTTCCCCAACAAGGTCAAAGCCTATGGGCCTGGTAGGTAGTTGAGTCTTAATTCCCAGTTTACACTTTGTTTAGGCCTGTTTTTGTCGTTGTTTATTTCTCATTTAGTGTCTAATTAGACCTATTTTCTGTCCTGGTTTATTGCTAGTCCAGTTTTGATTTAAATTAAAATTCCCCATAACAAGAGAAAAAGTTAATTATTATGTAACACCACAGCATATGTTTTGGATTCTAGGTATTGAGCCCCATGGTAACAAAGTCTTGCAGCCCGCTGTGTTCACTGTGGAGACCCTGGAGGCTGGCAGCGGTGAGGTCCTGGTCTATGTAGAGGATCCTGAAGGACACAAAGAGGAGGCAAGTCGAACCCGATACATTTGGACGAATAGAATATGTTTCCCAATGGACGGAGCTAATCCATGTGCTAAATAACAAAGGGGTAAGATCCATGTAATCTAACAGTGCTTTGTTTATTTTTATGCCTCAGGCCAAGGTTAAACCAAACAAAAACAGGACCCAAACATACACGGTCACCTATCTGCCCAAAGTCGAGGGCCTCCACAAGGTAAAACCAATAAACATATGGGCTGTTTTCACGCTACAACAAAAAGAGCAACAAACATCAATTGATTTCATGTCTTTTTTGTCCGATAGGTTACAGTTTTGTTTGCTGGTCAGGGCATTGACAAAAGCCCTTACTCTGTAAATGTGGCTAAAGATATGGGTGATCCCAGTAAGGTTCATGCCAGAGGACCAGGTCTGGAAGCCACTGGGAATGTGGCCAACAAACCCACCTACTTTGACATCTATACTGCAGGTAAGAACCATTGTACAAATGATCAATGTGATAATGTGTGAACTGACCTCTGCTCTTTCTGCTAACCTCCAGGCGCTGGGAATGGAGATGTGAGTGTGGTCATAGTCGATCCTCAGGGCAAACAGGACACAGTGGAGCTGATTTTAGAAAACAAGGGAGAAAGTGTGTTCCGTTGCACCTACAGGCCCGTGCTGGAGGGCCCACACACCATCCATGTCTTGTTTGGGGGACAGGAGATCCCCAAGAGCCCTTTCACTGTCAACATCGCAGAGGGTGAGGCATCTGTCTGTGTCATAAATTACTGGCAGACAAATCTGATTTCTTAGCGATGTGTTAGTGTCAGGGTGGTCAATCCATCACAGCCCGCAGGGGCAACTGTCCACACCAGCGCATAACCTCCCTATTTGTCATTTCTAGCTCCACAAGTTGCTCCTCCTTCAGCAGCTCCACTGCTCATAGCACCACAGTCAATGCGCGCCCCTCCTGGAGGTGTGAAGGGGGCTGTACCCTCAAAACCTGGCCGCCCAAGTTAGTATGGTTTGCTGGGCAGGAGTCTTTGCAATTCTCTTGTCCAAATGCTGCAGATGCTTGGAGTATCTTGTGAGCAGCCCCATGTTGCGCTTGGTTGCCTGCCTCATGTTGTTGCATCATGCAGCTTGATGGTTTATAGACTCTTTTAAAAGAAGAAACACGCTCAGGAGACAGCCTTGTTCAAACAGCTTGCAGACTCTGAATACTTTTTATTGTGTTAAATGTTGTTGCTTGGGCTTTGACATTTCTGTTTATTGGTGCATCCAGTTGTCATCGTTCAGATTAAGCCTGCAGTCAACATTTTTGACAGAAATGTTGTCCGACGGTCTACAGATGCTATCAAATGCATCAATACATTTTCTTCAACTATGTGACATACTTGTTATGTACACATCATTGTTGTTTACAGTTCCTGTCAATCAATATTTAAAGAGTCCTGTTTTCCTCCTGAAACAGATATTGTTCCATCTTAGCTACTAACACTGCTCTCAATTGCTAGCTCGTCTCTGCTATGTTTTATTTTATGCTTTGCTAAATATTCCTTCTCTTTTTAAAAACCTTGTTGTTATTCTTTTCAGCTATCAACCCGAATGCCTGCCGAGCTACAGGCAGAGGTCTACAGCCTAAAGGGGTGAGAGTAAAGGAGGTTGCAGACTTCAAAGTCTTCACCAAGGGAGCTGGCAGCGGAGCACTGAGCGTCTCCGTCAGAGGACCCAGTGAGTCAGACAGATCCTCGCTGCTTCACTCCTCACTCATACGTTTTGCTATTTCTGTTTTTAGCCTTGCGTTGGTTTTTGTCAGATGTCTAGATTCACCGTCACAGCATCAAAATGCACAAATGCTCAGAGCTCTAGTAAACCATTACAATGTGTTTTTTCTGTAGCTGGAGCGGAGGAGCAAGTCAAAGTCCATGATGCAGGAAATGGAGTATATGAGTGTGAATATTACCCACAGAGGCCTGGCAAATACACTGTCACCATCACATGGGGAGGGCAGCCCATCCCACGCAGGTAAAATGCAACTCCTGCCAATTAGCCTGCCATTGACTGTGTGCACTTGGCTTTACAGTCCATTCCAAGGTCCTGTCTTTGTTTACTTCAGTCCCTTCGAAGTGGAGGTGGGTGCAGAGGCAGGCTTCCAGAAAGTGAGAGCCTGGGGTCCTGGTCTGAAGACGGGCATGGTTGGGAAATCTGCTGACTTTGTGGTGGAGGCTATTGGCACTGAAGTTGGAACTTTAGGTACACCTTTAAACCAAACTTTACAATGACATGTATTGCGAATGTATGTCCCCAGTTTACATTTGTTTTTGTCTCATTCAGGCTTCTCTATTGAGGGTCCCTCTCAGGCTAAAATTGAGTGCGATGACAAAGGCGACGGCTCCTGTGATGTACGATATTGGCCCACTGAACCCGGTGACTACGCTGTCCATGTCATTTGTGATGATGAGGACATTAAGGACAGCCCCTTCATTGCACACATCCTTCCTGCTGCAAATGATGTCTTCCCTGAAAAGGTCATTCTTATTTTAATGCTTTTAAACCTTTTAATGTTATTGCATTATAAAAGATACGGAGAGTGCCCTTAATTGTGAATGTGTTTGCAACAAAATAATATGACAACATTTGAAGTATTTAAGGGAGGTAAAGTTATCTTGTAAAAATTTATAAAACAAGACTACTATTTGATAGAAATAGAACAAGAAACACATCCAAATATCCTTACTGGGTAGCCAGAAGTGGTTGTAAAATAAAAAGAATATACTTTTTATATAGAAACATACAATACATTTAAAATCTTTGTCATTGCAGGTGAAAGCATATGGACCTGGGCTTAAGCCAACTGGTGTGATTGTCAACAAACAAACTGAATTCACCATTGACGCTCGCATGGCCGGAAAAGGTCAACTGAAGATCTATGCCCAGGTATCTTGTTTAACATGTTTTTCTCGTCAAATATTTGACTTGGTGGAGAAAGCTGACATGACACTTTTCCTGCTAAGGATGCAGAGGGATGCACCATCAACATCAAGATTGCTGACAAGGGAGACGGCACGTTTCACTGTGTGTACACTCCACTCAAGCCCATTAAACACACCATCATCATCACCTGGGGCGATGTCAACGTGCCCAACAGCCCCTTCAGGGTAAGTGCATGCAACAACAGAAATACACAGTGGCCAGTAATTTGGTGGATTTGTTCAAAACATTTTTTTGTTTAGTACAAATGTATTCAAATCTAAGGCACCACTTTCTTTGTGAACTTGTAAGTACGGTCCTATATTTGAAAGATTGTTAGATATTAGCTGGTGTCAAATGGCCCAGAGTTAGATTTTATTTTATTGTTGGACATCACTGGCTATAAGTAGTTATGATGAGTTGTTTATTACTTTATTCACATATCACAAACACTAGTAACAGTATTTTTGCAACGTGGTGCTCTTATCTAAGGACACACCTCTGGTAAAAACTGCTTTCTAAGAATTTAATCTAATGACACTTGAACAAATAAAGACAAAGTGAGAGGGCTACTCTGCTTGTGCTTGAAGTGCTGTGTGATTTCATTAGGTTCTAGTTGGAGAGGGCTCTCATCCCGACAGAGTCAAGGTCTATGGGCCTGGAGTGGAGAAGACAGGGCTCAAGGCTAACGAGCCAACATACTTCACTGTGGACTGCAGCGAGGCTGGCCAAGGTGAGCACACTGAAATGTGCATCTAGTTAGATGTAGAAATAAATACATTCATATATATTTGTGAGCTACACCACAGCCATTTTCTTCCGCTTCATTTGTAGAAAGTAGTAGTCTTTGATTTAGCAATCTACTCCTTATTTAGTCTTGCTTTAATTGCTACAATGTGAAGTCAGGATTTTGAATATCGGGGGCTAAGAAATATATAAAGCCTTGAAGGCTTTATTGTGCCTGAACTACGGTAGTTGAATAGTACTTTTACAGTTACCACATTGTTCATTTTTGTATTGTAAAGCTCCAAGTGTATTAACATTTCAAATGAAAATTACAATTTCATATTGTATCTGCAGGACACTCATCCTCTTTTACTATTCACATTTGAATGACCTTTGTGCACTAATCTTATTGCTATGCGCCTTAGGGGACATCAGCATCGGTATCAAGTGTGCTCCGGGCGTGGTAGGGCCAGCGGAGGCAGACATCGACTTTGACATAATCAAAAATGACAATGACACCTTCACCGTCAAGTACACTCCCCCTGCCCCAGGACGTTATACTATAATGGTCATGTTTGCTGACCAGGTTTGGAGCACAGATTATTACTTTATTAAGCATTGTTGCATACAGAGATTTGTATTACATGTTTGATCATCTTTTCAGGAAATCCCTGTTAGCCCATTCAAAGTCAAAGTGGATCCTTCTCATGACACTGGCAAAGTAAGAGCTGAGGGTCCAGGACTGAATAAGACAGGTCAGAAACTGCAGGTTGAAAGAAGTTTTTTAGTGATCAACTCTTATCATCTTCTATCAATGAAGCTCCTTTGTGCTTTTCAGGAGTAGAAGTAGGTACTCCAACTCACTTCACGATCTACACAAAGGGAGCTGGCAAAGCTAAGCCTGAGGTGCATTTTGCAGCCTTGGCCCCGGGAGAGGCTGTTCGTGACTTTGAAATCATTGATAATCATGACTACTCCTACACTGTGAAGTATACTGCACTTCAACAGGTACAGCAAGCCTCTGCTTCAAGTCCATTAAAAATAGAACTTGTGTGATGGAGGTTTTTGATTTGATTTGTTTTATTTTTTTCAGGGGAACATGACTATCTCAGTTTTGTATGGAGGCGATCCTATTCCCAAGAGCCCCTTCCACATCACAGTGTCACCACAGCTGGATTTGACAAAGGTTAAAGTAGAAGGATTAGACACCAGTAAGTACAGAAATCTACAGAATTTTTATTTTATTTGTTGAATCAAAACACACATCTTAAGTTTATGTAATGTTGTGTTGCAGAAGTGGAGGTCGGAAAGGATCAGGAGTTCACTGTAAACACAATGGGTGCTGGTGGGCAGGGCAATGTAGGCGTGAAGATGACCTCACCTTCTGGCAGACCAATCCCGTGTAAAATGGAGTCAGATCAAGCCAAAGGCATCCACAGTGTCAAGTATATTCCCCCAGAGGAGGGGCAGTACAAGGTTGATGTCAGCTATGATGGCAACCCGGTGATGGGCAGCCCCTTCGGAGTTGAAGCTGTGATGCCTGCTGATCCTTCAAAGGTAAAAGCTCATGGAAGTTGTCACTAAGTCCATGTTTGAGCTGTTACATACACATACATGCTTTTTATATGAATTATTTATACTTTTTTGACCTGACTGTTTCAATGTAGGTCCGAGCTTATGGGCCAGGCCTTAAGGGAGGCGTTGTGGGTAAACCTGCTTCGTTTACAATCGACACAAAAGGAGCTGGAGCTGGTGGTTTGGGTTTGACAGTGGAAGGCCCCTGTGAGGCTAAGATTGAATGCCAGGACAATGGTGATGGCACCTGCTCCGTGTTCTACCTGCCCACAGAGGCTGGTGAATACGCTATTAACATCCTATTCGCTGAGCAGCACATCCCCGGGTCTCCCTTCAAAGCTGCCATTCGCCCTGCATTTGACCCCAGCAAAGTGACTGCTAGTGGTCCCGGCCTGGAGAGGGCAAAAGCCGGTGAACCTGCCACTTTTACTGTGGACTGCACCCGAGCTGGAGACGGAGAGCTCACCATTGAGATTGTGTCTGAAACTGGAGTTAAAGCCGAGGTGCACATTCAGAAAACATCAGAAGGCACTTTCTCCGTCACTTACATCCCATCTTTCCACGGCACACACACCATCACTATCAAGTATGGTGGTCATGTGATTCCTCAGTGTCCCAAAGTCCTTCAAGTCGAGCCCTCTGTGGATACTGCTGGTGTTCATGTCTACGGCCCTGGAGTGGAGCCTAGAGGTAAACAAACTGTCCTTATATTACTTTACTGGTGTCGGCATCAAATAGTTTCTTGGCCAAAGTTGTATGTTGAGTTGTTTTCATATTGTTCAGTGGTATGTATAAGAGAAACAAATCCACAATGATAATTCCTTCTAGTAACACAAGCCTTCTTTTCATAGGTTATAATTCAGGATTTTTGCCCATTCAAATGATACCATATTGTGTTTTACATTTGCACTTTTTGGCCAGGTTCATTTACTATGGCAGTGCTAGATTTTCATTATTCTGAAATGTATAGATTAGCAACAAAATACACATTTTACCTGCTTACCTCTTAACCATTACATGCTTATATATATATTGTTTTATATGAACTGAAATCCAGCGATAGAAACACCAAGAGTTAGTAATTACGATGTGAGTGCTCTTTGTAAATCCTATTCATCTAATGTGAAGGGTCTGTTCTCTTCAAGGGGTCCTTAGAGAAGTCACAACCCACTTCATTGTCGATGCTCGGGCGCTGAACAAGATTGGGGGAAGCCATGTAAAAGTCCATATTATGAATCCTTCAGGGGCCAACACTGAGTCCTACATCACTGACAAAGGAGATGGCACATACCGAGTGGAGTACACAGCATTTGAGGATGGTAAGATCCTGCAACACTGAGGTTCTTAATTTAGGAAAGGTTTGGTCCTCCATAAGACCTGCTTTGAATAGGGTTGGTCTTGTTCTAATAATATAATTGGTTTGGGCTGCGCAATGAATCAAACTGTATTCAAAGTGAGATCCTTTTATTTCAAATCATGGGGCATTATAATTGAGAGGTCAACAGTCAAGGTCAGTGGGAGGAATAAGTTTATTGATTATTGAAAAAAAACTTGATCTATTTTGCCATATTACACAGCCGTATAGTCAGTAGTTGTGTCCTATTTCCTATTTTAGTAGAACTATTGACCATATTTATCACATTATTGTTCAGTATATCTCCAGGTAGTATTATGTGGGAAAAGTTTCTAACATTGGCAATTCACAATTTACTTTGAATTAAGGCATACAAAATTTGCAGCTACGCTGGGAGTTGTCATCTGAATCAGAGCATATATACAGAGCAGTGCTAACAGGTGTTTGAGTTGTGCACCATCTGGGACTAAAACAGGCGAGAGAGGAAAGAAGGAGTGAGAGAGAAGGGTATAAATACAGTATGATGCAGTAGAGCAATGATGTGAGGGCCAGAGAGCAGGGATAGTGGTATAAAGGCAGACAGACATGGTTTTATAAATAGTAGAAGCTGGAACATGGCTCTTAACCAGGTATGTGTGTGAAAGGCTGCCTGCATACAGCAATACAGCACCACAATGGCACAAGTTAATAATAGAGAACTATAGCACAAAGCAAAGAGATTACAGGCCACTACTATCTTTTGCAGACACGCTTCAATGTCACACCAGCGAGGGTATGATTCCGCTGTATAGGCCTGTGGAGAGGGCTTTGTTAGAAAATGTATAACAGAATACATTACAGAATAATGTAAAGAGAACAAATGTAACGCCTTGTAGGTTCAACAAACTATGACTGTTGTCATCCAGCCTTCAACAGATGCTTATCTACCAAAAAGGGAATTTGTCCACCCTCTGCAATTACAAACAATGCCAACAGTGCCATGTAAAGATGTAGGCTGTAATACTATGTCTGTCCACAGGGATGCATCTCATTGAGGTGTTATACGATGACGCAGCCGTACCCAAGAGTCCCTTCAGAGTGTCTGTGGTGGAAGGGTGCGATCCCACTCGGGTACGTGCCTATGGGCCAGGTCTTGAGGGAGGCATCACTAACAAGCCCAACTGCTTCACCGTGGAGACAAGGTATGGATTGAAAAGGGCAAAACAGATGATTATATTTGACCTTAACAGACAACCGTAAACAGTTTAAAATAAGGTTCCTTCGTAAACTATTTATAAAGCATTTATAGGCACTGGTTATTTCATCATTTCAACAATTACAAGCATTTGTAAATGGTTTATAAACAAACTGCATTATAAATAGTTTATGAAGGAACCTTATTTTAAAGCTTGTTTTATCTATACATCTTTTTAAAATTGCAGAATAAAAATTAAAATAAAATACAACATATAAGCAGTAAAGTCAAAACTGGTTAATGGTTCAAATAAGTTCATTTTCTGCCAGCGAAATGTGGGAAAGCTTTGTCATTTTGCGAATGAATTTGTGATTTTATATATTGTCAAAAACAAACAAAGAAGATAATTCATTACATGTATAATGCTTATGTTGTAAAGATTAAAAACATTCAAATGTTTCACAGGGGCGCTGGTACCGGTGGTCTGGGTCTGACCATTGAGGGCGCCTCTGAAGCCAAAATATCCTGCAAAGACAACAAAGATGGCAGCTGCAGTGTGGAGTATGTCCCGTTCACTCCTGGAGACTATGATGTCAACATTAATTACGGAGGTCACCCCATTCCTGGCAGCCCTTTCCGTGTCCCAGTGAAAGACCCTGTGGACCCCACCAAAGTCAAATGCTCTGGTCCTGGCCTGGGGTCTGGAGTGAGGGCCCATGTCCCCCAAACTTTTACTGTGGACTGTACTCAAGCGGGACAGGCACCGCTGGATGTCAAACTCTATGGTCCAACAGGTAAACTGATTCGCCAAAACACACAATGCAATAATTTTTTTTATAACTATGTTTGATATTATTAATGACGTGATGTCTACAAAGACAAAAAAAATGGTATTAAGGGATTTCCAATATATTTACTTATCATTTCATAAGTTAAGTTGCTGTTCAATTATATGGTTCATAGTCTATGCCGTGTCTAGAATTTGTGAGCAAAATGATGATTTTCTCAAGGATTTGTCCTAGTTACAATATATTATAGAATTATAATATCTGTATTTTATTTTAGGTACCATGGAGCCTGTTGGAGTAAAGAATAACGGTGATGGGACACACACTGTCCATTACACTCCAGCTCAGGACGGCCCTTACACTGTATCAGTAAAATATGCAGACCAGGAAGTCCCACACAGGTACAACACACCTGCAAATTCTCCAAACCATTTTTAAAGTTTTGCTCTGTAAGGAAACAGTGGCTCAGCACTATTTCAGGCTGCTTGTCTTTTTTTGAAGGCTTTGTAATGTAACTGCATTTTTACCCTTCATTTTTATCTTCTTCAGTCCATTCAAGGTGATGTCTCAGCCTGGGCACGATGCCAGTAAGGTCCGCGCCAGTGGTCCCGGTCTAGACACGAAAGGTGTGTCGGCCAGCCTGCCTGTTGAGTTCACCATTGATGCCCGCGATGCTGGAGAGGGACTGCTTACGGTGCAGATTTTGGTAAGAGCGCACTTTAAACCTCTGTGCTTGTGAGTTGTAATAAGTCAGCAGCTTTTAAAACTCATCATTCTTCATTGGCAGGATCCTGAAGGAAAGCCAAAAAATGCAACTATCCAGGACAACAGGGATGGCACCTACACAGTGTCTTATGTACCTGACTCCACAGGGCCGTACACAATCACTATTAAATATGGAGGAGATGAGATCCCCTACTCTCCATATCGCATCCAGTCCCTTCCCACTGGGGATGCCAGCAAGTGTCGGCTTACTGGTGAGAAAGCATGAGGATACATAATAATTATCATCAATAAACATTAAGTATTCTGCTCAAGTATCTCCACATTAATATTTAAACAATCTCTTGCTTTTTCTCTAGTGTCCATTGGAGGGCACGGCATGTGTAAGTTGCTTTACTCATTCAAGTTAATATATTTGTATATTTATGAAGGTATTTTTCAGCAAACTTTCTTTTTTCTAACAGCAAATCTTCAGAAGCTGCAGACCTCAGAGGACACAGTCATCACTGTAGATGCAAAGGCTGCTGGGAAAGGCAAGGTGACCTGTAAGGTGCAAACCCCACAGGGAATGGAGCTGGACATGGATGTGGTGGAGAATCGTGATGGCACCTTTGACATTTACTACACCGCCCCTGAACCTGGAAAATATGTTATTACCATTCGCTTCGGGGGGCAGAACATCCCCAAGAGCCCCTTCCACGTGGTTGTGAGTAAACTACCAAGCGCTACTACAGTTTCTCCTTCAGCAGGTGTGCAACTGTCTCTGACATTCAGTTAAACTCAAACTGGATTTCTTGTTTTCAGGCCACAAATGAGCCTGTCGCACCCCGTGACACTGTGGACCCTCTTTTCCGTCCTGTTAATTTCCTCGTCCCCTTCACGCCACAGCAAGGAGAAATCACAGGTCTGTTTGCTCACTCGAGAACACTCAAACTGTGCACCAGATACCCGCTGTACATTTCTATTTAGGTCACTGACCAAAGCTTTGTATATTGCAGGTGAAGTGCGGATGCCTTCAGGCAAAACCGCCCGCCCGCATATCACTGACAATAAGGATGGAACCATTACCATCAAGTACCAGCCCACAGAGAGAGGCCTGCATGAGATGGACATTAAATATGATGGCAACCACATTCCAGGTAAGTAACATGTGACTGCGTGGAGAGGATAAAATCATATCCACGATATTGAAGTGTTTTTCTACTATTATGGCCAATGTGAAAAAGTAATAGTTTTCTATGAATACCATTTGCAGGAAGCCCACTGCAGTTCTTTGTGGATGCGGTAAACAGTGGCGTGGTAACCGCTTACGGCCCTGGGCTGAGTTATGGCATGGTCAACAAGCCAGCTACATTTACTGTGGTCACCAAAAATGCCGGAGAAGGTAACACTCACATCTTCACTTCCTCTTAAAATATTTATAAAAGTGTCACTCACCCCAACTTTCCTATGTGCTTATTTGTCTTAGGTGGCTTGTCTCTGGCTGTGGAGGGTCCGTCTAAAGCAGAAATCACCTGTAAGGACAACAAAGATGGAACCTGCACAGTGTCCTACCTGCCCACTGCCCCGGGAGACTACAACATCATTGTTAAGTTTGACAACAAGCATATTTCTGGCAGTCCGTTTACCGCAAAGATAACTGGTGAGAAATCAAATATTTAACATATAGATTGGTTCAAGGTGCCTTATCCTTAAATGTTAATGTTATTTACAGTTGATATATACTCTCAAATATTGCTTTTTTTCTGTCAAGGGGACGACTCCATTACCAGGACGTCCCAGCTGAACGTGGGCACATCAGCGGATGTGTCGCTGAAGATTGCAGAGACCGATATTAGCTCTCTCACTGCTAGTATCAGAGCACCGTCAGGAAATGAGGAGCCATGTCTGCTCAAACAGCTGCCCAACAGACACCTGGGTACGAAACATCCCACAGAGCCAAACTTTTAAAAGTAGGACATAGATAACATGTGCAACCAATGTACGGATATAGTAAAAGGGTGGTAATTATAAAGGCGTGCTTACTCTTTTAATCAACTTAAATGTTTTTATGGGGGAAATGTCTTTAATTGAATCATGTTTTTCCTTAGTCACAAAGATGAACAAATAGTATAAACGATTATTTAGGAAAACCAAGTTAACTCTGTTGTGATATTCCAGTTTCGTGCAATGCAAAAACCTAATAAGTCTAGACTCTAGAACTAATAATAGTGTTTTTTTGTTGTTACTCAAGAAGCAGTACCATAGTTTTTGCAATTTTACTAATCAGATTTATAGTCAATGAGCAGTGAATTTACAATATCTTTCCCATTACCTCTCTTCAGGTATCTCTTTCACACCGAAGGAGGTTGGAGAGCACGAAGTGAGTGTGAGGAAGAATGGCGTGCATGTGGCCAACAGTCCGTTCAAAATCATGGTTGGCCAGTCAGAGATCGGGGAGGCCAGCAGAGTCAAGGCGTTTGGCAAAGGTCTGGTGGAGGCACACACTTTTGAAATGGCTGAGTTCTTTGTGGATACAAGAAATGCAGGTTAGATTTGCATGTACAAATTATTTCCACGGCCCTGAACCGTATAAAGGACTAAATAAACGTTTAAACCTGTTTGTTTTTTTGTCCCTTGTTCAGGTTATGGTGGTTTAGCATTGTCCATTGAAGGTCCGAGCAAAGTGGATATCAACTGTGAAGATGTAGAAGACGGGACGTGCAGAGTCACTTACTGCCCAACTGAACCTGGGAACTACATGGTTAACATTAAATTTGCAGAGAAGCACATCCCAGGTTTGAAATTATTTTTATGCAAATGTTTTGTTTTTTTCACGAATGTCCTTGTCGCTCGAATACCTGCATTTGATTTACTGTAATTGGTTTATTTGAATGTAGGCAGTCCATTCACAGTGAAGGTGACCGGCGAAGGAAGGATCAAAGAGAGTATTACTAGAAAGAGGCAAGCGTCCTCTATAGCCTCTGTGGGCAGCACATGCGGGCTTAACCTCAAGATCCCAGGTGAACTGAGAACCCAAGAGCCAATCAAATAATTCAATAAAGTCATCCCACCCTGGCTGTATGAATTATGAATGAATCTCCTTTTGATTTGTAGGAAACTGGTTCCAGATGGTGTCCGCTCAGGAGAGACTTACAAGAACTTTTACAAGAAGTAGCCACACTTACACGCGAACCGAGCGCACAGAAATCAGCAAGACCCGCGGGGGAGAGACCAAGAGGGAGGTCCGGGTTGAGGAGAGCACCCAGGTGGGGGGAGGAGGTAGCCCATTTAGAGACGTCTTTGGAGAATTTCTGGGCAGAGAGAATCTCAGCAGTTTTGCAGGGATCACTGCAAGACCAGAGGGTAAGACCTTAAGTTTTTAATGTGCACTTTTATATATAATGTGCAATTATTTGAGGGTTGATTAGTTTAGTTGATGAAAATCACCTTTGTCTTCTTAAAAAATAGTTGAAACATGCAGTGATTGCCTTTCTATTGTCACAAGTCACATAACATTTTTATGGTGCCATCTCAGCTTGCATTTTCCAATTTAATTGCCATTAAGTGGCTTGAAGGCTAATTTAAAGTTAGAGAAATGGCTTTGTCTGGAGATCAGTATAAAGACCATTTACCCCTGAAATGAAGATATTAAAGTCCTAATCTGGGTATTGCATTGCGAGATAGTATCAGTCCTTTAGGCAGAGGAGTTTTGCACGCTTTGCATTGTTATAGTACGGCTATTTCACACAGATGTTGTTTTTCTCTTGCAGTTGAAAGTGGCTCCCAAGCGATGACGGCGCAGGTGACCAGCCCCAGTGGCAAAACGGCAGATGCCGATATTGTGGACGGAGGGAGCAGCACTTACAGCGTTCGCTTCATCCCGCAAGAGATGGGTCCCCACACTGTTAATGTCAAATACAGGGGCCAGCACGTTCCCGGGAGCCCCTTCCAGTTCACTGTGGGGCCAATGGGTGAAGGAGGGGCGCACAAGGTCAGAGCTGGAGGCCCCGGTTTGGAGAGAGGCGTAGCTGGAGCACCTTGTAAGTTCCTGCCAGATCATTGAGTACTTTATTGTTTCTTTTTTCTTTTGATATATTGATTTGCTTTTCCTGCTTTAGCTGAATTTAGTATTTGGACCAGAGAGGCTGGCGCTGGTGGACTGTCCATTGCTGTAGAGGGGCCGAGTAAAGCTGAAATTTCCTTTGAAGACAGAAAGGATGGTTCATGTGGCGTGTCTTATATTGTGAAGGAGCCAGGTATGATAATTAAACACAATAATCCTGAAAATACACAGGACTTTCAATACCGACGTGATAAAGAATTTGTTTTAATTAGAAGTTTTACTCCAGTGTCTTGTCACACACACAATTTGGTTGAAGTGTCTTGCCCAAGGACACAATGCCCGTTTTATACAACCAACGCAAACGTCTGCAACACTATGTATTTATTTAGTGGCATTTATTTTTCTATATTCTTCCTGAAGTTTTTATCAGATTGTGATCAAATACTTTTCTTGGTCTGTCCGATTTAAAGAAAAAAACAAGTAACCGTTGATTTTTCCCCCCAGGCGATTACGAGGTGTCCATCAAGTTCAACAACGAACAAATCCCTGACAGTCCATTCATTGTACCCATCGCTACATTGTCTGACGAGGCCCGCAGGCTAACTGTCACCAGCCTTCAGGTAAAAAATGGCCCAAATTCACTGGTAAACATGATGAAAAAAGTAGGTCAGGACAGATATGAAGTTGCTATTTCTAATCAAAAAGCTCTTTGCCCTTGACACGTGATTGAATGGCAGTATCTAGCTTCATCAAATCTCTGTAATTCTGAGATTGCTGGCTAGTGATGAAGCCTTGGATTAAGTGTCCCTTGCTAATATGGGCTAACAGAAGCTGTGCTATGTGTGGGCACAGTGTGTGAGCCAGGAGATAAGAAAAAGTGTTGTTAATACTTTATTCATGAAAAAACTCTTGAAAAAAAAAAAAAGTGCACACACAAAAACTCACAGCAAGGTCCCTTCACTTTTCAAATGAATTGTTTTATTTGCTCTATTACAAGTGCCAGCATTTGTGAAAACATGTATTTTTAGTCATCTGAACTGCCACTTCACAAATGTTTTTCTCGCTCTACATGCCAGGTGAAGTGTGATATCAGACCACTGTTCAAATGTCACATTGCCTCTTATATGGCTCGTAGGGACTAAAACAATAAACGCCTCGCTGTGAACTTTAGCCCTTTCAGCCTCTCACACCTAAATGTTCCATCTATTCTTGCTCAGGCATGATGATGAGTCACAACGCTGTCCCTGGAGGTTTAAGCACATGCACACAACTTGGGCTGCATCATATTAGAATTGCAATATGTAAAGTTATAGTCAAAATAAACGTTTGTACCCTATGTTAAAATCTAAACAAAAGCAACAAAATTACAGAAAATAATAATAGTTTATTCCGAAATTGATTGATTTAAATGTATACTATGTCACTTTTCTGGTGGACGGTCGCCTGCTTGTCAGCTTGAGATGACCAGGCCAAGTTACAGGCCAGTGAGGTTGTATGTTTTTCAAGGTATTTCTTTCAGGTTTGTTCAGTTTCCTAACCTATCAATTCAGAGTCTAATTGTGTGTTTTCAGAGATTCAATTTGAACCTGATTAAGCTTATCCAAATGTTACATGGTTATTCAGCCACGTTATTGCGCCTCGCATCTTAAGGAATTATCTCAACACCTCATTCATGTATTTTGAGCACATTTTGTCTATTTCATTCCAGGAGAAAGATTTGAAGGTGAACCATGAAGCTACTTTTATTGTGCAGAGGAATGGGGCGAGGGGTGTGGTAGATGCCAAAGTGCACACCCCCTCTGGCTCTTCTGAAGAGTGCTACGTCTCTGACCTTGACAGCGGTATGCACCAGTTTTATCAGAAAAAAGTTGCTATAATTATTCTTATGAGGAAATATGAGGTCACAATTAGGCTAAGTACCAACTATCCATTTATGTCTGCAGACAAAAGTGCTATTCGATTTATTCCTCGAGAAAATGGCGTACACGCTATTGATGTCAAGTTCAACGGGTGTCACATTCCCGGAAGCCCCTTCAACGTGCGAGTGGGAGACCTGGGTCTCATTGGAGATCCGGGCATGGTCACTGCACATGGACCTGGACTGCTGGGAGGAACCACAGGTAACTTACATTCAGTGATTTTGTAACTGTGAAACGTGCCAGGGAAAACTGCTTCTTCACTTTCTCATTTTGGTGGTCCTCAGAAGCATTTTTTGCTTTTTTTTATGTTGAGTAATGCCTTTGGTGAGACTTATGGGTTGACATTTGGGTTACTGGTTTGTCCATAATTAGTCGTTTAAGTCTGAATTCGTCTGATCCTTTGTCCTTGGAACAATTCTCATTAACTTTTTCAGGTGTCCCTTTGGAGTTTGTGGTCAACACTTGTAACGCCGGCTCAGGAACCCTCTCAGTCAACATCGACGGTCCCTCCAAGGTCAAAATGGACTGTCGCGAGTGTCCCGAAGGCTACAAGATCACATATACGCCAATGGCTCCGGGCAACTATCTCATCACTATTAAGTATGGTGGTCCGCAGCACATCGTTGGCAGCCCATTCAAGGCTAAAATAACAGGTTTGTTTCACAGTCATTCTCCCATCGGATCCTTGGATTTAGATGACAAGTCTCCATTAAGAAACAAATGGCTCAGTGAAAAAATGTGCAGATGTCAGATAAATGTTATGTCATCTATTTTCAAACTGCTCACGGCGGTATTACATAAAAGCTTAGAAGAGTGAAATATTCTTGTCACTACTTGGCACTTACTATCTCCAAAACATAAAAGTCTTAGCTCCCAAGAGTCCCAGAAGTGCACTTATTAAAGCTCAAGCAATAGCTCACGTCTTGCAAATAATTCCATTTAGAAGGCACTTTTGCCCCATTGATGTCTTTGTCAATACATGCTATTATGTAATGTCTGGGCAAAGCGCTAACAATGTTAGCTTACATATTTCCTCTTTTGTTTTAGGAGTCAGATTGTCAGGGGGTCACAGCCTCCATGAAACCTCCTCTGTATTGGTGGAAACTGTCACCAAAACATCCAAAATGGGCGGAACCTACAGCTCCCCTTCTTCCTCTTCCACATCGGCCAAATTGGCGTCTGATGCCAGCAAGGTGCTGTGCCGTGGAACAGGCCTGTCCAAGGCTGTCGTGGGGCAGAAAAACAATTTTACAGTTGACTGCAGCAAAGCAGGTGAGATGACAACCTGTTTGGTTTCTAATGTGAATTTTCTTACATGGCCTTCAATATGTCTTTTAAAAATCCAGCCAATGGTCATAAACCATGATAGTTTATGTATACTTCCAAGTCTGAATAACACAGATAACTTCAAGGTGGATGATTTGCTTTGGTGACTGTCAACAGGGTGAACAATTAAAAAGAAATGTAATATGTTATATATAAAATGTTTTTTTGTTAGTGTTAAGTATGTACTGCTGCTTTGCATGTAAACACATTTGATTTAGTCAATACACAATGTACTGCTGTGTATGGCTTTGTTTTTTCAGAAGTTCATAATGGACTTTATGGTTCCAAATATTCATTTTACTAGATTTTTGGGAGTGCAACTGGCCACTGAAAGTGAAATTTATGACTGCGCTAAAGGAGAATCATAAACATAAAAGTTAGTGTCCGTAAATTACAACCATCCGAAAGACTTTAAAATGCTCTTGAGCGAAATTATAGAATTAAATGAGGATTCTCTGTAGCTTTGTCATTACCTGCAGTAATTGAATCCATTATTAACATGGAAGTATCGATCAGCGCAGCTTTAAAACCCACTTCGTAAAGACCTCTTGTGAACCTTATTGATCTTGTTTCTTCTATCTCTCTCTCAGGTACCAACATGCTGATGGTGGGGGTGCACGGACCTCATGCCCCCTGCGAGGAGGTGTATGTAAAGCATATGGGCAACAAGCTCTACAATGTCACATACGCTGTCAAGGACAAGGGCAGCTACACTGTTATTGTCAAGTGGGGCGACGACAACGCGCCCGGGAGCCCTTTCAAAGTGGCCGTACCTTAAAATAAACTGCACCAATTAGAACCCTTACCAGACGCCAATGACAACGACACTTCTGTCTGTCCTTTGGCGTTCTTCAATGAAAACAATACCAGTTGTCTATCAGCATCCCTCCTCCTGTCAGTCCAACTCCAATGCACTAGGGACATTTGCCAACTCTATGTCAAAATAATTGGTGCCAAACTTTTGTATTATCCTTGGATGTGCACCCTAAAACAATGTTGTTTGTATTTCGAGTGATCTTTTGCTCTCTTCATAAAATTCCCCTAATTTTTTGTTCTGTTTTTTTGTTTTGTTTATTGCTGATTTATGTGATGATGTGAGTATTTTGGTGTATTCAGGTGTGGAATAGTATGCTTTTGTATGGTTTAAGAATGAGAATGGGATTTTTGTTATATTAACCTATTTTTGCAGACCTAATAAAAATGTATTGCTACCAAATGCATATAGTGAATGTTTTTCTCTTGAGATATATGTAGTCTGTACCAGAATTGCAGATCAAGTCATTTTTGAGCAAACTTTCTCTTTCCCTGCCATCTCAACATTCATAGTTACCCCAAACATTTGTTTAACATTGCCTTTGGGGGAGACCAGGGCATGCGGTTAGTATTTGTCCAGATGCACTCACAAGATGGCAGCATACTCAAGCTCTCATCAAGATCTACATCTCAAACAAACGATGAAAACCTCAAAAGATTAACTACTGTGCCTTCAACACGAGGGAGCCCCGTGGAGCCTGAACCGGAGGCTTAGGGTTTACCACTGTGTGCGTAATTAATCGTGTTGGATCAGAGAGACGATGCACATGTGGTTGATGTTGAAGTCATGAGTGAAGCCAGGGAGCAGGAAGGTGGGTGCATGATTGTCTCCCAAGGGTGCTGTGTGTGGTGTTCATGCTCTGGAGGCCTCGCTGCTGCGTCTCTGAGTCAACCCACCCGCCTCCGCAGTTCACACTGCACCGTCACCAGTTAGTGTAGAGGAGAGTGGAGACTATAATTAGGTGCTAATTCTCTTCCTCTGTGTCATGCTCCTGGGGGCCACAGCGAGGCAGGAACACAGTTTTGGAGCAAGGAGTCGTTTTGATGAGCATTGGCGTTAAATCGACTCTTTTGAACCATCTGGTCAAGTGGCTCGTGCTGCCTGCTGTTATACGTGAGGGACCGGTTGTTTTGGGACCAGGGCAGGACCCACCCACGTCAGTATGTCCACCTCGTCCTGCTCCCGTGGACTAGAACTGAGCGTCTGTCCACCACAACATGTTTATCTACCCCGGCAGCCAAGAATTTTCAAACGAAACGTGAAGGATACGCAACTTCAGCACCACAGACAGCGGCATTATCATCGACGCGAGAGAGTTAGATATGAGAGAGGGCATGGAGAGTGTGGGAGTAAAGAGGGAGAAAGATTAGAGGAAGAGAATGGATTTAAAATAATCCAGATGGAAGAATAGGAGACAGGCTCAGCACACAGAAACACATTGACACAAAAATAGACAAGAGAATTGTTTAAACCAAGAGTGTCAAACCCAATTTTACCGCCTGCTGCACAAATGAGGCTCATATCAAAGATAATAGTAATTGACATGTTTTTTCTGGATTAGACAAAGATTTGGATTAAGTGGTTTTATTGCAGTCTATACACATAGACTGTCATTGAAAAACAAACTTTGCAATTTTTTGGATTGAAATGCAATATTATCAAACAATAAAAAGCCTTTTACTGCTGCCCAAGTTGCCCACAAGCCTCCCATTTGAACCAGTTCCAAGCCTGGTTACATAGTAAAGGTTGCATCAGGAATGGCAACTGGTCTGCCATACTCACGGGACAAAACACGGTTGAAGAATTCCCTGTCTATGGTGGCCACCTCAAATTGTAAAAAAGACGCTCCATAGTCATCTTTTTTTTATGTCTAATTGTATAATTACTTTTCCCCATACATTTTTGCTAATTTCTGATTTAGCATAAGTGATTCTTATTTTTAAATTTTTTAAGTGTACATTTAGGTGTAAATTACATCAGATCATTCAAGAAATTTGTTGTACCATACCATATTTATTTGCTGTTTAGGTGGGGGAGAAAATTTACCAGAGGCAATCCATGTCTTTGCAAACCCGTTTACACATTTACAAGCATGACATATAATGAAGAGTCAGTAGTAAGTGCCAAGGTGTGTAGTTTGATATGTCTATTTTAAATGCTAATTGCTCACATGACATATGACAGCATTAGACATATTACTGTAGTGTTTCGGTTAACCTTCAAAGCAATCATACATGTTGGAGAAATGAGTGATGAGTTATTAAATCTATTCTGGAAAGGGTCAATCCGAGGGTGGGGACACATACTTTGGTCTGAACATTTCTCTCATCCTTATCCTCACACATTTTTTGGCATTCTGGAGGGAACAAAAAATAAAAATATTGGATTATGTTAACAGTGAAATTGTGCCATGCCCCAAAATCTTTTGAAGTTCTCAGGGCAAAATCTCCATTCAGTGGCTTGGTCTGATCATGCTGATTTCTGCTCTCCTCCCTCCTGGCTCTCCTCCTCCTCCTCCCCTAGTTTAAGTTTCCCTACTTTCTTTAAACTCCAATCAATCTAAGCCTCTGTGGATCACAGCGTTGGTGTCCAGATCAATCTGACAGAGGCTGCATCTGCATTTCAAAGGGGTTGAATGACAATAATTTTCCATTAAGTGCCATAATTTAACATTATTTCCATTATTTCCAATTTAACGCCCTTCTTTTGTCACCACACGCCCCTTTCCCCCTTGATGCATCTACCTGTGACCTTTATTTAGCAATCTCCTCATCTTTCTGAAGATGCTCTAAAGATGTGGGAGATCTCGGGAGCATGGGAACGTAAATGAAAAGAAAAAAGATGTGTATGGCTGAGTAAACAGACAAACAAACTGCTAAATGAGTATTTGGCTCCACTGCCAGATTAATGAATGGACATGTACAGCGAAGATGAGAGAGGAATTCAGCCATTGAGTTTCCATCCGAGCCCAAGGCCTCCATATGTAATTGCTTCATGCATAGTTGATCCGATGCATAATCAAGCATATACATTTGGTTTTGGCTGTGTCGATGTTTAACTGTGGACTGGAGGCATTTAGATTCTCTGAACAGATTAATCTTATAATGGTAAACCCATGCTGGAGCACTGATCTCCTCCCTTTAAAATGGCACCATCCATTTGAGTAGTGAAGGTATGCAGTACTGTGGGTGAATGAAGACCTAGTGTTAGTGTTTTATTCATATAGAAACCAGATCAAATATTCATATCACAGTGTTGTTGCCAGTCTCTGCTCAGTGTCTCTGGTTCTCATGTACACAAGCCCTGATTAAGAATTAGTCGGACGGCAGACACAAATTAGTTCCCATTGCAATGCAGTGCAAACAACAATGCAAATGGGTGGAAGGTGCTCCCACTGGGCATCAGCAGATTGTGTTTATGCAGCATGCAAATGCTTGAAGCATGAAGCTGGTCCAACCTACCTCAGCCCAGCACAGACTGAGCTGCTGCACTACACACAGGGTGGATTTCTGTTGATGGAGGTTTCAGACGAGAGATGCATGCCAAAGACCACCCTAAGATATTTTTTTCACAGAGGCGCCAAAGAGCAAGCTCACACAGCCTTCCCCACAGACACTCACAGGCAGAGTTGACCAGTCACTCATGGTAATGGGCACACGCCCAGACTGCATCAGACATGAAAAGGAACAGCATGATGCCAAATGCTTTGGCTTCATGAGGTGAGCACACAGCACCCGCTCCAGGCAAGTGAGAAAAGCATAGACGATTTATTTTAGCAGAAAGGTGTGCTCACACTTCTTTCATGGATCAACAGGGACATGTCAGGGGCACAGTGTCCCCACGTGTCCAACTTTAATTGGAGTGTATCCCCTTGCCCTGTCCCAGCACACTGTGGTGGAGGGAAGACGCTGTGCTAATGGACAGCCCTCCTATGGAGAGTGTGTCCTTGATGTGCTGCGCTGACGGTGGCACACGCTGAGGGGAGACTGCAGATTAGAGGCAAATCACAAGATTTGTTTGTCCTCTCGGATCGGGTGGGACATTGAAGGAGAGAGAGAGACTGTGATGGAGTGGGTCTGCGGGCCGACAGACCAGTGCTAGTGTGACTGATGTGTTCTGGGTGAGTGGGCTGCAGCGGGTCACCGACACCTGCACAACCAACAGAAGCTCGGCCAAAAAACACTGGGCATGGTGATGCTGCTGGTTTCGATCAATGTCCAAATGGCCAGACGCCCAGCCAAGGAGCGCTCTATGTGGCACCACCTCACTGAAGATTTAAGAGAAGATAACGACGCTGTAATTACCTGTGTTGAATTGGAACCGCAGATGCTCAATGAGCTATAAACAAGGTTACCCAGGCCCCTTGGGTAATTGTTTCAGAAGTGTCCAACAGCCTGGTCCTAGGCTGGGGAAATTGGAAAGGGTCGTATTCAGTAATTTCTCAGCCCGCTGAAGCATGTCCTGTGTGGACTGAAACTCAGGCAGATTTGAAATAGTAGCATAACTTTCTATTCCCTCCCACTATAAGAGTAAAATCATGGGTCTCAATCAGTTTTTTAAAGAGGCCATGACATGGACCTGTGGGTCATTGGGTACTCTGTTTCACCTCATCTCTCTGAATATGCCAGTTTCTTTTACAGCACATTTCTTCCGAGCTCCTGACTGTGCTGTGTAAAAGCATTTTTGGCTTGGTACACAGGTGGTTAAATGTTGTTCAGCAAAGAAACAGCCTGCCTCAACAGAAACACATCCTATCTGAGCCTCTTACAGATGGGATGCAAAATGTTTGCATAATTGCATTCAACAAACTGGCAAATTTACTAATTCACCACAGCATTAGGCCAAGTTAAATACAGCTTTTGCCTGGAAGCTTAGAGAGGGCACATGTTTCCAAATATTGGACCTGGCCCCTGTTTACTGTTGGACCAATGGCCTTAATTGCGAACACACAGATGCAGAGTTATTTTGCATGTGTCCATCAGGCTGGCTTGAGGCAGTTCGCAGGCTGAGATCACACAATGTCACTGATTTTACCAGCCACAGCAGCCGCACTCTGCTTTGAATATCTCCTTTCGTTCAGCTTTTGTTCTCTGTAACCCGTGCGTCTGAGTAAGATAGTGAGTTGAGTTAAAGTTTCATTACCACAGATTCTCTTTTTGGGGACTTCATATCAAAAGCAGGATGACTGTAATAAGAAATGTTCAAATGTTCAAATAGTTTGGCAAAAGACAATGAACAGAAAGAGGAAATTTACAAAAGTACACATGCTGAATAAAATATGAAATGCATAGTACTTAGCCAATACCACTGCCAAGGCGCTAATCCTATATTGCAATTGTAAAGAATATAGACCAGGATTTAAAGGTTTTTCTTACAGTCTTTGTAAAAAAAAGTTTGATTTCTGCTTTCAAGCCGTATTTCAGTGTAGCTATGGCAACTTGTCTGGTATCTTTCTCTAGATATTGAACCAGAATCTTGGTTAGCTGTTGTAAATATCTGGAGGGTTATGGATTAGGATTATGCCTGTTTAAAATTGGTGGAGGAAATTTGAGCACTAAAACAAAATCCGTGCGTAAAACATGAAAACTTCAGGCAAAAAGTGGTCCAGATTTTGATCTTATGCCTCTGGTCATGATTAATAATGTGCATTTTACATTATTTACAAACTCAGTGCCTCTTTATTAACATGTATATTGCATTATCCTATACAAGTCACATTAAGCCCATCACTGGCTCTGTGAATGCAACTGTGCACACGATCTTGAACGTGTGGAAGTAAAATGGCTACGAATGTCATTAACGTTTTATAGATACTGGACATCCCATTCCCAGTATGGTACGCACTGTCACTGCTGTCATTACTTATGTGAAGGAGATAAAAGAGTACGGGTGTATAAAGCCATGGTCTGCCCAGAGGAATATTCTGACACATGTGAGCATTTTAGAGAAATTAAAAAGAAAGAAAGCTCTGCCGCATATTCGGTGATTGTATAGAACAGATGCAGAAACTACATTATGTTTGAAAATACATGAATCAGGCCTAATATCAAAGGTAGACAGCACAAACTTACATTTACTTGAGTAACTTTTTAAAGAAATTGTTTTTTTCTGGACTGCATACTTTTACTCCTATTTGAGAAACAGTGCTCTTACTAAAGTAAATGTTACGGTTACTCTTCCCTCTGTGAGTAAATCTTCTTGATCTTCAGATATGATTTTGTTTTTCTCATTTTTGTGGTCTGTCATTTTAAAACTCCCCAATTTTGTGCATTGATTAAATTTGTGTCCTTCCAATAATGCTAACTTCAAATTGAGTAGTTTTGTTTTTACTCTTGCTTGTGCAATTCCGTGGACCACAAATTTTTTTGGCTACTCTACCCACCTCTGCATAACATTATGACAACTTGTGAGCTGCCTGCCAAGTGTAATTTATAAGAAAAGTTTGTTTGTTAAGATAATATTGTCCAGGATCTGAATTTCTGAAGACAAAACTGCCCATAGGCCAAATGTGCTCTAAGACCTGTTTTTGTTGGCCCGCAAGCTTCCTCATGAATTGGCCCAAATTACCAAAAGTAGTGCTTTTTACTGTAAAATGAGAAAATCTGATACAGACCTATAATGAATGTCCAAAGCCTTATTAAAGATGTGGTGGCTCCTCGAAACTACAATCACTGCAACATTCTTGTAGTCTGTGGCCCAAAATGCCGCCCTCTGTGAAAAAAGTTACCCCTGCTATAGACGCTCCGGTGATGACTACTAAAGACCTCAGCTTTGCAGGTCTGACTGCTGACCATGTTTATGCTGATCCCAGTGAAGATGCCAGTTCTGCTCATTCTCAGCACTTAAGATTATGATAGGTGCAATTTATACATTTTTTTTTACACAATCCCATAAGAACAGAGAACACACGGATCATTAGGGACAAAAAAGTTAATGTCAGTGGCCTCTAAGTGAATGACAGTTTCATTATTTCTTCATTATTTGCAGCTACAGTTTATACACAGACAAAAGCCACCAGGGATTTGATGACAACTTTGATGCATTGGCTTCTACATCAGGGTCGGGCTGAGTCAAAAGTATTTCAAGATTCACTTCTAAAGTATAGCCTACAACTTTGCACACTTATTGAATACTTCTAAAGAAAGCGCTGACCCCCTCGCCAGGTCCATCTCTAAATGTGTGCCTTTATCCGCATGTTTTAAAAGACCTTTGAGACAGAGAAGAAAAAGTTCCCATGGTAAAAACGGTGTGTTGTAGCCTACATATTTGAATACATAAAGTTTTGATGGCATATTTAGGAGTAGCAATAAAGGAAACAATCTTAAACGTTAATTGATTTCTGAACTTAAACTCATTAAGAAGAACAAAGAGACGAGGCACAAAATCATATGTCCCTATTTGCACAGGCTCCCGATCTGCAAATGAAGTTCTTACTGGATACATATAGTGATTTTGATTTGATTTGAAAAGAGCAGAGATTGAAAACAAAAAACTAATAAACAACCCCACATAAATTCATTAAGAGGAAGTTGAATAAGTAAATTTAACCAACTATATTTCAATAAAGAGAACATATTTGTTTTTAGGAGCTTTTAACCATGTTATGTTAATGGTATTCCCAAATCCTCAGTTTACTTATTTATTTATTTATTTATTCATTTATTCATTCGCATCTGAATAATCTTGTGTTGTTCTGAATTTGAAGCTTGAGAGCTAAGAAAATGTCTGTTTTCACCTACCCCCTATCTCTGCCCACTTCTTTGCACTTGTTAATTTCTAAACATGTCAGACTTAGTAGATATAGTAGGGTTTAGGAGCCATTTTCAACAATAAAAACAAGTAAAGGAAAATCTGCAGTGTAATGTCACTATGATGAGCCCGTAATGAAGCCCTGAGAGGCAGGCGGGAAAAAAAGTCAGGGACAGTGCATATTTATCAACATTAACATGTAATTGTGAAACAGTTAGCCAGAGGGCCATTTTTCATCTGTCGTCCCTGGACAGATGCCGGTTGTCATCCTGCAAATTCAAAATATAGTCTTATATCTATTCAGTTTGAGTTGCAGGCAAAAACGAAATGCAAAATAATGATCTATGTATGTAGTAGTAAACTAAATTCTCAAAGGAAAAAATAAATAAATCATAATATGTCTTCCATATCACCAAAACAACCTCTTCTATTTGATCTATGCATTAGATTAGATTCATTTCAGATGATGACTTTTGATCATTTCCCAGGAAGCCTTCCACAGCGTTTGCCTGTAGCTTACGTGATTGGTTGGATCACCTGTCTATCAGTAAAACCACTATCCAATCAGGGCATCCTCTTCGTTGTTTACGTTTGCAACTCCGGGACAAAGAGTTTCTTACTGAGGATCTGAAGATGCAAGGCAGGTCCATGAGAATTTTAATTTTTTTTATTTGTGAGTTTGCCAACCCTCCCAAGAAGAACCTGAAATGAAACCACTGCTGGCCAGCATTTGGCTAATTTGTCTCAACAATCTGCACATGTAAGAACAGTAGTAAGACTTGCTAGCATGTGTCTTCTTGGTTTCCTAAACGATATACAAATTATAAATATATAAATAGGATAGGATTTTTTACATTTACAAAATGGACTAGAGGAAAAGGTTTGTTGCAACTTGCTCACTTTCATAACAAATAATGTAATTTTAATCAGTGACAAATACATGCCTATTCTTGTCCTTTCCTATTCAGATTTGGATAAAAAAGAAGATGACACAGGCTAACAAATGAGAAATGGAAGATTGAAGAACAGCAGAAGATCCCTATTCAACATGAGGTATAAAAATGAGATAAACTTACTATAAACTGGAGCCTGGGCAACAGATCTCATGGCAAACCAGCCTATGGCAGTAACTGCAAGGAAAGGGTACCCCAAACAGACATAACTGCAATATCATTTTGAGGCTTGGCGCTGGATTATCTTGCGTCTCTGTTGCGTGCATTGGGCCCCCTGGTGCCATTTGCCTGGAGCCCCCTGTATCACCATAACTGTCTGAATAAAATGAAACCAAATTACCTTAAAGGCACTGTGTTAATTTACAGAAGTAATGCGAGGGAGTAGTTTACAGCCATGCTATTATTCTCAGGTTGTCCTGTAAGGCTAAATACTCGAAATTATCTGAAAAAGTTCATCTGGTTGGGTTGAAT
Source organism: Chaenogobius annularis (assembly GCA_015082035.1). Taxonomy (NCBI): domain Eukaryota; kingdom Metazoa; phylum Chordata; class Actinopteri; order Gobiiformes; family Gobiidae; genus Chaenogobius; species Chaenogobius annularis. Next base: position 316,053 of record BJKM01000453.1, on the reverse strand, counting down.
GGGATAATAAAGATTGTGTAATGGGCATTATATTATGTGTGTGAGTGGCAGCGTGCTTCAGGGCTGCAGGTGTGAGTGAGGAAAGACAGACTTGAAAGCCTGTGGAACATATGTGCTGATGTTGTTACGGCTTTGTGACTCCGAAAGAGGGGAAATGAATACAATTTTTGTCTGTTGTAAACCAGTCCCAGCTGTGTCTCATTAACCGCTGTCATTTTAATCCTCTTAGTCAAAATCCTATAATTTTGTCCGTCAACAATAACATAAGCAACACGGCAATGATTACCCGCCCCCCAGTTTTATGCTTAAAGTCCGTTCTGCCGCACTTTCCGATTCTAGCTACTGCTGTTATGTTAAACAATCCACTGTCCTTCGCCTTGAAATTTTATTGACTACTCCATTGGCGCAGAGCTTGTGTTAATTCGGTTTGGCCACCGCAGAATTCTAGGAGCGAGAATTGGATTTGCCGTTTGTCGTTTTATTCTGTGTTAGGAGTACTCTGGGGTACGCACAGCAGTTCAACAGTGTTATGTATATAAGGGTGGATTCCTGCAGTCAAATCCTAGTGTACCAGAAGAATTTATTTGAAAATGTATGAGTGATTTGGTATATGCTTCCCCGTGGCCCGGCGCTCCTCGCCCTCCAATGATGAAAGCTATTTTCTTCTCCTTTCCTGACAGCTGGTGATCCTGAACCATCCAACTCCAGCTCATACCAGCACTATGTATAGATTCATTGAAAAAGCCTATTTTGGGTGAGTCTCCCTGCTATGAATATAACATTGTGTTGTTGTTTTTTTTATTTCAAAGTAATAGCCTTTTCTCTCTCTCCAAACAAACCCAATAATGCTGCAATGTGCCAGCTCTTCAGGAAACATAAAATCCAACTTCTTTCATGATGAGGAACTTGACATGATTGTCCAAATGTCAAGCCGTCCCTCGGGTGGCATTGTAATGTAAACTTGTGGTTAGTCCTAATTGTGACATTTATGAGAAATGCAGTTGAAACATTGCTGCTCTCCTTTCCTTTTTTGCCTATGCTTGAATCCTTTTCATCTGTGAGAGCGAATCATCCATTAATTGCTGGTACAACTGGTGAATCGATCTGTCAGCTAGTATTTTCCTCAGCTGCAAATTAGTTTCCCTAGAAGCAGTTAGCTTTCTAAAAGAGACTCTGCAGTCTGCTCAATGGTAATACCACTACGTGTTGCCATAGCGTCCCCATGATGCCAATAACGTTCAAAATCACCACATTGCAATTACCATGTATCCTCATTGTAGCACTGCCCACAGTGTCTGGCTCCTGCAGGAGAGCTAGGACAAGCCTCACTGCTTTATAGCGCCTTATGTCAACCCAGCCTGAAAAACAAGATTAAATTGGTTCTACTCAACTATTTGCTGTCAGCTAAAAGTAGATGGTTCAGCGTGAGAGAGAGAGAGAAAAAGGTATCCTGTGAATTTGTGACCAGCAAACACTCACTCAAACAGACAATAGGGGTTTGAAGATGTGGCTTAGCACGCACGGCTTACACACTCTCAAACAAGTAAAGCAAGAAAAAAGAAATAGACCTGGGGAGATGCCCACACTGCGATTGTTACACAGTCAAACACCAATAGCGTGTCAGAAGTCTGTCATTTCTTGTTTGGACGATGTGAAGGCGTGGGCCAGATTTGTGACCTTTGTCGTGAGAGTGAGGCATGAGTTTCTTCCTTCTTGGAGAAGATGATTAATTTCTGTTATTTACATTATTGCCCTGAAGGCTCCTCAGCAGGCATCACACATTTGTCATTTCCAATGGAAATGAAATAGAATGCACTGCCTCCTGGGTCTGCTGCACCACGACTCTCTCAAGCCGTGAAGGCACTAGAAAAAACTGCATTTGCTTGTAATAATAGAGCCGAGTCAACATGGTGCTGAACAATCTTTTGAATCAGGTAAAAAACAATATAATTTTTCTATTATGCAGTAGCAGACCTCCTCATGCTTAATTAGAGCCCTGATTGGATGGGCACAGTCCATAAAGCAGCCATAACACAGGTTTTATCCAGCTGCGATATATAACAGTGTTTTTTAACATTGGTTAATAGCCCACAGGAACCATAGCCTCCCCAGATGTCTGTCTGTGTATCCTAGCGCAGCTCATTCACATGTTGTTCACCCTGTTCTCACTTCTCCAACAGCTTGGGCTGATTCCCTCACCTCTAGGGACCATGGTGATGGGGAGAAGGAGAAGAGCAGAGAAAACACAGAGTTCAATGAGAAGTGAGAACGACTTGCAGGCATCCTGAGAGCGCTTTGGCTTTATGGAAGCGGCAGCAGCTAATCCTCTGAGTGTCATTGCACCCGCTGCATGCTTAATAAGAACCTTTTTGGAAGTTAAATACAGTCACTTTTTAGACTGTGCTATCTGTGTCTCTGCCTTTTTTCCATCTTTCTACAAAGCAACACAAACAATCCAGCTTTCGGGCTGCATGATGACGACCATTAGCTTCCTCTAATGCAATTAGGCTTTTTATGCGGTTACACAAAAACACAAAGTCCCCGTCATTACTGAGTGTTGAGTTGTGCTGAAATGGTGTGATTGGGAGACAGAAGCCTCTGATGAGCTATAAGTGACTGATAGTCAATTATGCTAATCTCACTAATAAAGGCTCCACCCTGCACATGTGTCGTTACTTGTTACATAAACACTTCATTTCCCAATGAGAAGCTGTGGTGTTTGTTCCCGAGGGTTGTATCTCTACAGCTGGCTCAAAGCGATGATCATAACTTAACGTCGACATAATGGCCCCAGCCCTTGAAGCTCGCTGACCTGTTAGTCCTGGGACTGTTTGACTGCTGTAATTACACATGTGAGGCATTTAAATGAACGCGATTAGCCTGTAACAAGCTGAAAGAGTGAAAGGAGGTGATTAGAGAGGTGCATGCTGATTCATCTTCCAGAGGGAAAACTACAGGTGAATGTTTGTGTTGCTTCACGCTGCAGCGCTTTTCTCTAACGATGTTTAGCTCTGTGCTGTGTCCGTAATGGGAATCTGAAAATTGTAATAAAATGTTCTATTCCGTCTCTTTGGACTCAAAAGCAAACTGTGGCTAACTAAACACTGTTTTCTGTGTGGCCGGTGTGGCCTTGTGTGCTCTAGTGAATAAAAAAGTTGAATTCTATTTAATATCGTAGAGCAGTGTTGGTCACTCACCTTGTGTTTATTTCAGTCTCGTGTTTAATTTAACCACATGCTTATGTTGTCAGCGTAGGCCCAGAGCAATGCTGAAAGCCTCAGCGTTGGCCTCTGGCGCTCTTTCCCCTGCTCATAACGAAACACATGGCCTTGCATATCAAAATATCCTTCTCCAGTGTGGCATGTTTATATACTAGAGAAAGAGGATTTTATATAATTATTTCAGCAGCAGAACAAGATACTGTAGGTTTATGCGTGTGCTGCTCAACATGATAATAGATGATGCGCAGCTTGGGGCACTTAACTGTAATGTGCATCCCGTGATCGTGATTTTGCAAGAGTTTAATAATTTACCATCATGAAAACTTTCTATTCTGTTTGTTAAAGTAATACCTTTGTTCAGCTCAGGCAAAGGCTGTTGGGAGTAAGAATCTTCAATTAGCTTTAAAACATACATTAAAACCGTTATGGATTAACTTTTAATAAACCCCCGTTGAACAAGATAACAGTAAGCCTACAAAAGAGACAGAATGAAACAAAATCGTTCTTAGTCCCACAATAGATGTTTGTTGCTACCCCATGATAAAGCCCAGAGAAACATTATTTTTCTGCCTTTGACGGCTATAAGAAATTCTACAGATAACACTTCAATGTTCCCTGCTGGTTTTCAAGTGAGGAACACATGCTTGTGTATTGTACTTTTTAACCACTCACCTATTCACACACACATTCATACATCAGTGTTTGCAGACACTGAGGACGAGGTGGATTAAGTATCTTGCCAAAGAACACAACAACAGACACTCCTACTATGCAAATGACTAACCGTTCATTCTCAATTTAATACCCGTAATTGTTATACAGCTTCAATACACAATTAACTCCAATAATACCGATTTGACATTTACTTTATTGTTATTAGCATTATTGGCTTCATCAACTTTTGCTAATTTTGTTTTGGGCATGCTTCACCCTTCTTGAACTTTGACCTTATTCCAAATATGATTAATGCTTCATAAACTCTTCTCAGATCCTTATTGGTTTTATTCAAAATGTCATCCCAGCGCAACAGTCAAAAGCTAATCTTTGTTAATCTTTGTAATTACTTTGCAATTCCTACAAGGCATTTTATTTCAGCATCATAAAAAGCAAGCAACCCATCCAAATTCTGTGTGCAAATTTTATGTTAAAAGCCTGAGTTCAAAGTGATGTGTTGATGTGAAAGTATGAAATAGTGGCTCACGGCAAACCGGTTCACTTTCAACTTTCAGAGCTTGACCTTGAAGCAATTTGTGCAGAAATGCTTTAGGGAGTCCTGTTTAATTCAATAAAAGCCCCGTTTCTAAGACAAAGTTGCAGTGCATGGCAATGACAGGAGTCTAAGATTATACCTTGTTTGTCCCTCAGGACGTGTCGTTCATATGGTGTGGTTCTTTGTAAAAGATGTTATATACGTACGCCAACAGATCTGTGCTGCTCCCGTATACTCCACTCTGTTGCTCGCAGTCAGTAAAAGCAATATTTAGGTTGAATCTGGATTTTGAACAAGCTGTATTGACCTGCTGTGTGTTCAGTTCATTTGGCGTATTGGACTACAGAGCTGAGGGATACAATAATAAAAAGTTTTCCATTTCTACTTCATGAATATTTTATGAAGTGCAGTACAGCACTATATACTCTTTAACTTTTTCAAGAAATTGTACGCCTTTGTGTATCCTTTTTACACTAACTATTCTTTTACTCCAACTTGAGTCATATTTCTATTGACGTAACAGTACTCTTACTTGAGTAAAAGGTTTGGTTATTTTGTTTTTCAAATGTATTTGTAAATCCACATTTTGTGTATTTCCAAATATATCAACATTCAATTATAAATCAGATGTTACGTTCAGACAGTTACTCTTAAAATGACTCTTACTTGACCAATAGTTTCCCCTTGCGCTTGCACTTTGCACAGTGTTTGGAAGTAACTAAATACATGTACCAAAAATAAGTATTCAGAACACTCCTCAAATTAATACATTGTGGTATTTGATGAACACGCTTCATCATAGGCTTCAAACGGCATGATTTTAGTGAGAAAAATAGTGGTGTATCTGTGCAATTTTTCTTTCTCTAATGAGTGATAAATAAATTACAAATGGTACAAGTATACTTAAAAAAATAAAAAATACACTGAATACAGTTCTGTGACTGGACTATGTAACAGAATATGTCACGAAAAGCATTTTAATACAGGTATTCAGAATTCTGTAACTAGATACATGTTCGAAGTATACTTTTCAACACAGCCTATGTAACTTTCCTGTTGGAGGGCCCGCCGCCTATGGATACCCCGTTTTTTTTTTTCAAAATTTGCTTGGCCAAAGTGTTGTAGAATAAAATAAAGTAGCAACAGAGTTATAGTTGTAATGCAGGATTTACCGTCACATGGCCTGGAACCTGGAGACATTATGAAAGTATTGTCCATATTGTCTAGCTGTTGTGGGAGTTTCTATTCTATTTCTATTTCTAAAAGAATACTTTATTTTGTGAGTGGCGTCGCCTCTATAGTGACTATAGTGACATCATCTGCTTGTCTCCATGAAGATAGAATAAGTGTAATGCCAAACTGTGGAGCATTCCAGGTAAAGCAATAACATCTCTATGGCAGGTGGTGGATCCTCCTCCAGAAAAAGTTATTGTCAATAGTGTTGTCTTAAGAGACCAAAAATAACTGTACATATTGTAGTAATTTATGTCCGGCTTTCAAGACCCCCAAATTTGCTATTAAATCTTTTTTGTCTTTCATCCAATGTTTACAGTATGTTCTTTCCCTGTCCTTGCTGAAGCTTCTATAGATACATGTTTTTTTAATTCACAGAAAAAACAGTGTGGGTATAGTGTATATGCAACAGCAGACACTGTTTTGATGGATTTACTAATAATATTTCCTTGAAGACTGACTGTGGCAAGTGACCAAAAATGATCAAAAGCCATATTAATCCTAACATGACATCACATTAGATCCAGTAATTACTAGCTTTAGCATCGGTCCCAAAGCAGGGCATAAACTCAATTGGGCATTGGCCACGCTGAGACATTCATTCAGTAATAAACTTTCACTCAAGTTTCCAAAGCCGTCTGTTTCCATCCGCCATCACCATTAATAACATATTATCGATGTATGCCGGCGTTGAATCTCTAACATTTTTGCACGGGCTTAATTTGAAATCCATCACTGGCGTGGGCTGAAGGAGGAGTCTCATTACAAGTGTGCAGCTGAAGCATTGTGGTAACACGGCCCTCGCTGCCTGTCTGTCACTTCACTACACTGTCAGATGTGCTGTGGCTAGCGGCGCTGTTAAAGGGAGCATAGGGACTTATCTGCTCAGCTGTAAAATGATTTTCTGTCTCCTCACAAAGATAGCATGAGTGTGTGCGTGTGCGTGCGGGTATCAGTGATCTGAGAGTAATTAAGATATGGGTTCACATCACACGAGGGGTTTCTCGTGGCATGTGGGAGACGAGCAGATAAAAATTGAATGTGCAATAGTTAGACTTAAAGGAGGGGGCTTTGATTAATTACAAAACTCTCCCCGGATGGTCCGCCCCTCTCAGATTGAACTGCCATCCAATAGCGACTGCTCGGGAGTGGATGACCTCGACACCGCCCCTTTATCTTTAATAGGCAGGTTATCTCGTTACTCATTGATGCTCTCCCCTCTTCATTTGCCGTTTCACTCGTTCTCCTACACTCAAATACATCATTATCTTTGTATCAAGCTGTTCAGTGTAAAGATTTTCTTTAAAGGCCTCAGCAATCTTCTGTTCACAGGAATTTCAATCGAGTTTATGACACATAGCCTCACACACAGGTCTCAGCGCGCTCATTGTTAATAACGGTGAGTACAATTACAAAAATAGCTGCTCATGTCTTTAAATAATTTACTTCACAGCTGGGTGAGTCTTGGATATTTTTACAATCTCAGTTGGTAAATAAGAAATAATGAAACATGCAAAAGGAAGGCTCCGTTTCTCAGTGAGCTTGCATTGATTCTAGGGACAGACAAGAACCTTTTTCTAAAGCAGCTCAAAGGAGATTTATATGAAAGTGTGGATACTTATCTGACTCATGATGTATTTAGAAAAAGCTGTTTTTCACTTCATCTCCCTCCGAGGTGTGATGTGTATGATTGATAAAAGTTTCAAAAGGACTAAATTGATTTGTGCCCGCCTAGCAGGGTTAATAGGCCACAGTGATAAACCTCTACAAAGGGTTCAATACACTCTTGTTTTTGCCTGCTAGACATCATCTCAAAATGTCTCCTCCAGTGACAATCAAAATACTACTTTCTCGAAATTTGAACAGCTGGCTTGAAGCAACACAGTTAAACTTTACTTGATAAGAATACAGAAGTGTGATTTAAAAAACAAACAAAAAGTAATATAAAAGTGGAATTTTCTTTTCTTTTTTCTGAAAATATACTAATTCTGTACAATTTGATTCATACGGTTTACTGCAACTATATACTTAGACCATCTTATGTTTGTTTTCACTCTTTTGTACTTTAATCTGTTTAATTTAAATTATATTCTCATTATTATTTTGTTTGTTGTATATACTACATGGTCTTGTTTTAAGCTCATTAACACTGTGACTAATCTATGGACAAAAGAAATGGGGGTTGGCGGAAAAGTAACAAATTCAGGTAAAGGAGAGGTCTAAGAACAGTTTGCCATTCCTCATAATGATATTTCACCTTGAACAAACAAGTTGAGACACCCAGAGAGAGCAACGCATCGACCCCCCCAAACTCCAATCATAATACATCCACTTTTCCCCAAGTTTACTTTCTGGCATTCTGTCAGGACTTTATACATTATTTTGGGTGACAAATTGATCTGCTGCCGACTGGGCCCTTGTGTGGTGGGAAAGCGGCGTGTGCACTGCTTATGTAAATGCTTTTGCTGGTTGTCTGTCTGCAATGTGTGTGCCTGTGTCCGATGTGCAATAGTATGCATGTGTGTGTCGTCTGCTTTAGAGGCATCATCTGCCATCTGGCCTCAAAGTACAGAGGCCACATGGTGAGAAAGCAAATGTCAGCGGTCATACCAGCCAATACCAAGTCCCGAGCGCTGACGTCAGGAGAGGTCCACACTCTCACTGCCTAAACAAACAGGCAGTCTCCGTCCAATCGCCTCGTGACCTTTCCTTCACCGACAGACAGTTGTAATGACCCTGACGCCGGTCTAGGAATTAAGGCTTATCCAGGCGACACACTATCTCACTCACTGCCTTTTCCACTAGATGAGAGCTGAGTGCTTGGACACTAAAGCCACGATTCCATGAGGCATTGTGAATAGGCCCCAAAAAGCTAACTTTGAAGCTAACTCGCTCATGGCTATAGCACTTTTTAGCACTGTTTTCTGCTAAAATAAGATCCAAAGTGTTATGATTTGACCTGAAACAGCACTAGAATCATTTAGTGCTCCCTCTAAGCTTCATAAAGGATGTGTCACACTCCCAGGTAAGGCCTCCAGGAGGCGCAGGGGAGGCTGTGCACAATGGGTCAGCAAAGTCATATGCTAATTAGCCACATTTACATTTTAGGGCCTGGACGGGAAATGGATAGATAAGATTGTAAGTCACCAAGTCCTAGTTCATCTTTTTTTAAGCAGAATTAGGTGAAACTTTTACACTTAATTTGACAGGTTTGAAGAAATGTGTATGTCTTTATTGCAGTTGGCACTCTTGGGTACATTCATGCACTATTACACAATGTACTTGGACCCAGAGCACTGACATTTCAGAATGTTGTTGTTGACCAATAGTTCAATAAGTGTATTGTATTTCGAGTGTCTTCTATGAAGTATGTCTTTGCTAGAGCCATTTGAAATCAACCATTTAAAAAAATATATATATGTAAAAAAAAATCAATATTTTAAATGCAGAATGCTGTAGCTTTCCCTGAGCACCACCCACATTGCTTCCATGCATCACCAAAAACTAGAATTTGTTACCTTTCAAGTGATGTATTGGACATATATTTTTGGACAAAGTATACTCTTTTAATACTCTTTTTAATTTGGAAAATTACTATTAAAAGCAACTACGCGAGTATGGAAAAAATGGGTCGTATTTATTTACAGTATTTCAGATCTAACTACTCTAGCTACAGTATTTCAGTGGTTAACTACTCCAAACCACTATATGTGGTTATTGTCATTGGTGTAATATGTCACTATTGACCTTGTATGTGAAGTCCCTCGACCAGCTCCCAGTTTACTAGTAGGATTTACCAGGTTAACGCAGCCTAACACTTTCCAAACCCAACTTATTTCATGAAGAGATGTGAAAATGTGGCCTAAAGGTGCAGAAAAGTGAACTAACGGCAGAAAAACGGACAATAAACCAAATGCTGTTTCTCGTTTAGTCATGTGTCACAGCGCCACAAATATGGAATAACTATACTTTTGGGGTGGAATTTCTGAGATTGGTCTTATGATTACAACATATAATTCCGGTACGATTGAGATTGTATTTATTAAGAAAACATTAGTTATGTTTGGGTGACGTCAGCCGCTCACGTAGCAGACCCCTGCGAGCCAGGACTTCTGCATGAAAACACAGACCACCACAAACAGAAGCGTCCCACGACGCTTCAAAGTGCATGAAACGTGGCAGTGCATCACTTTTTCCACATTTAGTTATATTACAGCCTTATTCCAAACTTGATTAAATTCATTAGTTACTTTCACATCGCCATTATGGTGTATTGTTTGCAGAATGAGGCAAACAATGAATTCAATACATTTTGGGCTGCAACATAACAAAATGTGGAAATAGTGTAACAGGCAAAAAAAAAGAAAGAGAAAAAATCATTTGCTTGTGACCTTCTGTGGCTATTACCCCGAGTCCGTTTAGTTAGAGAATAAATATTTGATACTGTTTTAGTGCAAAACCAGTGTCAAATTCACAATGACCATGCTAACAGTATTTCAGTGATGATGTATGACTTAAGCCTTATGCAGGCGTCACAATCTCTCACTCTCTGTCTCTTTCTCTCTGGAGAAGAGCTGAGTGCTTCGAAACGGCCTTAATATATCTTCAGGGACCGACAGAAGTTTAGGAGTGTGGAGAAAACACTGATGGTTTAAAATGGCGGCACTTATGAATTGTCACTTGTGAAGGCGGAAGAATGCAAGAAGCAGAAATAGATTGAAGGTCTGAGTCTGTCACCCCCTAGCACATTGCAGTTAGTGACATTTATTAAAATTAAATTCTATTCAAGGTCCAGAGAAAGAAAGGCCCACATCTGCCAGGAAATATGATTTCAATGCTGAAGCAGATTAGATCATATTTTTTCTATCTTGGAAGTAATTCTTGGTCTGCCAAAATAACCATTGAATAATTTTACGTGTGCCAAAAACCCAGAGTCTGGTGGTTAGTGTCGGAAGTAATCTTGAGATGAACACTCTCCAAAGCAGGTGTATTCCTGCTTCCTAAGGTGTATTCCTCTGCTGTGCAGACCCTGGCCTCTGTCCGAGGTGGACCCTATGATGTCCAGAATTGAAAGCATATCTCCAGACTACAAACCCAAATTAAAGTAGATTATTACTAAATCTATTATGGGCAAAAACCACAGTCTCTTCTGTTTTTCAACTGCATGCTCAAAATTGCCAAAAGACATTATGCTTTGTGTTGGTTCCAAGTCTGGAACGCCATCTTGTGAATAATGTCAATGTGGATACACATGATTCACTGTGAGGAACATCAAGGATTATAAAGTAATTGGTGTTGACTTAGATTGAACCTTCCAAAAAGTGAAGACAATCCCCATCTTTCCAGAGTACTGTTACTCAGTGTCAGCTGTAACCTTGATCTGAGTTGCTTCTAATTTGTGCCTTACTTTAGCTCGCACTTCTCTGGCAGGTGGGACATAAAGGTTTCATCACTTACCCACAGCTGAAGAAGGGGATACATTTCAATGTGAGAGCTGTGGCTGCACAGATACAAGTGAGAACTGGTTAACGCCTTGATTTGAAATGTTCAGGCAGCATCTGCTCAGCACCTCTGCAGTGGGGATTGGGCGCAACAGATGAGCCGAGTAAACAATGCAACGTCCTTGGAAAAAGAATTACTATTTCAATGAAGGCTCTGTACTCTGGCACCTTGCTGACTTTGGTTTTAATTACACTCTCGGAGATAGGTGCACATCTGTATTTCTCTGCAGTGCTAAAAGCCTGAAGCAAAATACTGCAAGGTTAAACTGACAAGGCTGGAATGTACACTTTGGTATAGAGTCTTTGTCATGCTTTACATTTTACTGCTAATTTGCACTTGTCAGGCAGTATTTGCACTGTTAGTATTATTTCAAATCTATGTTGGATTAACCCTTTATTCAACCTTTTTAAATGTAGTTTATTTTTCAGTAACACAACATACAATACTAACAAGAGATGGGTGATATATCTATGATGGGGGTGTTTTCATTTATCATATCTGTAAGATTTCCTGGAACCATATTTCTTTTCTACAAATGTTTCTTTTTCTAATGGAAATAGAAGAACATTGAAGCCAAACAGGCGGCTGTATATTCACACAGTCATCATAAAACGTTCAACAAATGATATTATATCTGAGAAAATGTCACTATTACAACAAGGAAACTAACTACACATTTACTTCAGTGTGTGGGCTTTGCCATAGATTTTTAAATATTGATATAAGAAAATATCGGTTATTGGCCTCAACAGGCAAATATCATTATTGCCTACAGAAATCAATATCCCAAATAATACCATTTGAAAAAAACTCATTTGAAATAAATAAATACAGTCAATTCATAATTGCTCTTCTATTCTTTTGGATCAACGCCTAATAAAATGAATTCCCAATGCGCATGCCTGCCGCGCATGGCTTTGGTCTTCTCTTATCTACCATACTGATTCACTCATGAATAATACACATTTTATGAGATGTAGAAATTCTAACAATGTAACACAATTATTCAAAAATAATGTTTGTGTCCCTTTGTTTCCAAATGCTTTCCGGAGCATGACCAAGGACATAATGTTATCCATATTGTGAGCTATGATATGCCCAGACATAATTCATTTCAACAAAAAATGATAGCTTGAAGCCAGAATGTTTTATTACAAATGATGCACCAAAACTTTAAAGCTGTATTTTTGGGTATAAAATAAAGTTTGACTATGAAATGTATTGAGTCATTTGGAATTTTAGCGACCAAATGTACAGAGTTTTCTTGTTGGGGACTTTTTGCTGGTTGTTTCGTGTAGTGCTGATGTGGAGGTGTTTGAAAGGCCCAGACACACAGCAGTATTCATGTTATAGCTATAGGGACAGCAGTGACAGGCACCCCACTCTCTCCACTAATCCACGTTACACCTCTTCACCATCTGACAAGAGACACTTTGCACACAGACTTGAGGAGAAGGAACCACGACAAAAACAATTAAATGCAAGTTAGTGGGAGGAACACTTGTCTCAGTGAGATGGTGTTAGTGGCTATAACATATTGAATGTAGGATTTGGTGAAAGATTTACATGTGCACATATGTAGCGTCGGGTTTTAAAACTATGCATAATACCAGTCTAGTTAGGTCACAATGAACTGCAAGCGGATAATTCTAACTCAATTTACAGAAGAAAGGGAGTAAAGTTGCAGTTAGAGCTGTAGGTTTTTAGTTGCTTAATCGATGAATCGCTCGATGGTGTTTTAGTAAACCACAGCACTTTCCTGTACATATAGTTAATTCTGCATCATTTTGCGAGTGCAGATTTCGTCAGATATCTGGTCAGATCATTGAGATAATTCCTAGTTTTGAGAGCTTTTGAGAGCATCACACCTTGGCCCCGTTTAGTTGACTAATCTATAAAATGGGCAGGTCTTTATTTGACCAAGAATATCTTTAGTGGACAACAGCCCTGGTTGCAACATCAAGTGTTTATAGGTTAAAAGTGCAGTATGTAACTTCTGGTAGAGAGTCCACCATCTACTTGTCACCATAGAGATGCTGTTGCTTTGCCTGGAATGTTCCCCAGAATTTATTTCTCTCCATGGAGATCCGCAGATGATGCCTCCAGAACAAGTTACAGGTGAGATCTGGGGAGAGGCAACCCCGCTCACAGTTCGAATTTTTTTTTGAAGGAATAACATTGAATAAATGTAAACTAACTAAATATAATCCCACTCTAGAACATTTCGGGCGAATAATCCACTCCACAGGTGTCGGACCCCGCACTACGAACAGGAACGGTCCATTTTGCACCTTTAAAATGTGCACTGAATAGTCGAATTATAGCAAACCAACGAGGAATGTAAGAGGAATGAAGGTTCATTTTAGTATTTTACCCCTTGGATTGTTCGGACTCTTCATATAATGGTCTCTAAGATAAATAGCTCTCCAATAAAGGCCGCCCTTGCCTAGCTGTATTAACACAATAATGGAAAAAAACTACTCTGAATTTCAGTACAGGACCACAAACAGAGCATGTACCATATTATGCTGCAGCAGCTCAAAAACATTTATCCCTCACATTTAAAGGACTGTCTGTGCCCATTCTTTAATTATCTTTGGTAAGAAGAGAGAAAAAAAGAATTAAGCGCAGCCCTCTCAGTTACAAGTGCTGCGAACTCCTTGTATACCCATATGGCCTATTTGTAGCTCTCGCACGAGCAGCAGTTGTTAAATTACAGATTATCTCAGCAATCCTGACAGGGATAAAACTAGTCACACAGTCCTCAAAGAAAAGCACCCTCTGCACTCAACATGGCTGCAGCTCATCTGAGCGCTGTCTGAGCTCCACATAGGGCTACATTGTGGAAAAATGTGTAATTTGCAATCATTATTTTGAGTAAAGCAATATGTAGATAAGGCTTTTAACCACACACTCGACTTGCGAACAGTCAACCCTATTGTAATTAATGAATTGATTAAAATTGTGCTAAATCTAAATGTGTATAAAGGCAAAAACTTGTTAAACAGTAAAAGAAGCATGAATTAGCAAAAATAGAGAGCTCTGTTTTTCTTTTCTCCTTTTTGATACACTCTACAGATCTTATGAATAACAGTATTGTTGAGGGGATTTGTTCAAGAATTATATTTTTCTTCCAATAAAATAGGTCTGGCCTTTGCAACACCACAAGACAAAGACTTTGACACATTATTCAAATGGCCCTTACTTGTTTTTGCTAATGACCCCTTTTAATATCCTAAATCAAGTTACAGGTCAAATTCCAGGGCCACTTTTCTTAGGAACTATGTGGCAGACTGAAATATCGTGCATAATATCCTCCTCGCGTTACTGTGATTCATACAAAAGGCGATGAAGGTGATAAAGACAATGCTTTTCTTACATATTCATCGCGTAAGCTACTGGTACGGCAGCGCTGCTTGTAGTTTCCTGATTGTGCACGCAGAGACACAGACACGCCAAATACAATAAAGCACTCTGAAGGCCTTCTCTATTTTGCACCTCGGCGGGGGGTCAATAACTTGTCAGGGCTGAGGGAACAGCGGCCGCAGCAGGGGGAGGTGACCGGGGGCTGTTCACCTGAGGATATCAGCATGTCATTGAACCCAGAGTTCAGGACAAGGATTCACAACTTCATTAACACAGTGTCATAAAACACCCCTAGTGTTTCAAGGCCTCAAATACGTTTGAATGTGGAATTTGCTTGTTTTTATTTGCCCCAAGCTATTTTAATTTCAACATTTTACTGCTCAGCTCATTGCCTTTGTATTTATCACCTTTTTATAATTTGTTGTGAACTTTGCTTCTCATTTAAACACTCCATAAAATAGAGTTTCATGATTGGTTGAACCAGTCTGCCATATGTGTGCAAAATAAAAACACTCTTTTGTCCGTAGTAGTACTCAACCAGGAGTTAAATTTAGTTCAAACCTTTTCATCATGTGACTTTTGCATTCTAAACAACTAATCGATTAATTGAAATAATAATCGCTAGACCAAGTTAAGTAGCAAAAGGATCATTAGTTGCAGCCCTAGACCACAGTTTTATGTTTACTCTGAATTCACTTCTGAAATTCACTTCTCTTTGGTTATGTTTAGGCATTGTGTCTTATGTATCAAATCACATGGTGACAACAGTCTGTTCATTTTTGAGTCACCCCAATAAACGGAAGGTTGTAAATAGGTTTACTGTGAAACATGATTGGAATCCAGCACAATATTCCCCTATAAAAGCTGCTTGTAATGGCTCATTTGCCTATAAATTATCCTGACACTAAAGTGCAGACTTATGCCGTCAAGGTGACTGGTTCTTCCTTGCGAGGATGTTCCTGTAACATAAGAAATACAGAGTGCCCACACATAACACTAGTCCCTGTAAGTCTGTAAAAAGCTGTGGTAAAACTCTGAAGCCAACATTTGTACTGGAGATGATTCATTCTTGTTATTTCTGGCTTGAACTTCCCAAAGCGCTTTAATAGTTTTACATATTTTTAACATTGTTCATTGATGACCCGTAACAAATAGCGGAGGTCCCCTTTCACGTCTTCTTTAACAAGGCCTGGCGTGTCTCCAGTGAAGGGGACTCATCTGTTTAATCATCTCAATCACTCAGCAAGGTCTGCCTAAAAATAGCCCCATACAGGCCTCATGTGGGCAGTGTTATTGTACTACACAGACCGGGCAGACTGTTGCTGTCAGAGGATCATAAAAGATGCTTAAGCCTACGTGATGTCTAAATATTATCAAGCTCTCTGTGTGTTTGTTTTGGTAGACTGTGTTTGCGTTTAACACTGAGCACACTTAAAGTCCTGTTTACAAAATTTATCCTGTTACACAACCCTAATCCGAAAGGGCTTCACCACTCCACTTCATTGTGCAAGTTCAAAATGACAGGAGGCATTATCAGGCAATGCAACAGGAGATTTGTGCTATGATTATTAAACAATGCCACGAATTATGGATTTGAATCCAGTTCATTTTTTGGCAAAGTTCAGAGGACAAACTCTTCACCTTGTTGAGGACACTTGCTAATTACTACAGCCAAAGACCAAATCCATAAACACTCAAATGATGTCATGAAATTGTCCGCAGCTCACTGTGTCAACAATCATCAGCCTCGACCTTGGAGGCTCAAAGAAAGGGACATTTTCAGTCTGTAAGTATGTCAGCACCTCAGATGATTTCATCCCACTTGTCCATGCCAATGTCATGCTATTACCTTGCCCCATTGTGTGCTTCCTTTGGACTACTATTTTAAAATAAATGCATGCAGTTACAAAATCTGTGAATGAGTGCACACAGCAATACAAATGGAAAGTAGTACAATGTTAAAACTTTCAAATAGACGGATGGTCTTTATTCAGCCTAAAAATGGTTTGTGCATTTAAACTTTGTTATAAACAAATATGTCCAGATGTTTCTTACTAGAATTTAATTCAAAATGGCAAAAAAGGCATTGAGCATTCACATGCTTGGGCACATTTAAAGATAATTTTACAAAGACTTCACTTATGTTTTTAATTTGAAAATATACAAAACAATTTATACTGCCTTTTAAATTAAAATGCTCAGGCCAGTGTGCTCTGACAGCCTTCTGCAAGGCTGGCATCCCTCTCTTATGGGATGCCTGTGTTTGGTGCCATTTGGCAACCGCTGGAATATTTAAATGCCCTGATGAATACATAGCCCCTGGGCCTGACTGCTCAAAGCGAACACTGAGTGTGCTCTGACATGCGCTGCATACACTAATGGGACTTCTGACAGTCCCGTGCATTCATCCTGCCAAAGTCTGGTCTTGTGCCAGCAGAAGTGCCGCGGCTGTGGAACTCCAGCTCTGGCTGAAGACAAAGAAAGCATGGGGCCACAGGTCTGACTGGTGCAACATCTGAGTGTCCATCAGGCACCACTTATCCTGTCACACTGCCCTTGAACAAGACACCAGGTCAGTCCTCTTCACTTGTTGCAAATTACAGTACTTTGGATGAGTGCAACAGCTGCAGTAAATTTTCTAAAAGAATAGAATCTCCACCTCATTTCTGCAGGGCAGGGTTAATGGTCAGAGACACCATCCATTTTGTGGAAGCTCAGCAGCTGTGTGTACTTAGCCAACCCTGTGTGTGTCTGTGCAGCCTGGGAAGAAATAGTGACTGGTGTGAGGCAGCTGTAACCTGTGCACATGCGGAAGGGATAAAAAGAGCGGAGCTGTCCCTGGTGCTGAAATCCTTAAAACGATTCAAATGGAACTGAAGTGCTTGCTTTTATCTTCGTGTCCTTATGGCTAAGATTCAAAGCCAATAATGGTCAGTGCTGTTCACACATGACTAAAAGTGGACGCAGCTGTCTCCAGTGTTGTTGTAAGAAACACCAGAGACATGTCATTGATTATGGTTATTTTGGAAAATGTCAGGAGCGCGGAGTGGTCCAATGATGTTGACCTTTCAAGCGGTGTAACTCTGTCGAACAGCAGCACAGAATGATGGAATCCAAGGAACATTATTGATTGTGATTTGCTGCATATCAAAAATCTGTATGGGCAATTCTCCTTAGAAAAATGAGCGGAATGTATGTGTGAATGAAAAATTACCTATAATGGCTACTTTTCTTCTTCTTCTAACTCTTTACGCTTTTGAAGTAAAGCGAAACTTTAATGGACTTTCTTCAAAACAGAAATAATGTATCTAAACATTGCTTTAAATGGTAAGAAACGGACTAACTTTACTTTAATCTGAAACATGGGCGCGTACTTGAAGTGTGGAGGTGCTGCTTTCTTTGACCACTGTTACACATTGATTAGTTCCTCTCTTTGGTTCACGCATCAGAGGAATTTGCGGGTGCAGAAAGGACAGGACCACTCCTCTATCTCTCTGCCTCTCTCTCTTGCTCTCCGCATGCGATTTTCTCTCTTTCCCCAGTCGGTGCTGAGGAGGGGGAGGGTGGTCTTGCAGTCGACGAGCGGAATATAGGAGTTTACTGAGGAGACGCTGCAACGGGAGGGAAAACGTTTGAGCGCTGCTGCCTTTCGGTCTCTGAGCTGACAGAGGGGGCGAAACGCGTGAGCAGAGAACCGCGCTTGGACAGATGACCGCTCCAGTCTGGGAAACTGCCGCCACCTGAATTGTTTAACTTGTTGATGCGTCGTTATTGCACTGTTTTCTCATTAGTTCGGCTGCAGTGGCACATACATGGGTGTCGGGATTGCAACAGCTTTCCGTGGATACTCTGTTCTTGTGGGCGCACTTTAAAGAGCGGTAGGCTATATTTGAGGTAGGTCATTTTCTTTTACTGTTTAGGCTACGTTGTAATTGAATGTGTCTGTTCTGTGTGTGTGGGGGGCTGACGAAATCCAATTGATATTCTGCCGCAAAGTGAGCTTCCACAGTTATACAGTGAATGAGGCTGAGTGATACTCAACAATGCAATGCGCAGGGATAGAAGTAAAAGCGTGTGTTTTCTTATCAGTGTCTCTGCTGTTCTCCTGCAGATGCAATTCATCTGTGAGCCGTAGCACTGTGGAAATTGGAGGGGTCGTATTAAACACTACAGGTCAGCATGGCAGCAGGTGTAGCGGCATGGCTCCCATTTGCCCGAGCGGCAGCCATAGGATGGATGCCTGTGGCGAGCACCCCGATGCCAATACCCCCCCAAGAGCGAAAGAAGACCCAGGAAGGACTGGTGGTGCTCAACGTGAGTGGGACTAAGTTTCAGACCTGGCGAACCACTTTGGAGAGGTATCCGGACACTTTGCTGGGAAGCACAGAGAGAGACTTCTTTTTCCACGAGGAGACAAATGAGTACTTTTTTGACCGTGACCCTGATATTTTTAGACATGTTCTAAATTTCTATCGCACGGGGAAGCTCCACTACCCACGCCAGGAATGCATCTCTGCCTATGACGAGGAGCTCGCCTTCTTCGGCATCATCCCTGAAATTATTGGGGATTGCTGCTATGAGGAGTACAAAGACAGGAGGCGCGAAAACGCGGAGAGGCTGCAGGATGACGAGGAAATGGACGCGAGCAATGAGGCCGCGCCGGTGAACCTGACGTACCGGGAGTATCTGTGGCGGGCTTTTGAAAACCCCCCCCACACCAGCACCTTAGCCCTGGTCTTCTACTATGTTACCGGCTTCTTCATTGCGATCTCTGTGATGGCCAACGTGGTGGAGACGGTACCGTGCGGGACTTTGCCCAACAGGTCGAAAGAGCTGTCTTGTGGAGATCGTTACGCACTGGCCTTCTTTTGTTTGGACACGGCGTGCGTCATGATATTCACGGTCGAGTATCTTCTCCGACTAGTTGCCGCCCCTAGTCGCTTCAAGTTTGTTAAAAGTGTGATGAGCGTCATCGACGTGGTGGCCATCATGCCTTACTATATCGGACTGGTTATGACTGACAATGACCAGGTGAGCGGGGCTTTTGTCACGCTAAGAGTCTTCAGAGTCTTTCGGATTTTCAAGTTCTCCCGGCATTCAGCTGGACTCCGGATCCTGGGCTACACTTTAAAGAGCTGCGCCTCCGAACTGGGCTTCCTACTATTCTCCCTCACTATGGCCATCATTATCTTTGCCACTGTCATGTTTTATGCAGAGAAAGGCTCCACAGCCACCAAGTTCACCAGTATCCCCGCTGCGTTTTGGTACACCATCGTCACCATGACAACACTGGGGTAGGTGTCAGCCCTTTCTCTCACGCGCCATACTCACACTGTCCTATCAGGGTCTGTGGGGGTGTGCGGATGTCACACACACACACGCGCGCGCGCGCGCACACACACACACACACACACACACACACACACACACACACACACACACACACACACACACTATTATAATAAGGCTCTTTTCCCACCGTTGAATTTGAATATAAGCAAATAGTAAATCTTACAATCATTGGACTGTGGGCTTCCCCTTCTAGTTAACATTTATTGATCTGAAGTTAGCTCATATGCTATTATATTATACTGCTCAGGCTACAGGTGCACTTCAATGTCTGTGACAAGACTCTAGCCAATCATAGAGCTTGAAGGGTGGGTATCTGAGGCTTATGGGCTGTTTATCAATGAGTTTTTCCTGAACTCAAGAGAGAGCATGCCCATCTCCCAAAACCCTTTAATGTAAGCATTTAGAGACCCTCTTTGCTCTTCTTGTTTCTACAGCAAATATTAAACTTCTAATTTCATGCTCATGAGCAATCCCCACTGTATGTGCTGATGTAGCATAAAATAATTAAACTCAGTTAAGACAATTACATCAAATTAATTGATGAGCGCACTCAAGCACTCAGCTGTTCAATGTGCTCTATTATTATTATTTGCGACATTATTGTTATTTACTCACCTTGCTCAGCTTTTTGGGGAATACATGCTTCCAAAGTTGCCTTGGTGACCAAGTGGCTGCAATTTGGGATGGCTGTGTTGTAAATAGCGTTATAATAGTGTAAATGCAGCACAGAGCTGCCTGAGGCAGTCAGTCTCACTCTCAGAGAGAGAGAAATAATAATCAAGTCGTAGCTAATTTGTGTGTAAAAATATCCCGGCTGCCGTGTAAACACAAGCACTGAGGCGAAGCCTACAGTCCTCATCACCTCCCATTCATCCATGACACACAAATGAAGTCCCGTTGAAACCATGTTGGCTTTTCTTTGCAAAGTCAAAACATCAGAGATTAAACACGCTAAATAAAAAGCCAGAGGCGCATGTGAGCATATATTCACAGTACTTGAGCACGTCCTATTTAAAACTGCTTTAATGATGTATTCTTTTGTATTTTACTGCTTTGATGCTGCAGTGGTTACATTTTAAGTGTTATTTGTTTATATTTTAAGACTTGGATATACTGTGCGTTATGTTTTCTCACACTGCTGTTATCAGGCTGCTGCAGTGATAGAGAAGCAGCCTGAAGCTTCCCCTGCATTCATTCAATATCAGTGGAAGTACCTCTCTGCCTCAGATGACCAATGAGAGCATAATTAGTGATATGCAGCAGCCAGTGATTGAGGCTGCCATCTCCAATGCAGCATCGCTCCAGCTCCAGTCAGATTGAGCGCAGATGAAACACAAATTGTGTATGCACAGTTTACGGTATTTTTTGTATTTAGACTGCTACAAAGAGATACGCTGCATTTACACCCTGAATATCTTTTGTGTTGCTCAAGACGGGTTCTAAAGATGTTGTGCAGAGAGAACAAAACTATATGCCCTTGACAATGCGAACAGTTCTGTTCCTCATTTGTGAAATGACAGCAGTCTGACAGATGTGCACCTGTACAGAGGCTTGCAGTGGTGCAGAATGCAGCAGAAGACCACCGTGGAGAGGCTCAGAGACAAAGTCGCCTGCTCCCCAGGATCCATCAGTCTGAGGAGGGGATTCTCAAAAATCTTCTCTAAAATAATAGCCTGGTAAAGATGAAGTATGGTTGTCATTGTGTGCTGACAACACTAAGGAAATAGCCTGTTATATTCTCCCACAGAAACCTGCAGATTCTTTTCTGCTCTTGGAAAATGAGCTCTTCTGATGGTTTTGTTTCCAAGCACAGCGTGAGGAAACATTTAAAACCATCCAACAAATAGTTATTGGAGTCAGAAATGAATGGGCTTTTGTGCCTCCATTTGGAGCATCTGAAAGCATTTGATTTCATTCGGATAGACATTGATGGTTTATGTCGGCGTGGCATCACGATGCCTTTCCACTACATATATTTTCAATTTCCCTGACTCACGCGCCGTGGAAGTAAAGACGGTGGCGAGCGCTCGCTCCCCTGCTGATAGCCCATTGATTGTGCTTAAGCAGACGTGCAGACATTGGGAGAGCAGAGCTCCTGTTCAGAGGCACTTGGCAGTCAGCCTGAATGAGAGCGGAGGAGCCTCGAGACCAGCGGAGAATCAATAGCCGTGTGCAGCTGCGTGTCACGCCTCTGTGTCTCCTGCCGCTGCCACCTCACCAGGACAAGACCCGCTTATGCTCCATATTCATGCATCTTAATCTCTCTGTGAGGGAGCATCCTCTGTCAAACCCACATCTTCAGATATGTTGTAAAATGTGAGATCTCTATCTGCACTTTAATCTTCCTTTGAAAACTGCGCAAAGCTTCCGGAGCATAGTTTGAGACTTTATTTGATGCAATCCATTTAAGGTAGCAGGTTCTAATATAAAGATAACAACCTGCTGCAATCCTGCTACATTTGCCTCTCCTCTTCTCTCAGAAGATCCACAGAGTCAGGCAGAATTAGCTGCACAGGGACTTTTTGGTGCTTGAGATCTTTTAAGTGATTTAAGGTGTAATGGAGTGCACCGTTGAGAGCAGCTGTGAAAACGCTGGAAGTCAAGCGCAACCCACAAGGGAAGTGTGAGAGGACAGGCTCTAACCCAGCCTCATTTGTCTGGACACTGGCCTTACCTTTTAGTGGTAGGCGCATCTTCCTGTGGACCCAACACTTGAAATCACACTGTACTTGCATTGACAATGATGATGTTTGACATTAATGTTTATGGAAGTTTGCAGCACTCAAAAATATGTAACTCATAGATTTTTTAAATACATTGTAGGTCTAAAAGCCTTTTGGTAAACAGCTATACACTAAACCCTCTAAACATTTAAATATCAAATGGCATTACTTTCAATATACACTAAAGATTTGTGATTTATAGGTGGTTTGTCCTTTAGGCTCACAATTACAGCTGTACATTGTGGTCATCCTACGAATTCATAATTGATTGGTCTTCCATGTTTCTGTGGCACTGCTCTACCCACAGAACACAAGTGACAAGTGACTCCTCTAAAGTTCTCAGGGCTGGATCTGTATGACAGAGGAGCCAAGTTTAACAGACAGGACGGTTACGATGAGGCTCGAAACCAGTACAAGTATAATCTTTATCTCACCTGCAACTGAGTTTCCATTTATATATTTTACAAAACAGAAAATATCTATACAAGAACTAAACAAAGTCTTTAGCAAACCAGGACTACTTCAGGATTAGAAAATAAATCTAGTCCAACTTGACCCTAACCCTATCGTGATTTGTGTTCACTTAGTATTGCAAATAGTCTTTAAAACTACCTGCTTCTTCAAATCCACACTTCACTGTGATTGGTTGATTGGTGAATGAGTAGAGAAAAGAGTCTGTATTAGAGCACAGAGTTAGATTACGTAGAAAAGCACGATAGCAAGCAAGATATCACTAAAGTAGCAACACAGACATCAGATCATTGTCATATTGCTCACATTTGTTTTAAGATTTCACACACAAATGTCGAACTAACTGACTAACTTAGTCAGGTCCAAACTAGGGCTATCACTAATGACAATTTCAGTAATTGACTAGTCAGCGATCATTTTTTTGATTAGTCGACAACATTTACATGGAGACTTTTTAAATACATTATCAACTCAATAAAGGTTGAAATATTATGTCTGAAATCTACTAGACAAAGAATATTTACAAATAAAGTGTATTTATGATGGAATTGTTCATTATTTTTTTACATTTTCATTTAATAACGGTGCTGTCTATGTTATAAACAGTATGTATTTTAGAGTCTGTATAGTCTAGATAACAATTATGATTATTGTCGACTATAGTCACAGTTGATTAAATTTTGCTGCCCTAGTATTGTTTTAATACTAAGTGTTGGACTAAATAGAGTATTTCAATTAATCAAAAAGTGTCCCTAAACCAAACTAAAAAACTGATCTCTCCAAACACACAACAGTCTGAAAACCACTAATATAATAATCTTCAGTGGTTGGATGAGTTACCAATCCCCTGGCCGTCGCCACAGAGAAATCTCACTCCTTTTTTCACAACAGTCAGTGCGAACATTTGGCCTGTTTGATTATGTACCGCAATGGCTGTATTTTCTGCTGTAATATATTACAGCGCTTGGCAACGTGTATGTAACGCACATTATGCAAAACCAAGCGTCCCATTAGTGCTCACCGTGATACATCAGCACGTAAAACAACAAGCAGAGGTGGCTGATGGGACGTGTGTGCAGGTCACCAATAGCCTGGAGGGAGGCTACAGGCACGCCCCCTTCCAGCTGCTTTGTAGGGGACAAGTGGTGATTCTAATATGAGCTGCTATAATGGCTCTGAAGTGACAGGTGACTTAATGAGCAGGACCTGGCAATAGAATGTGTTTCGTGCATGCCGTCTCGTCCATGCCAATGAGTCTGGAAATGGTGGAAGAGAGGTTTGGGGACAGAACAGGCTGTAGTTTGGACAGATTCAAACCATTATTGGAGAGATGTGCTTTTCAGCGATGGAAAGTAACTGATTACAAACATCAGGTCACTGTACATTTTTAAACATGCACTCGTACTTGTGGTAGTAGTAGTAACTAGTATTCAAGGTAATATGAAATTTGGAGTATAATGATATACTTCCGCGTGAACTTCAACACATTTTCAAAGTGAGGCAGACAGAGATAATTGCTCGCGCTAACATCTATAGACACACAGAAACACAGACAAAAACTCGAGTAATGATGCTGTGGAGATGAAGCAGAACTTATAATCATCACTTAAACATCCTTCTTTAGCAAGGACCACGCAACCGCAAAGATATGCAAATAACAATTATTTATTGATGTGGGATGGACGCAGGTGATCCATGGCAGCTCGAACTACAGCCCGATGCCTGGGACGAGAGACTCAGGGTGGGGGCTCCGTCTTGGCAATCGGCCCAGCCAGTTCAAGACCCCCCACCCTCTTAGGAGACTGAATGCTGAAAGAAAGCATATTACAAGGGGAGGGAGGGCAGGTCGAGAGAACAGAGTCAAGCGGTGACTGAGTAATAGAGGTGTGGCCCTGCTCAATTTCAGTTAACATATTAACTCATTTTAAACAAGTTAGTACAAATATTAGAGGTGCCACCGTTAAGTATTTTGTCTTGTAGGGATGGGACAAGAAACGATTTCCACACGACAAGGCTTGGATCCACAAGAATGGAATCATTTTTAATTATTATATTTCTATAATAATAATAATAATAATAATAATAATAATCAGTTTACTCGTTTTATGATATGTTTTTGTTGGTTTGTAACATTGCTCTTCGAAACTTAATTTTCTCAAGAGGTTTAACTCATTGCAAGAAACTATCTTTTTTACCAGATAAAAATGTAAACACAAAAACAAATCTGAGATAATTTTCCATCTTCATAAAATCTTCTGGCATGAGGTCATGAGGTCAACTATCTCGCCAATTATCCAAAACAATGTTATTTTTCTCATTTTTACACATTTTAGCATAGCACGCTTAGTCTTTTACCGTATACTTTTACTTAACATTTGGTCGTACTTGAAATTTGTAGCCATGTTACTGTTCAGAGAAGATATGCGTGTCCTAATATAATTGGATATCCTTCTTTTCGACACTCTTCACGGTGATGGGAATTTAAGAGGGGAGATGTAGCCTGTGTGATTGATTAAGATTTTATAGCTGTTCATATATTATGGATTTATTACTGCTGCTGTATAGGTAGTGGAGCAAAAGTGCGCTCCAGAAAATCTGCAATGTTTAATTACAGCACCAACAAAATAGGTTCATTGATTACTCTTCAAACTAATGACGGATTTTGTCCCGGTACTTTTCCTTATACCTTGTTGTAGAAAACAGTGTTGACAGTGTAAATAATGCTTTACACATTCCGACAGCAAGCACTTTCATTTTGTTGTATAGATGGGGAAAAAGGCAAAAGGCAAAAACAGCACTCAATGTTCTGATTAATAATTGAATTGTTTTATGCGCCTTGAAGTGTACTTAGACGGACTTGCTTGATAAAAGGTGAGGTTTTTAAAAAGTCATAGTTGTAAATAAATAATAATAATGTTTTTCTTTCTTCATGATGTATAAACATTCATCATGACAGATTATTTAGCACATTTTAGGAATGGGTACTATAGCGATGTAAAATCAAGCTGTGATCGGACCCGGTGATCAGGTGGTCAGACAGATATTTTGTTTTGTTCATTTCTTTTAAATACAGCTTTTGTCCAAACGCAAACACACGTCTACTTGCTATTGGTCAGCCTCCACCAGCCTCTGAGTGAGTGACTCGATTAAGCAATCACAGTGACATATGAATTCTGCGATCAGTTTACTTTAGGCCAGACACCACATGCAAAATTCATTCATTCATTTTCTACCGCTTCTTCCCCTCAAGGGTCGTTGGTGACGGGAGCCTATGTGACTTTGGGCCCTCGGGACAGGGGCCAGCTAGTCGCAGCCACAGGCAAAACTCCTTTTCTGGAAACAACAACATTGCACTTGAAGATGTTTCATTATTTAATTTAGCCAACTTACATCCATAGATTTATATTAGACATTGTAAGTTCAAAGGTCATTTTACTAAAAGTAAAATGTTCTCGCTTAGGGGCAGAAATTTCACCTTTTAAAGAAAATACAAAAGATCCATCTATCTATCTATCGATAGACCAATCGACACAATTTAACTGAAGTTAAACTTTAAAACTTGAGCTAGACGCTATTGATCTCGAGATAATTATGATAAATTGATATTGGAATTGTTACTTTGGCTCTAAGAAAATGTTTTATAACGCCCACCTCTAGCAAACCTTTTGTCAATGACCAGATCTAAAGAAAACCAATGCACATTAACTCGAGCCACACATCCTTCTGTGATCTAAACAGGCTTTGTGATAAACATACAGCACTAGATTAAAGCCTCTCCCTACTTTTTGATTTATTTTATATTGTGTCCAATGCAATAATCCAAATGAAGATGCATTTGTGGTCAGTTGGCCTGAGCTGAGAAACAGATTATGGGCAGCTGGTTGTAGTTAATGTGAGTGTACTGTGTGTGTGTGAACGGACTCTGAAAGCAGCATGCGTCACTGCGGCCCCTCAGATTGATAAATAATCTATATGGCAAGGACAAAATGGCTGTCCTTCTTTTTGATTCGATTTCTTTGACAGCTCATCTTTAAGGCAGCACCGCTAATACTCATTTCGTGCACCGGGTTTCATTAAGTCCTTTTGAATATGCCACATTAAACAATGAAATAGACTCTACCATGTTCCGCACAAGGGGCTGCTGGGTAACGTAGTGTGAGGAGGACATAAAATACAGTGCTTGTGTTTTTTCCCACCGCTCAGCATTTTCATCTTCTTCTTTGTATTGCGGAGGAACGCCAAAGATTAATGGAATTTTCCAGAACAAGATTAAACTTACCTCCAACAAATGTGCCGTCACCGCATGAGGAAATAAGGAGAAATGTGAGAAAACACATCACTGAGATTTCACTGTTGTTAGAAAGCATTTGCTCCACTTCCCTCCAATGTAACAGAGCCACGCCTGTCCCAGCGTGAGCCCATGAATCAAACCAGAGAGCGGTTCCAAGTGGCCGCAGTTAGAGTTTAGTGAGGTGTAAAATATGTTGTTTTATGTTTTTTTTGCAAATCATTTTTTGCATGGTCAGCAATGGGTCATGCACTAAATTATGAACTTGGTATGTGCACCTATAAGGAATAACATGGAGGACTAGCATACTGTGGTCACACAAAAAAACGGAACACCCACAGGAAACTTGTCTAAAAAGAAAGAACGTGCAGACCCCAGATAATGTGATTCATGCGCTGCAAGGTTTGAACCTTGGATCTTCTTATACAATTGTTTTTTATGAACAGACCTTGACAGTTTCAGCTGCCGACTCACATGATGTTGCAGTGACGTGTCTGATCAACTGCTTTCAACAGATTTTGGCACGGTCTTCCTACTGGGAGCAGTAGGACGACAGCGCCATCTGCGGTCAAACTGCATCCCAGGTGTGGGAAAGTTGGTACGCCCCCTCGTCCCGATTTACAGTCTGGTGGACGTGTTTCAGTTATGAAGAAGTCAGACTGCAGATAGCGCTGTCGTGGTACTGCTCCAAGTAGGAAGACAGCCCCGTAATCTGTTGAAATCAGTTGGCAATTTCTGATCAATGTTAAAGAGAGAACCACATTATGGATTGGGATTGAGTTAACATCATTGGGACAGAGGACAACAAACATCGCTGCTAGATTAAGGAGGCAATTGAAATATGAAAATGTGCCTAGGGGACAATAAACTGGGACGACGGGGGCCTTTTTACTTAAACAAACTGAAAAAAGAATCCTTCAAATATTGCATAATTTAATGAGAAGACCTAATTAACCTAATTGGATCACTAGGCTCTTCCTGTTATGAGATGAGAAGGCTATTATACCTTTTACTTTTGAGACAGATCTTTAAGTATTGACCATGTTACCAGAGTGCTTCTAATTTCGCTACTTTGCTTTGTTTGTTTATAGCTTTCATACAGACCTTTGACTTTTGCATATGGCTGTGTACTTCGCATTGAAGCTATGTGTTGCTGAAGCTATGGATCACACTGTTGACAAATGAAACTAAAGCAGTAGCAGCAGCGATCCTCCATAGACCGCTCACCTTATTTACATACTCAGCAGCATTAACATACAGATGAAAATGGTTTGTCTGGTCATGGAAATCGTTGGGCAGACATGCATAATGCCTCCTCATCACTTTGCTGAAATGTTCGGCTGTGCTCTAAGTAGTTCCTCTCCTCTGGTTTACATTGTGCTTACCACTGCATCCCCGCAATTACTATGTCACTATCTCCCTGATCTCTATGATCTCTGGAATTTGACTCTACAATATGAGAGCTCATTCTGTCTGACTGGGAAAGCTGTGAATGAAAAGTGATACAAATTTGAGGTTAACATATCACATATAGATTGCTGGGAAGCCTGGTGAAAGGGAAAATACTGATTTTTTCCTTCTTCATGGCACCTGTTAGTTGGCGCATGAGGTTTGTCATGCAGCAAAGAGAAAATGTGTTATAAAATATGAGTTTGAGTGAGTTTTACAAGGGCAAAATTGTGATGGCTCTAGCTAGAGAGCTAGGGCTGAAACAAGTTCATCAATTATTTGCAACTAATTGGAAACTAATTGGAATAAGTGTCAACTAATTTAGGAATCAAATTTTGTTTATCTGGAGTTAAGGGTGGGTGATATTGACAAAACTGAATATCTCTAGATGATATTGTCAATCCAACAGAAATGTCTTTAAAAATGTGTGTTGAGGTTTACTCATCAGACAAATGTGAAATGGCTGTAAAATGCATCACTAAAGTGCAGAAAATAACACACACACATATATATATATATATATATATATATATATATATATATATATGAATATATGAGTGTGTGTATATATGTATATATATATAATACATAAATATATATATATATACACTCAATTTTCAAATTTAGCATGTTTTTACACTATATTTCGAATATGCCAAATGTAGCTCTAAAAATACCCAAATAATATTATTTTTTTCTCTCCCATATTCAAAAAGGAGTGCGGAGAAGTATAATACTTATTTTTCTCGACTCCTTTTACTTGACATTGAGATTATTATGTAAAAATGAGTAATTTTTTTCCCGATTCACATTATTATCTGAATTTTGAAATATTTCCAGACTCTAGCTGGACTATTCATAGACTCCAAAACATGCCATACGCTGAGAACAGATGGAGGATTTACACTGAACAGAAATAAATAAAAAAATTAAAAATTCAAAAATGACACAAGAAAGTTGTACATTTTGTGATTTTGATGAAAAACGTTTTTTTCCCCCCTGTAAGTGAAGCCTACTCAGTCAAGATGTCCTCAAGCGGCTTCACTTTGATTTTTATAGGCACTTTTTGGAAGAGCTCCCAGTATCAAAAAAGTAGAGAACAGTGACAATATTATTAGTACTGATAGAAATGCAATAGAATAAACTGTGCATCAGTTTCTATCATGTTATGCCAGAGAGGTTGCAATTTCCCTTCTTTATTTTCAACTGCATGCAGTTGTATTTAAGTGTAAATTCTACAGAAACGTAGAACTGCCAGGGGCATAAACATTATTTTCAGGCTTTTTTATTAAAACGAGAAACATTTTCACATTATAACAAGAAGTTTCAGGTTTTAATTACTTTATTTTCTCATTTCAACGACTTTATTTTCTTGTTTTAACAACTTTATTTTTTTGTTTTAACAACTTTATTTTCTCTTTTTAACGTGAACATATTTTGCTCTTGTTATATGTTGTTGAAAAAGAAAATCTGTTCGCAATTTGCCGGGGAAACGCCAGACGCTTTTCATTTGCCTTGTGTTTAGTGCGACTCACATGAATGCGCACATGCACGCCACACTCAGCTTGTGGGCTTCTTTTAGACGTTTTGCCAATGTACTTCGAGACAGAAGCGCACATCCAGAGCCCGTCCTGACTGTGTTTGGGTGCCGCGTCTCATAATCAGCAACAATTCCTCTGGTTCGCAATCTGGGAGGGAAAATCCACCTGTAGTCACGGTCACAGATCACTAAATCAAACAATACTGAATACAGTTTCTTGGCACCTTTCACTTTTACACTGACATTTTGGAAAGCTCAAAAAAAGACCACACATAAAGGGTTAATTGTACTTAACCAAGGATGGACAAATGTATTCATCATATGATGTATTAGAAAGATCACTCATGTTCTGGTGATCTTTTTTGGACAGTTTTGTACATTTTTTGTACACAGAAAGTAAACCTAAACCATTTGAGTTTGCTTTTATTGTTTATAGTTTTATGAATACATTTAACACACTGCTCTCTCATTTTCACCATAATCAGATTGTTCTAGGGCTAGCTTTTACATTTAGAGAAGGGTTTAATATCCTGCTTTAGGTTTATTGTGTCAGTGGCAAGTACCGGTAGTTTAAATGTTTATTGTGATCAATTCTGTGGCAATATAGCTATATCTCTCAAGTTGTAATTGCCTTTTATTTTTAGTCATCCGTCTCTAACTTTGGAAAAACAACCAAACAGCAATCATTCTAAATCTGTCGCCATTGCCCCCGCCTGACCCCAGAGAGCGCCCAGGTTGGCAGCACAGATGTAGGATTAGACAATTATTCAGGAGGGTGCTGAAAGTCCCACTCATCACTGCTTAGAAGGGGGCGTAACAATGCTCCCTCCACCAATTCCTCTTTGCCGGCGTGGGACAGCATACTAACACTATATGCAGCTGAAGCCGAGCCCGTTCTCCTAATGCCCGCGTGAGAGAGTGGATCCCTCCCCTTTTGACATTTGTCTCTTTATCAAAAACGCCCCTCAGCCAACAAGCAGCATCTGTGATCAGCCGCCATCCACAGATTAGAGCTAACAGCAGTCATCACTCTGCGCAAGAAGAAGAAGACTGTGAGTGATGCAACGCGTCTGGCACCTCATTTGAGACACTGTGGAAATAGTTTGAACATGAAGCTGAAAGTATTATTCTTATTGAGAGACTCTAAAATGGTACCCATGGGAAAGAAATAATGGAATAGCTCTTAATATAGACATGAAGTACACTACAGTATATAATGTGTAGCTTCAAGTAAACGTGGTGATATAAATAGCCATGATATAAAAAACTATAATTGTGACTTGTTGACACATTTGGACTATTCAGAAATAAGCTGGGATTTGAGCGGAGAATGCTTTGAGCCTGCTTTCCCGGATGTTTTCCTTGTCTCATTACAAAAAATATATATATATTCAAAGGTGCACTATGTAACTTTTCCGGTGCTGAGTCCTGTCATTGCCTGAGTTGGAACACCGGTCCGATTCGGCACGTCCTTAATCAAACTTATCCTAAAACGTGTTTATCTTGTGTTCTGTTCGCTGTGAACTCTCGTGCCCAGTTTGAATTGAGTTCTATCAAAATGTGTCTACTTCACAGTGTTTACGTAATCTTAGAAAGCAAAACACAAATCTCTTTTTTTTTTTAGCTCATTATCATCCAATTTAGCCATTTTACATCTTAAATCAGGCTTTACTCAGCTCAGCTCCATTTTCTTTATTTATCAACAGTTTTTGAACTGTATTTATCATGAAAACAGCTTATATTCCAAGAGTAAATTCAATTGAACAAATTTCACAAAATAAATAAGTATGCCGTATGGTAAGTATGGTTACTATAGCAATTTCAAATTGGACAGGGTTTCAAATCAGGCAATAACAGGTCCAACACCTTCTTGTCTCCATGGAAATGTATTGCTTTGCCAGGAATGTTCCACTGTGTGGCATTCAACTTATTTATCCTGCATTAATTAAATTTAAGGTGACAACAAATACATTGAAATCATTCATTTTTACTGCGAGTGGGGTCACCTCTCCACAGACCTGATCTGTAACTTGGAGGTGCCACTTACTTGTCTGTCTCTACGGAGATTGATGCGTTTTGTGCCATACTGTGGAACATTCCAGGCTGTTATGACATCTCCATAGAAACAAGCCGGTGGCAAACCCTCAACATTAGTTTTGTAGTGCATTTTCTAAACAAAAGTCAGTTTTCAGTTTGAATGACATTTTGAACAGACACAATAGTCCAGTCGTGACTTGTGCTCATCACTTGTAAAAGGCTGTGGAGCTGCATTGTCCTGAGCTTTGTGCCTGTCTCACTGTTTGGAAGCAGATGTGATGTGTTTGTTTTACTGACACACTTTGATTGTATAATACTGAGTGCTGTTACACTGTTGTAAGAGGTTTGCGAAAATCAATAGAGTCTTTCATGTCCCTGAGACCAACATAATCAACTTAAGACAAGCACGGAAACGTTGATGGGGACGCATTAATTGAAACTAAGGCCCATTGGTAATACCTAAACAGACTCGCAGATACTTATTGACTGTAAGATTTAGTCAGTGCTGTCCTGCTCGGTGGTCGAGTGGTTATGGCACACAGAACCCATTTGCCAGGCTCCAAGTGCAGCTGGCCACAGTGTTGAGAGTTTGAAGCCCAACTCTGACAATGTACTGCATGTCCTCCCTTCTCTCTCATCCCTGTTTCATACTGTCCTTTCTAATAAAGCCCTAGGCCCAAAAAAACAAAAGAGAAAAGAGATTTAGTCAGTGCTTTTTATGAAGCGCAGTCAACTCAGAACAATGTCAACAATGTACCATCCCGGTACTCTAAGATCAATAAATACTGCTTTTTATTTCTGAATAAATGTTAATAAAAGTAGAGGTACTCAAACACATTTTCTTATTATATTTTGATTTATAAATTTAAAACATAAAATAACATAAGGGAGTCATAAAAAGTTAAGGCACAATTAGTCTAATGCCAGTCAAATATGTCCATTTTCAAATTGACTCCAAATTTTTTTTTTTTGGGAATCGCATTTATTAAATTGTCAGTGCAGTTTGTGTCATCAGTTTTTTTGTGATGGCCTTTTTCCATGCTGCCAGGAGTATAGTCCAAAGATAACCATTTATTGTGTCCATGGCAGAGGTTTTGAGGCCCAAATACATAGGTCTGAAATGGAGTGGGATGGTGATGTCAAAAATAGTTTGCAGTGCCTTGTTCATTTCAGTCCAATATTTTTGAGCAACAGCAATATGGAGGATTCTGTATGCCAAAATTAAATGCTTAAATGCACAATTATTTAAGAATTGAATTATGTATTTATTGTAATTGTAATCATTTATTATAATTAAAGTTACACATTTCATTATTTAAATGTACAATTAATTAATTAAATAGGCAATGAATAAATTTAATGCACAATTAATTCATTTTCTAAATGAATTAATTAATTAAATATGTCAATAAATATTTAAATAAACATTTAAAACTTAACATATAAATGACCTATTTAATTATTTCATGACGTCGCTCAGATTTCCTGCTATTCTGAGCGACATCGCAGTAACAGCAGTCCCCCCTCTGTAGAGAAATGGACTCAACCAGAGCATTCTAAGTCCCGCCCTCTGAGTTTGACGATTGAGTCTGACAAATTATTTTAAATGTTGTACTAACACCATGAAATCATTAAATAGTTCGTTTTTATGTTAAGTAAAATGTATTGACACACATTGGCCATTATATTAATCAATTGTGCATTAAATTAATGAATTGTATATTAAATTAATTAAATGCGCAATTTTAATTAATTCCTAAAATTCTAAAATAATTAATTAATTCTACATTCAATCATTTAATTTTGGCAGACAGAATCCTCCATACAGGACAGTCCCAGAACACATGGAATTGGTGAGCCTCCAGGCAACCACAATTTCTCCAACATTTAGCATTTCCATGTGACTTTGTGGTCCTCCGCTGTGAGGTACATATATTTTCCATTCTTCGTCCCCTCTCTTTCCCATTTATTTTTAAATACATTTAGTAGATTGGCTTCTTGAGTATTTTTAAATAAAACTGTACTCTTCAAACACCATACTTTTTGAGTAATATATTTGACAGTGTAACAGTACTTCTACTAGAATAAAGGTTGTAATTACTCTTCCCACAGTGAGTCTACAAGTGACATTTTATGTTGACAATATTAAAGGATTGGTGTTATTGGAAATACTATTTTTTTTTCCTTCCAATTACGTGAACGTTCAAATATAAATCAGATGTTGAATCCAGACAGTTTTCAAGTAACTCTTACTACTTCAGTGATATTTTCTTCAAATACTTTTTTACTCACTTTTTAAACAATATTAATTTGAAGCGACTGTATTCTTACTTGAGTTAAATGTTTGGCTACTGGCACCTTTGAATGTAAGTTATATCTTATACAGCAAGTTATAAAGACATAGAAACTGAACCAAAGTAAGGTTCATTCACTGATTCCTGCTGTTGACACTCATGACACTCTGTTGCTTGATATCCATGGGTTTCAGAGTGATGCAAAAATTGGCACTATATGATCTCTTTAACAATTCAAACCTGAATATTTTTTGAATGGTCAAAAGTCCTTAATCTGTGAGGGCATCTGATGTAAAAAAAAAAAAAAAGTATTTTGGAACAAATAGCCTCAATGAGTTTCAAATATTACTTTTATTTTTGTTCTTAGCAACCCTTTTGATGTTTTTCTTCGAGCTGCAGCAAAATGCCACATTAAAGCTGATCATTATGAGTGATAGTGGATAAAAAGCACATTGTTGAGTCTGAATAGTGATCTCCCTAAAGCGCATCCAGCTGCCCACACGACCACTGCTGCTAACCCACTTTTCATTGTTGATGCTTTGCCACCGGCTCCATGGATTATTAGTCCCTCTATGCTCCATGAATGATAAGAGCCCTCTGTCCTATTTGGGTGCAGGTACAAAGCTCCTCGCTCCTGTCTTTGCCTGGCGGGAGGTCCCACCCAGATGAGAGATGTGTCAACCTGTCACCTTGACGCATAGGAGCTGTTTCAGGCCTTGCCCCAGCTTTCTAAAAATAGCTGAATATATCACCTAATGTAGGCCGTTTGGTCAAAACCGAATCTAAACCGGGCAGTGCGCTCTGGGGACCGTATTTGTCTCGTTCACCTTCAAACTAATTCCTCATGTACAGGTGTGTGGTGTCAGCGCGTGGTCTGTATTTCTGTTCTTCAATACCTGTCTCAACGGGGGCTCAGACAGATGGATGATATTATAAAAGCTAGTCCTGTGGTGCCATTATTCACCTGCAGACGTCCAATTGATCTCCATAGTTTAAGTCGTGGCAGTTTGATTGTTTTTCTCAAAGAACATGATGTCTGTTTTGATGCCTTCAATGCCAAGGTCTGCAAAACCTATTTGGTTAATAGATTTGATCAAAAATAGCATTGATTTATCAGCGTGTGAGGTAATTATATAAAACTGCCGTCCCTAAATGATCATAGTGGGTAAATCATTGCGTTATTGTTTGAGATTTATTGCTTAATAAAAAAGACAGTATTAAATCTTCTCAGACAAGTGGAGATGCTTTTATTACACCGCCTCGCTCTAAATTACATGACAGCTTGAGGGAAGCACGGATCGGTCAGACTTTTATTTCAATATCATTTTCAGACAGTGAACCAAACCCCTTTTCAGGTCAGGAGAAGTCAACAAGACCTCAGGCAAAATAAAAAAGATTAGCCAAATTGCATGTTTTTGGGCCAAAACAAAACTAGCAGCTTCTTCCTAACTCTAACTACTAATGTGTTGACCCAAAGAGGAATAAGGAGCTTCTATAGGATAGTGGTGGGTGGAAATTAGTTTGAAGCTAAATCTGATAAAAACAATCTCCTCTCTCCTTCTCTTAAGTGAGATAAATGTCCTGACAAATAAAAATTAATAAAAAAAAACGTTATCTAATCTAATATTGTCATAGACAGATTGAAGATCTCCTCTAAGGCGTTGCGTCTTACTTGCATTTATGGCTGAAACGAGTTCATGTTTAATCACAACTATCAGCACATTTTGAAATATATTCATACTTTTCTGAACTAATCTGATTCCAAAACATGTCATGTGCTGAGAGGTTTTATGACTCAGACTCAGAATTACTCCCAAATGACACAAGAAAAGTTAAAAATTATTATTAATTTAAAATATATATTTTTTATTTTTTTATTTTTTTTATTAAATACAATTATTCTTCAAGCGATTGTGTATTTTGATGAATCGGTTAGTTTTTAGATGGTGAAAGTCCCGTGAGTTTTAGATTTTGGCAACATTTTACCAAGAAGTGTGTTTAAGGACATCCTGATGTGTATTCTTGCAGTGGCAGGTAAAAGCAAGTTAAGATAAGCCCTGTTTGAATATTTCTTGGAAATAATGTAATAATGATAATAATGCGGTCGATGCACAGCAGGCCGTACGCTCTAACCACGGTGGAGGTCATACTATAGTACAGTGTTTCTACAGTAACTATAATGATGACAAATCCAATCCCGGCGCAGCTTATTGATGCGGTCCAGATTTGTTGGCACAGTTTAAATCTTTAGTGAGAACAGACAGGCGATCACTACTGTTTGTTCTTGGTCTCTCACGTCGAGGATTTCCTGTCGACGGCTCTCCAACGGCGAGGATTGGATTAGCATGTAAAGATTTGCACACAATGACATAAACATAACCTGTTGATGATTGTTCTCTGTTCAATTTAATTCTCTATAATCTTTGGAAGAGGAATTTAGCTGTTATACTTTACATAGCACAAATATAAGCGCAAACTTTGTCTCAGATTACATGTGGAAGGAGAAACATTACTGTTTTTTTCCATGAAACACTAGACAACTCAAACTTAGTTCATTTAAAACTGAACAGTGACAGAAAGTATTTTTGGTTTCTTTTTATTGTGTGCACAGGAAGGATTCTTGTATTGGTTGTTCTGAATGGAGTCTCATTTTGAAAAAACAAGAATATTGGATTTCACTTATGAACTGAAACGCTTCATCTGGAGGGCAGGTAAATTGACAGTCAACAATGTAAATAAAGTTATATCATATTGTTCCAAAGCTAAAAGATGGAATGATGGAATATATCAAGGTTTGTTTATATGAGAAAATGGAGCACGAACAAACACAAATAGAGAACAGGGAAATTGACAATGTAATCATGCAATCTTTGAAGTGGAAATGACTGCTGCATCACAATGCAGTGGAATTAATTCCATTTTTTAAATAGAAATTGAGTTATCTTAGTTATATATAGGTTGTTAATCATAAGAGATGAGGTGTAAGGTTGTAAACAATCAAATTCAGTTGTACTATTGAGTGTGATATAATAAAACACAGATCACATTTTTTAAAAAATCATGTGGGGCTTGTTTCTAGTCAGTGTAATTCTGACAGGACAAAGCACCAAATGTCTGACAATCAGACAGCAAATGTGTCACATCATGAGTTGTGGTTATATAGATTGCACAAATTACACTGACACTTTAATTAAAGAATGATTCAAAATTATTGGCGCTTTCTTCCTACTTGGAGTAGTGGGATGATTCTTCAGAACTGTATCCCAGATATGAGGAAAAAGTCCCAATTTACAGTCTGGAAAGACAGGGGAAATAGAAAGTACATTAAACACTCAAAAGAAGGAACAGCAAATGGACTGTGAAAAGGAGACCAACAAATCATGCTCATGAGCCATAAAGCAACAAACAAAACCAACAGCTCAAGTCCGCCATTTCAGACCACTGTAAGAGGCAGGGCCAAATCATGGATTGAAACCATGCTGAGGTCAACATCAGCCTGCCCAGGGACTACAGATGGAAATTAGCACTTGAGCTACAACAATGCTTCTCTCCTGTTAAGGTTAATAGTATAAATGTATATTGTGCACTGTCCCTGTAAATTGAGACAAAGGTGCATACCAATTCTCTCACATCCGGAATACAGTTCTGAAGAAATGGTCAGACTGCAGATGACTGTCCTCCTACTGTTCCAAGCAGAAAGACAGTGCCAAAATCTGGTTAAATCAGCTGAGCAGTCACAGGAACACCAGTGACACTTCTGAGGGAGGCGGTAGAGTGCTGCCGGAACTTGTCAAGGATTTTTAGTTGTTTGCTTAGTAGAAAATTAAAAAAATTAACGATTTGTTTATTGCAACCATTCAAATTGCAGTTTGGATTGCGATTAACTGGGCAGCCTTTGTGCAAACCTCAGTCCATTCCGTACCTTGCTGAACTGAAATGTCCACGTGTTGTTCAAAATGAGGCTTAATATATGCATGTTATACAAATGGGCCGAGACAGGGCGGCGAGAGACCAAAGCCGCCTGGACAGCAATGTTAATGACAACGGACACAGCAATCAATTCCACATTTTCACACCAGGCCGTGCCCCATACATTGAGCCTCACTCAACATTCACAGGGCGTGTTTGGCCCACACACGATTTACATCTGCAGTGCATCTGCTGGGAGGACATTTGGATACTCCGGAGGTCATGTCCTGGGAGAGTTTTGCAAAGGTTGCCTCTTCAGTGTGACATTCAATTACCTCCAAAGGTGAAGTGGTCCCATTCCGATACTAAAATCAATTTCACGTGGACTTTTAACTCCCCAGGTCTTTTGTTCACATTTTTATGTACCGGCTATGTTGTGAAGGAAAACAAGCAGCGCCGCCTTCGTTGCAGTGGCCATTGTCTTTGCTTTGAAATGGCATCCATCAAAGTTAATGGGCTATAATCATCAGCACAAATACACTGTCACACGTCCCACTGCTCGCTCCTGAGTATTCAACTCCCAGTCAATGGGATGGAAAGAGTGACAAGCACCAGGAACACAATATGCCATATCATTAACAACTCAGGATGAAAACCAGAGGAGAATCTGAGAAAGTTTGGCAGGATTTTTAAATCTCTTTGGGGGAAAATATGAATCACGCAGTCAATAGAAAGGACGGTGGTTGTCATGCTACAATCGACACTGTCAACTTATTCCCTGGCTGTAGAGATACCTGCTGTTCTCAAGATTCATCTCCTGAAGAACAAATGTAGATTGATGAAATGTTCTCACTTGTTTGGATGAATAAAAATACAAATAAATGTCATTGAGTCTAAATCAAATAACTAACTGACACCATTTACATTAGGGCCCATCAAATGAAAAAAAAAATTACAAATCTAATTACAATTATTTGGGTCATATTTGAAATCATGATTATTTGATATTTTAATTCGTTTATAAAATAACACAGATAAAAAGTGCCTGTGGAGCAGTGGTCCCAACCTTTTTTGTCTTGAGTACCACCAATGTTTGTGTCATTCTTTGATTACTCCCAAACTCCGGTACTGTTTACTGTAGTATTGTAAATTACAAATATTATATTTTTTTGTTTTAATGATACTGATGACCAAAACCATCCAAAACATGATTTTTGGATGATTTTGGACGTCAGCTTTAAAAATGAAGCTTTAACCCACTGATTTCCAGTCAAATCAACCATTGATGATGGGAAGCATCAGGGTCAGTTTGTACTCCAAACCCACAAATAAAAAATTACCCTAAAATAAAATAAAAAATTAATATTATTTTTATATGGAAGTGAATTTACCTTCAACTTTTAAAAGAGAATTGTCAAAATCCAACAAATGCTCATTTTAGTGTCCATCAGCCGATCCCTCCAGACACCAGCTATACTCATTTAGATATTTAACAAAGAAAACCTAGGTGGGATTTAAAATCTGAATTCCTCTGTGAGGAGCTCCACGAAGGCTCCAGTCAATTGTTTGTACTCCAAAGGGTTCAGGAACAGCTTCAGTTTTAATTGGGGATCATTTTTTCAGGCGTTTTAGGAAAAATAGGCCCTTAAGCGTAAGGGGTTAAAGATTTAAATAAAAGGTTTATTCAAATACATTTCGGTGTCCCCTGCGGTTGGGAAATCCTGCTGTATTGGACACAAAATTAGAGCAGCGCGATAGTATTAAGTTTTCATTTTGTGAACATAAACAATATAGACTTTTAATCATTGCCATTTAACACAAAAAGTCCCATTTATTCCTCCAAAGTATGAACTTTGCTCTAAACTACATGCATTAACTGACAAAGGATTAACTGTAGACCACGACGATCGCTGACAATTTGAATTGGTGAATATAGGGCTCGCTGGTGCATATCATATGACATGGGGATGATTAGAAATGTAGAATATCATGATATACACAACGTGCACTGCAGCTGATGTTCCTCTCAGTCGCGAGGAAAGGCGGACAGGGATTGTGGCTAATTGCTACTGCTAAAGGCTATAGAGTGACTTAAACACTGACTGTGGAGGCTTTGCAGAGGCTAAAACACCAATGACTAATGAATAAGAATTAAGAAGTGGAAGCAGAATTTACAAGACAAGTACAAATATTCTAAACGTCACTGTCATATGCCATATATCGGAATGAAAATTGTAGGTCATATCGACCTTGATTGGAGATTGATTCAATTCAAAAAATTTATTAATTGCAAATCCCTAATTGGGATTAATGCTTCAAAAGCCATGGTAGATTAAATAATTGATGTTACTCCAGGTTTTTAGAGGCAGAACGAGCGCCCAGAACATTCTGAACAGAATTCTTAGGTTTTTTTTGTTGTTAACAAAATGTTTGTAATTGATTAAAGCAATAATTGTAAACATGATTAAAATGTGTCCTTTTCAACCATCTGTGGTCCCTTGTAATGAATAGTCTAAAAATAAAGATTCAATTTCAGTCAAACTCACAGATCATGCAAACCATTAAAACTACATATAGTGTAAACAGCCGTGTGCCAAAGATTTACTGAGAAAGGATTCATTCCTAGTGTTTTTCTTTGGGGACTGAGCATTTTAGTCAATACTAGTGATTTGTGCAATCTTCAACGTTGTCATAAAGAGTATTATCAAAGTATTCCCACGCCCCTGTGAGATTTGCCACGCGCCGGAGAGTAGATTAATTTTCCGTGCATCCATGTTGAGGGTATATCTGCTTATCTTCAGGCTGTATTATGTGTGATTATCCAAGGCACACGTTTATAGACTTTGCTATGGCTGCTCTCCAATTTGAATGTCCCTCATGTATTGTGTGTGTGTGTTTGATAGGATGTTTTAGTCACTGCATCCCCCCAAGACACTGTGTAGACCTCAACAGATGGAGAAGTCCAATTAGAAAGGAGGCGTTTGAATGGAGGAAAATGGAGACAAATCTTCCACTGTTGGTCTGTCTCCCAGGACTAACGGTGAATGGTTGTGAGGGATGAGAACAGGTGCATAAAATAACACAGGTGATGTTTAGTGCAGTTTTCAGATCAAAACCAAAACGCTAAGTAATATGATTTATTCACGTAAAAAAAAAAAATCACTACATTAGGGAGGGACTAAATAGGGATTTACCCAGAAGGTCACCGCAAGAACTGTCACTGCTAAAACCAGATGAAATGAATTACAATGCCAGGATTATATTGAACTATAAAGAGTAAATTGAGGAAAAAATCTAGGCTTGAACTAAAACTAGTGCTGCAACAAAAATTCTACTAGTTTAACCTTCAAATATGCCTAATTTGATTGTAAATATGTACAAATTAGAATAGCCTATATTCTTCTTGTTCCATTTTGAATTAATATTGGTGATGTCTTTCAATAAAAGTTGATTGCAAATGGTATATGCTATAGTATATTTATTTTCCAGTTAACAGAAAACAATTATCAAAATGGTCAACAATTATTTTTAATTAATTCGATTGAAAATTACTTTCGGATGGAAGTCGAAACGTCTCGATTTCTTAAAACAGTGTCGTGAAGACTACCTTTGAAACCTTTCCTACCGTGGACGAATGATGGATTACATAGAATTTGATTAAGCATTGCAGCCCTAACCGCAATTTAATCAGGACTAAATCAGGTCTAATGCAGAACAAAACAAAGTCCTTAACCTGCCCTAAATCAGGACTGATCCCCCATCATGACCAGATATAGTCAAGTTCCAAACAAGTTTTTTGCTTGCTAAAAGAGTTATTTTGTAGTATATTGTAAAAGCAGCACTTCTAATGAATCTGATTAGAAGTGCCTTAGTACTGATACGGAACCTGGAAGAAAGAGCTTGATACTTCGCTGCAATAGATTTTGGGATAAGAGTTTTGGGATATGCTGTACGAGGGCAGTCCACCTGGCTTAACATCTTAAAAAGTTAGAGTCGTGGCTTACACCTGCTCCTTTCACTGTTTGAAAATCAAATAGTCCAGCTTTAATAAGGACAAAACCAAGGACTCAATTGCAGGTCTGAACTAGAAATAAACATTTGACTTTGAACCTGTATAAACCAAAGCATGAAGAACTTGCCAAATCAGATCTTCAGCTAATGTACCAGAGGAAGCCTGTTTGAGAATCACTGTTTGAGCACAGACAAAAACATTCAGAGCTGTAATTTTATGTGTTAACAAAATCAAAGTGGAATGTGTTCAATTTGCATCAAATCCCTATACAGTCCATATAAATATCTCCTTCCGTCTGCTTCTTCAAGGGCAGACTTCCCACCAAGCGGTTTCCTTGCCATCAGCCAAGACTAAGAAAAAAAGCAAAGAAATGAAAAAGAGCTTAAATATAGCAGCAACCCCCTGGGACAGTGGGAGGGAGGGCGTGCTGTAGTGTGATTAAAATGAATAACCTTCGTTTGTTAAGTGTTAGGTTTGCCGCTCAGCTAAATCAACACGGCGCGATTTAAACATCATTATTCATTAGGCGGTGAAGCCAAAAAGTTCGAAATTATGCCTTGGGTGTTATTAATTTTGCCAAAGTTGTGACTTCGGGTCATTTTAATTCACAATTTGTTCACCTCTGCAGCAGGAGCGCGCAGTAATAACGCTATTGATGACTGATAGATGGCATGGACGCCGCACCAGTTTTTATCCACACAATGACCTTTCAGTTTTGTTGTTGTGCAGGCCGTATAGCCCCGGAGTTATTATTTTCGTGTCATTTTAGGACGTGACAGCCAAGGCATCGTGGAGTGAAATGGAAAAGGTAATGATATGGCTTGGTGGGGAGAGGGGTGCAGCGTGTCCACAACCGCAGGGGCAGGTGCTGCTCCAAATACATTCCAGTTAGCTCCCAATCACGCCTAATCCCCATATTCTAGGTTTGTTTGGATCTCATTTGAGTTGTGATGGCAAAGCATGTACGGCCACATCTATTTGGTCATTCTGGTACGACTCAAGAAAATCTAAATGGTCATTTTCACAATATAAAGCTATAAAATCAATGCATAAACATGTTAAGACCAAAAGTTGCAGCTCAAGATTGGGATACTTTTGCTCATGTAGTTGTAAGATTTCACTGTCTGAACAAAGTTTGGAGGTTAAAGCCCCTATTTCTATGTCTCTGGGTATTAATGTGTTTGAATGTGTGAATGTGCTGCAAAATGAAAAAAAAAAATCGAATTGCGATTTGGATTCATTTTGCGATCTGTGCTTTAATAATAGGATTCTGTTCAAAGTTCACTT
This sequence comes from Chaenogobius annularis, assembly GCA_015082035.1. Classification (NCBI taxonomy): domain Eukaryota; kingdom Metazoa; phylum Chordata; class Actinopteri; order Gobiiformes; family Gobiidae; genus Chaenogobius; species Chaenogobius annularis. The sequence goes on along the minus strand of BJKM01000453.1, from coordinate 272,159 downwards.
TTAAATGTGTCCCCGAGAATAGACAAAAATGACCTGAGAACTGGCAAACTAATAAAATATTTTTTTTCAAAAACGTTCGGGGTTTGCAGTGTTTATGCAGACAAGGTATTTGCTTTGTGGAGGAAATTGCACTCTTTGCGATTTGCTAATTGTGACCATTTAACCAAAAAGTTTAAGCAGACAAAATTATTAATGGGTTTCAGTTTTCCATTCTATGCAACATTTTGAGGGCTTTTTCCCCATTCAAAAGCTATAATATTTGGTTTTAAAAGGTTAATGCTATATTTACCGCCCTAATTTCTCATCATACAGAAACCTACGGATTTCTGCTTTTCTAACTCTTATTTCCATTGGGGATCTTAACTATGGGCCTTTTCACTGCTCTCCTAACACATCGTGATATCTGTTATGACAAACAAAATGTTCTTAAAAGCGTTAATATTTCCTCAAGTAGAAATGTATATAATATATGTTCTACACAATATTTCTCCTGCCTGGCTGCAGACCTCTTTTTACTCACTCCATTTTTCCCCTTCAGCGCTCTTTAGGTCTTATCACAGCCTCAGTTTCACACGATGACATTTTGAAGGCTTTTCTTTTTTAAACGGCCAGATTTTGTGTCCTGATGTGTGTTTCAAAGATGGCCTCCTAACAGATCTTTGCCTGTGTAGCAGAAAACTCCAAAGGCATTTGTCTAGTGGATTACATGTCAGTATACGGTGTAACCTGTGCTTTGCATTATCTATATTGCAAGGAAAAGTACATTGCTTTGCTTGTACAAGGAAACCGCAGCTGTTCACAAAAGCTGATATAGACACTTTAAGTTGGAACTGCAAGAGTTTATGTTTGTTATATTTAGCACAATCGATTATTCACACCTCACACACCCAACTTTATTTCCTTTATGTGTTCTTCTATCCTTCTTTCCTTTTTTTTTTTTTCTTCTGGGATAAGCTGCTCGTGTAGAATTTTCTTTTTTGCCATCTGTTGCTTTTAAACCACTTTCGTCCTCACTCAAACATTTATCCAGGCTTGGAAACAAAACAAAGTAGCTGGATCTCTTCTTTTTTGTATTAATTGCCATGAATTTTCCTGTTTGAGTGCATAACAAACCACTTCTGTCTTTTGAATTTAGACGTGTCTGAATCCTGCTCGCAACAAATCCTTCCGCCGTGATGTTTGGTCACAGCCTTCAGAACTACCGGTAGATAGGACAGAAAACCAGGGTCTTGACTGGTCACGCTAGAGTAACCCCTTTACTTACTTTACCTGTATATGCTCCATGCACGTTTAGGTTTATATGTCCTTCTGAATCAATAGTGTTTCAGCTTGCTATAACCTACAGTGATGTGTAAAGTTCAAACCATCTGTCTGTGCCACAGCGGACCAAAGCAGAGTGTTTTTAAAAGAGATGAGACTGAGCATCATGACATAAAATCATTAGTACACCACGCTCTATTCAAGGCTGAGAGCGGCAGCACAATGGACCGGCTACACCCACGGACATCTGAATTGGCTGTTTTGTCTATGATCGTATTATCACCTAGTCTTATTATTGCATGTAGAACTAGAGGGTTGTGCAATTATTCATATTTGAATCCATTCGTGACCCAATCGTTTCAAATTGGCAATGATAGGCTCAGGTCTTTTTAATGGAGAGGTCAGCATCCAATTTCTGTCAGTAAAAGCATGTGGTTTGGAGGAAGAAACCTGACTATTTTTGTGTTAATGTCTTGTTTATGTTCATGATACTAATATTGAAAGCCATATTCATTTGTTTTTGAAAAAATCATCCAAATGAAACAAGTGATCTATCAATGAGAGGAAAAGACAATTTGGTCATATCGCCAAGCCCTATGTAGACTCTTCATATGTCGTTTGACTGTTTGGGATCTAAAGGGCTACATATATCGATATGTACGACATACATGATTGATTGTGAGATGTGACAAATGTGTTCAAAATAACCCAATAGTGAGCATCTGAAAATCATGAGATGTTTTGAGTTCAACTTTTCAAGAGATTAAGAATATTGATTTGGACTTCTTAGTTGAAGGAGTTACTACTTATCTGAATCAGAATCAGAAAAGGTTTATTGCCATTGTCAATGAACAGAATTCACAAACATAGGAACTTGTTTTGGCATTAAGGTGCAACATAAAACACTGATCAATAAAAAAAAAAACATATATGAAATGAAAAGGGCATGCGTTAAGAAACAATTTAAGTTTACTACAGTATACAATAAAAATAAGCTTACTATGTACACAAGAATTTACAGTTAAATGTACAGATGTAGTGCAGAAAGTGATTGATTGAATTGTAGTTAAAGTGGCAGGTGTTTAGAAGTGTTCATGAGTCCAACGGCAGAGGGAAAGAACCGTAGCCTCCTGCCTGAGGGGAGTGGTTCAAATAGACCAATAGACCAGGGTGAGAAGGGTCAGCTGTGATCCGACCTGCTCGTCCCAGAGCCCTGGAGACGTACAGGTCCTGCAGAGATGGAAGTCTGCAGCCGATCACCTTCTCAGCAGAGCGCAGCAGAGAGCACAATGGCTGTAGTCTCTGTTTGTCCCTGGCTGTGGCTCCAGCGTACCACACAGGTGATGGAGGAGGTGAGGATGGACTCAATGATGGCCGTGTAAAACTGCACCATCATCTGCACTGGCAGCTTGGCTTTCCTCAGCTGCCGCAGGAAGTACATCCTCTGCTGGGCCTTCTTGATGAGGGAGCAAGAGTTGAAGTGACGTCTAGAATAACAAAACAATTCTCAAATCAGTGTAGAGATCAGATTTGTTTTTTTAATCCACGTTGTGTCACTAGTAGGGATGTCCAGATTATTCGGTTAATCGATACTTGTGATTATTCAGGTCACAGTATAATCCTAACAATTTAGAATTAATAATGGCGAGAATCGTACACAGCAACAATGAGTCATTTCAGTTCAATAAACTCCAAAACAGTCAAACTACACATGCAGTACTTTTTTATCTGGCTATTTATATGTCAATATCATTATTTCTATCATTCATACAGTTTGATTTCATAAAGCTATAGTTGTGAAAGAGAGAGAATAAAGGATTTCACTGATGTTATAATACGTGAATAATCGTAAAATCATGATGTTTTTTCACACGCTATACTAAACATTAGATATTGTGACATCATTAGTCACAAGTCAGTATCTCACGCATCGGGCAGGGCCTTTGCGGTAATAACCTATGACAAATTCATATGAACATTCCTGCACATTAGGAGGTAGATAATTAGCTGTGGAAAGGGAAAAATTAAAAGGAATCAGAAGGTTCTTTACACTGCATTAAGCTAATGTTTGTTTTTGTTGGAAATGATTCTGTTCTATTTTTGTTAATAGCAACTTCCACCATCCTGTAGTAGTTATGGTCTTTTCCAATTTTCCAAATAGTGCATATCACTGCTAGATTATCTAAATGCAGCAAAACTGAGGCAACTGCTTTTATTTGTATGCTTAAATTGATTAAGCTCATTAAAAAGATTAGACATTATCATTTTCGTCTTTTTCCTACAATATTATCAGACCACATTCAGTATAGACGAGATGTTGCCATAGTTTTGTGCTGTCGAGCTGTCGTTTCTTTTCGAAAGAGCAGCTTGCAAATGCACACATTGCAGACTCCCAGTTAAGGGGCTATTTGGTGGAGGGGAGCAGCTATCCAGCGGCTGCTCGTTGTGGAATCGCACATCAAAGTTAATCTTGCACCGTCTGCCGTGGCGCCGTTGAGCACTAATCTGCTGTCAGGGTGATGAGGCTCCTGGACCGGTTCCCCATTTTTTTTTCTTATTACAACACACACAGAGCATCTCAGACCTTCCTCCTCTTTCACTCCTCTCCATCATCTCCAAACACTGCAGAGTTCACCAGGTCGCGCTTAAATGTGCCCCGGTCAATAGTCTTTAAGCGTTAGTACAGACCGTTTTATGCGCTGCAGGGGAAGATGCTCTGTTTGGTTTTGTGGAGCGTGGCTTGTGTAGACAGCCATACGTACATGTAAGGAAATCACATTCCTCAGCTGTTTTAGTCATGAATGGTTTCTTACTGTACAAACAACAAACAACAACAAAGCAGGTCTGATTTTCCACACAGTTACTCTGTTTTCATTTCCATTTTAAGTTTGTTTTTAATTTTTTATTGAAGTTTTTGTTTTGTTTTGTTTTCCTTTTTTGTTTTTTCAACACAAACACAAACAAAATGAGGAATAAAACACACACAGATAAACATATAATCATAAATGGCATATTATATCCATGTGTAATGTAGTGCGGCATATTTGTTCCAATTAGTCTAAAGTCTGTCAGATTTGTCCAGTTCCAAATTGGTTGCAAAAGTCATTTTCAGTATTGAGATTTGAGCCTCAAAACTCCTGCCATAGACAATAATTGGATACTTTGGTGTATACTTTGACATCAGGGAAGAAGGCCATAAGAAAAAAAAGAGTAAAATTGATGACACAAACTGAGCTGATGGTCAGTCAACATTTGCTAAATGAAAAAATATATACATTTGACACATTTTATATTACAAAATAATTTTACACCGGACGACATGTTTTGGACTATGTACTATGTTTGCATGCTCTCTTTCTGTGTTTTGTTTCTTACTGTTTTGTTTCTGTTCTGTTTTTTCTAAATAAAGATGAAAACAAAATAAAAAATATGTCAATTATGTCACTCCAGTCTTTGACCGTTTTTGTCATACAGACAGTATTTAACAGCATATTATGATTTATAGCTTAGGTCTTTCACCTTTGACCTTACCGTTGGCCTCTGTAGCTCGGAGGAGGAGGTGACTGCTTGCTCAACCAAAACCTTCTGTGTTCAGGCAAATGCCATGGCTCAAGTGCGCAACGATTAACCTATGATGAATATGAAATGTGGTGATTAGCATAAGCTTCTGCGCGTCTGATGATTTCATTTTATTATCACGTTCGCATAATCCATAGCACAGCGCCTCGCCGTGCTCCCAACCCCTCTTTCATGTTCCTCTGCCCTGCCAATTGAGCCACCAGGCAGCGTAATTGCATTATCGAAGTATTATACCGACAGACTGGGAATATATTTTTAGCCCCCAGCTTTCCAAGGTAATGTAAGGAGGATGGGCCAGGATGTAAACACAGAAAGACAAATTAGCAACGCTCAATTCTCTTTAGCAATAGCATGGCACCACCATCATGGACTACCACTTTGCATTTCTCATTTCACGGACAAGGCTAAAAGTGGGGTCATGTTGGACGACAGTGTTCTAAGCCATGAACATCTTCTGCTAATTTATTGATCAAACTTTATATTTGTAATATTTATGACATGAATATCTACAAAATGTGTATATTTTTGCATATACAATTATTTTTGTATACTGTCATCCCTGAACACTTCACATTTTACTTTAAAATGAATGCAGAGATTCATCGATACCATACACGGCACGGCAAAATTTATCACATCAAGAGCTCAGGTAGGGGCTGTAAATTGAGGAGCAAATTTTAAAAAATTGATTGCAAACCCAGTTCACCCTGCATCATTCCGCCGTCACAAATGGTCACACAAAATGACAAATAGTATACATTATTAGCCTTTAAACAGCCCCTTAATACCTTTAGTTTGGCATCTCATGTTTTACAAAAATGACTTCTTTTCATTTCCCATGCCACAAATTTACTTTTGGCTCCACCAACTGGCTACAGAGGGAATTACATAGGTGTGATAAACAAATGTTAGCTTTCCTCCGACATGCTAATGTAAGCACATAGTTGTAATGATCGTGATTTGACAAACAGTTGTAATGATCGTGATTTGACAAACAGCTCAGAGGATCTCAGAGGTCCAACTTTAGGCACGTTTCAACTGGTTTGCTTTTGGAGCGGTCAAGGGTACCTTTGGCCCAGTCGAAATGTGGTGTTTGATATGGAATGTATATGGAAAATTCTGAATATGAGAGACAACTAAACAGGATTCATGAAGTATGAATGAAGCCAAATACCTCTCCAGGTATGTTTTTGATGTGGGAACAAAGTTATAACAAGGTTTAAAGCTCAAGAAAAGAGAATCTTGCATAATATGTGTCCTATAAAGCAGGAAAAAATGAATGCATGTGAATGTGCCAAAGAAGTTGTGAGAGCTTTGAATTAGCTTTAACTACCTCCTCCTTTCATGGTTTGAAAATCAGTAATCCAGTTTGTGTTCAAGGATATATTTCCAGTTACGTTTAAAGCATTATTCCAATATTAACAAACACCTTTGAGTACTCTATTTAATATTATGTTGTATCTTTAAACATTTTTGTGTTTGGTGAATTAATATATTTAAACTGTTGCCAGTGTAAATTGTGGCCAGGGTAGGGAGTATTTGTCTGTTGGTGGCTTTTTATCAACATTGTAACTGCCAAAGTTACAATGTTGCCAAAGATTGACCCCACTTTAGGGCCATAGTATTGTTGTATATACTCCTATCATCGGAAGCCTCTAATGGAGTTACAAGCAATCTGAATATAAATTAGAATAAAAGTAATCCCTTCTTGTAAAACGCAAAATGAATCCTTACATTACTTGGTACATGTTTAAAACCAGCCATGAAAATCACATGTAAGTATAATGGCCAGGGCTATGTCAAGAGGGACTTTGTCAAATCAGTGCACGCAGCAATTTGCACTGACAGGCCTTACAGGTAAAAGCCAAAAGGAAATAATACATATTAATAAATGCTTTATTACTATAGGTTTGAGTTATTCTAAAATGTTTTAAAAAGACTTGCATGTCTTCCAAGGGTATAACCTGGAATTTACCGACCCATGTATTAATACTGAATTTTAATACTGAAAAAACATTCATGTGGTAATTAAAAGGCATCGCCACAAAGAGCTGGTTGTAATCAAAAGGAGGATGTGTTGAAGTGGAGGTGACTTGGCACATAATAACGGCAAAATGCTGGTCTTTTTTGCATAGGACAGCAGTTGTTTCTCAAGTGTCAGCAGGTGTGGGCTGAGGGAACGGGTGAGGAGCAGGAGAAAAGAAAAAATGTCACGCAGGCTGCTCGAGCGCCGCATGATAATAGAACAGGAGGGTAAAGAGAAAGGGGAATGAGGCGTTTCATCTCCAGCTCATAGTTGGACCCAGAGCAAGTCCACAGAAAAGAAGGGTGAGTCAAAGTCAGGACTGGGAGAGCAAAGCCTTTTTTATCATCCCTGACTCTTAAGAAGATCTCCCAAATGAGCGAGGGCGTGCATGCTAATGTCACAGCCCCCGCCGCGATAACTAGCCGCGCCTGCCTTCTCGGGGTGAGGGTTAAGCCTGGATTTGGGAGGCACAGGGAATACATGTTTGATATGAAGGGGAGAGAGCCGGCTGAGGTGCCGTCGCCAAAGCTATATGTGCGGATTATTCTATATGGTTTTATCAATGTCTGCTTGGTTCTAAAATAAGGAATTTCTCCCTGGTTCTTTATTGGCTGCATGTAGCTTACGGAGACTCCAGGGTAAATGTTGTGGCAGGAGATCAAAGCTAGCGCTGACAGCGCAGCATCACAAAGTCTTCATTTACAATGCATTAATAGTGACAGGCATGTAGCGATGCATGCTAGTGCTAGCCTTGACTGCATCAGCTCTCATTCACCGACCTGATCTTGGCTGGATTTGAATGGAAAAGCACCATGTTTTCATATCTGTTTGCATTTGATACCTGAAAGGTTCTTAGTTTCTTAGTAACACTTTTACATGCACTACATCATCCAGTACATCCAGTTCAACCCCGCTATAACATTTTCACTGCAAACATGACAAAGTCTATGCCAAATTTCTATCCTGTTCATTAACACATAGATACAGTGACAAAGTGTCTTGCTAAAGGACACAAAGACATTATGCACCGGTGATAGCGGATTGAACCTACTATCTGTGGGTTATTGGGTCTCTACGACTCTTTACAAACAGGGGTTGATGAATTTTTCTTTTAATTGTTTCTGTATAATAATAAAAAAAAGAGAGCAAAAAGCAAAAACAAAAAGCGTTGTCAGTCTGGCATATGTCCTCTTGTATCTGTTTCATTTGTCCCAATGTCCAGCAAATTTTACAGTTTTCAGATTCACAGTTAAAGTTAGTCTTTATAAATGTTCAATGTTATTTCAGTCCAGTCCTTGATAGTTGGTTCAATCCCCATCATCCATCGGGTTCTGGTTGCTCTTTTTTTTTTACTGCAGCCAAAAGTACATTCCACAGGTAACCATCAATTGTTTTCATTGATGGAGTTTTACATTAAAGATTGGGTTTTTTTAAGTTACATGGAGCGTCGGTGTTAAAGACAGTCTGCAGTGCCTCATTCATCGCAATACAGTATGAGCAAAAGAACAGTCCCAAAACACATGATAGCCACAGTTTCTCCAACAGATAATCGTGATTATACAGGACACAATAAATGTGAATCATTGTCAAATTGTGGTGTTTCGTTTTGCTCTTACTTGTCTTAATCTTGATGTTCCAATCCTCAATGCATGAAAATAACCTTGACTTTGCCTTTCACAAGTCTACCACAATCTCAGCTATGTTGTCTATAAAAATTTGATTTTTTTTTTCAACAATAAAGACTCCCTTTATTTATGATGAGCACCTATCTTCAAAGTTTCTCCTAGCTATTGTTCACTTACTCACTGCTTCCTACCGCACACATTATCTAGCAGGCTCTGGGCTCCTCCGGCTCCCCTGCTATCTCTACTTCCCCATCTCCCCATTACGATGTGTAGTTCTGCCAGGCCTCTCTTCTTCTCTCTTCTTATCACCTGTAGTGCAAATCCAGCAGGCTAATCCCAGGGCCTGTGGGATCTCCCCTCTATGATGATGTATATCTGAGGGATAGTATCAGAGCCTGTCCTATCAGCCCACACACCCCCTAATCCCCCTGGTCTCTGGATGTCCGAGGCTAGCCGAGGCTTTTCCGTGTGTGCCCCAGGACCGTTGGAATACTGGGAACGAGACGTGGCATTTAGGGATCTTGTCGAAGATCATGTTCATTTATTGTAAGCTGTGATTCTTGGGGCTTGTAGTTCCCACTGGAGAGGTTTGCTGTAGTTTTCACACAGTAGCGCTCTGGCACCGTGCTGAAACAACTTTTTCCTTTTTTCTTTTATAGCCGCCAGTTTCAATCAACTGCCATGGGAGATTATGAGAGTTGTAGAGAGTTAAAAAGTAGCTTGAGCGCTTCATACTGGCAACCATTAACCAACAGGTTTGTTTTTCAATACCCATTACTGACAGGACCAAAATTTACATTTTGTGGACGTGGAGGGGTATCAAAGGTTTCTATGTCATCTGGACAATGTTTAAGCTCAAGACCTTTTGGAGAATTTTGAGATGTAAGATTCTAATTCAAGTTTAATAAATTATTTGTTTTTGATTGCGTATCATTGCTAGAGTCAATGTTTTAAGGACAATGTTTTTAGCTCAAGATCTTTTGGAGAATTTGGAGATGTAAGATGCTATCTCAAGTTAATAAACAATTTGTTTTTGATTTTGTATCATTGCTCGAGTTGAGGAGTATCCTGAGAACAATTATTCAGACAATACTTAAGAATTCCATCAGAAATGTGCTAAAACATGGCTGTAAATCTCAAGGTTAAGGTTCAAGTAACACTCAAAAAGTTTCCAGTTTCTGTTATTTTCTATTTTTGCAGCTTTTAAAATTATTTTCATTATAGGTTATATGCTCAATATTACAATTTCGTTAACTCCAAAGTGTGATATGATAAATTTTATAATACACTATATTTCCCACCTCTCTAACCAAGACTTTGGCAGAGCTCTTCAAGTTTAGATATTTCTTCTTTTTTGTTGCATTTTATTTTTCCACATTTCTCTCTGGAGAGCATTGCAGTGGTTCACACTAGAGCTGTGGCACTGCGCTGAAAAATCATTGCAGCTTTTTTGATAGCCGCCAGTAAAAGCCAGGCTAAAACAAAATCTGATTAATATTTTAACACTTGGAGGAAAAACAACACATTTAGCTTGCAGTTAACATGGATAAGTAGAAGGCTGGATAGATTGTTTCTTTACTCAACTGCCATTACCTCTGCAGCATTTCCCCTTCACTGCATTTTTTTCTTTACTCTGCATCAAATTCACAATGTCTATTGGTAAGAAAAAGACAGATCTTATTCTATAGCTTTTCCTCGCTTCTTTTTACCAGCTAAATTTTTTATAAAGGCCCTTAATATGACATAACCACCCCCAAGACCTGGCGTACAGGGCCCCATAAATCATACGCTCTTCACTAGAAAAAACCAAAATAAATAAGCACCCAAAAATGTATCTATTTCATGTCACTCATGCCTTGGCGACACACACATGCGGTACAATCCATTTTCTTGAATTCATAGTTGTATGGGCATGATGGAGTTCAGGAGTGAAATTACATTTTTTGGTACATCTATTATTTAACTGTCAGCTGGGGTGAATATTGTGCTCTCTCTGCCTGCTGGAGAAGGTATGGAGCAGCGTGTTGTGCTGGAGATATGCTCCATTTGCTTCTTGTCATTGCTCCTTGTAAAAAATGGGGGCTCGCTCGCTTGGTCAGTGTGCCTTTACCACTTTGGTGTTGAAGCCGTTAGATACGATTTTAATGTTGTGTTCGACATGAAGCCTCTGATGTATCAGGAGTGTTTGGGTCTAGTGTGGTTTCTAGGGGAATTCAATGTACATCTAACTAAATGAGATGGTTTGGTGTCAGTAGGTAGGACAGAGAGCATTTACCCTTAAACTCCAGCCCTAAACCTTGATTGTATTTAAAACATATTAACTGTATAATTTCAGGGATGAAAAGATACATATACAACAGTGGAAGCACACCAAAAAGCCTTAATTGCTCAAACATCAATCTGAAACTTTTGCCTCCAAACTTACCTTGAACACCATCAAGTAGGAAAGTAACAATGACCAAAATAGAGCGTTGTTGAACTGTCAAATTATTTAATTTATGTAGTCGACTAATTCAATTATTGGTCAACTAAAGACATGTCCTTCCAATTCATTAGGGAACTAAAAAGGAAGAACTAATATCTGACCATTTCTGAGGCAGACTGATCTCACGATTGAGTACAAAATCTTCAGCTGACTAACTTTTTGCTGTTGTCCCATAAATATACTTAAATCGTGTAAGTAAACAGACTTATACAACTAATACAAATGTTAGTTGACTAAAACATGATTGACCGATTAATCGAAAACATGTTTAGTCCGACAGCTCTTACTGAATTACCAGCCCCTTTGCTAAAATACTGTTTATATTATTGTAGCAGCAACAGCTAAAATATATAGAATGATTTTACTGCAGAAAAACATGGAGAAATATTGTATATATTTCATCTTTGGAATATGACATGAAGGCATTGCAGACTATTTTCAACACCACCATACCATTTAATTTAGTTAACTATGTATTTGGACAATATAAATGGATAAGAAGGCCATTGCAAAAAAAAGGATGACACAAGTTGCACCTACAATCGAGGACAGGACTGACATTATAATAGGCATACGGACGATGCAAAAAAAATAAAAATAATAATAATAGCATTTGGACTAAATATTGAAATAGACACATTTAATGGACCACTATTTTGGGTTTCATATGTCGTGATTTTGTGGATGTTCGTTTTGTTTTCTCTGCTGCTCTCTGGTCTCGTTCCGTGTTTTGTGTTTTATATGTTTTTGTTTTTTTGTTTTAATATTGGAAAAAATAAAGTTGCCTCTTCACAATATCGCAAAAATATTTAACCGTGAAATAAGTAGGTATTACCTGTGCACATGCCACAGTTTGTGAAACATTAATCTAGACATACACCTATGCTAAAACAGTTTTTTTCCTGAAGGAGCAGACACATGACATCAAAATTCGGTGACTGATCATATAAGCTATATCTACTTTTAAGAAAATCCACTCTTCTCGACCTTGCCGCTGTCCCGTCGTCTCTATGTCTCACTGTTATCGACTTATGATTGGTGCAGTCAGTGACAGGACCTTAGTCTGAGGATCAGTGACAGGTATTTTTTGGGGGCTCGTGTGCTGCTGCTAGTCTGTGAAAGGAGCGTGTGAATTATCAGGAGAAGCAGTGATACGGAGCGCCGCGTGCACCAGGATGTTTGCTGAAGGTCAAACCGAGAAGCAGCCATTCACCCAGTTATCAAACACTAGACCAGGCATGTCAGCAGAGAGCGCGCACCAATCATATCTTCTTTTGGAGATGATAAAAAATGTTAATCGCTGTCATTTGAAAGTGTCCGACCTTGACAATTTTCCTCAACAAAGTGTCCCTTTTTGTCAGCGATTTACGACATCTCAACAATATAGTAGACTCTGAAAAAGATTCTCTCACAGATACAACACACACAGGGCTAGTGAAGTTGAACCAATCTCAAATGAAAAAATGGGGGATTGGAAATTAATTTTCAGAGTTAGATGATGTGATTGCATGCACACCAGTAATTATCAGCATGAGCCGAATGCCAGAGATGGTGCAGTGATAGGACAAAGGGCTAATTAATCTATCTTCTGATCAGATGAATCAAAATGCTTGGATTTTAATCAAATTAGTTTCTTTTGATCGCTTTCTACTGAGAATATTGGAGTGTTTTTTGATTAAAACTGAGATTTAATAACTTAACCATGACACTGTTAATAGAATAGCCCTCAGAAGCTGTCAGCTACAATGTTCTCCATATGATCTTCTCGAGTTGAACTGAAAGTCATCTGTTACCTCATGTTCATACCTCCTGGAGTGCATGCAAAAGTTGTAGAGGAGTTGAAAGTTGAAATGAATAATTAAGCTAGTTCGTAATGTAAAATATCCTCAGCATTTAATCTCATACCACAGCCAAAGGTACTGTTAAGTCGACGTGATAATTTACTTAATGGCAAGGCATGTTTATTTGTTGTGCACAATTCGTACACAAGGCAATGTGTACTGTGTTAATACCATACTATGGAACATTCCAGACACAGTAATAACATTGTGTGCCTTTAATTGATGCTATTATTAAGCTGCGTTCCTCGGACTTTGGAACTACAGTGACAGCATATGAGCAGCATATTATGGTTTATGTTCAGTAAAAACCCAAATCAAATAATAAAACAACTGGAAAAGTTCTCAAATCAACCAAAATGTGGATCCAATTAAGTGAATTTATTAACCTGGACCGTTTTATTGCATTTAATAAATGTGCTTTTATTGAGCTTTTATTGTAATTAGCTAATTGTAGACGTTCGCTACATAACATTAGCATAACTGCACATCTCTGCAGGTTCACAGATAGCAGGTGGACAGTAGAGAGAAACTAAATGGAAAATGACTACATACTACGGTTATTTTAACAGAAATTAAACTTTATCCAAATGCTGGACACAGTCAACCATGTTAGATTGTCTAATTCTGAAACCCAAGTTTATAAGTAGGAATTCAGAGATATGAGGCTCTTACAGTGTTAATTTACTTGTTGGAACTTGTACCTTGTACATTATACCTAACCTTTTTTTCATTGCTAACTCTTTAACCATGAAAATCAGAAAACTGCATTTTGAAGATAAAATTCCTTTGACTGTTGCTGGAGGTTGAACACCATTAATGTAGAATCCGCAGATTTCAGATCCATTCCAAACCCTCTTGGACCCCAGTCAGCACTGCTAAGCTGCTGGCTGTAATCACAACTGGCATGTGAGTGAGTGAGACAGCGAGCCCCGGTTTAGACCTTTGTGATTACACTTGAAACTTCAACCTGTTCCCTCTCAAGAGAGACTCATTCAAAGTCTACTGCCAAATGTGTACAGATCCCTCTCCAATTACCAGCTGGAATTACCACAGAAGTCTACTTGTTACCATTTATATACCTGCACCACTTTAATATGTACTACAGATACAGCGTAATACTAATATTCAAACAAAAATTCTGGCTGTCCAAGTCTTAAGTTTAAGCACAAAGGTTGAAGATAAACATACTGAGGCATGAGGTTGATGTAAAATCAAGCAACTGAGAGGACTTCATGGGCAGAGCATGTATGTCTTTGGAATCTTTAAAATCTCTATCTGCTGACAGGAGTTGCATCAAACAATTCCTTCGTTCCTTTATCGTTCCTTTACAAACAAATTAATGGTGAAACTAATCCCCATATTAAAGCAGGCTTTTATCAAACTATATTTGTCATTTATCTGCTCTCCTCACCAGTAACATGTAAAAGAAGATGTTTAGTGGTCACTAGATGTTTAAGAATCAAGAAGATCTCAACTTTGGCAGCCTTTTAGCTCAGACCAGTTTTACACACAAATTATTATCTATAAAATGAAATAAAACACCAAACGTTTACACATTCAACAATGACTTTAAACAAAGCTTTTACCTCACCTAAATGTAGTCGATGGGTTGGTATCAGCCAACACCCTCTTGATTATTCATAACTTTTTGCAAGCTAATGCTAACGGCTGTAGGAGTCACTGGCTCCAGAGTCCTCAAATGCTGCATATACTTATTAGCTCATATCAGCTAGCTCGGGCACATTTGCATTGTTTGATGTTAATTAATGGGCAATGTCCCTTTTCAAACAAATATATGGCGCCACCAGGCCAAGTTACAGGTCAGATCTGTGGAGCGGCAACTCGCTTACATTAAAAATGCTTGTCTTTCAATAGCAATAACACCCCTCGTAAACAAGGCTTTGTATTTGTTACAATATTTAATGTCATACAGTATATTGTAAAAAAAAATCACCATGGAGACAAGTGGCGGACCTTCCATAAAAAAGTAGAATGAGAAAATATTCACTGAACAAGATGGCAACAGTCACTCAAATAACCTGAGGCCATTATACAGGTACACAGTATACCCCAGGCATATTTTAATAGATCCATGACCCCAAGTCACTAATAGGCGGATCCGGACCCAACCCACAAAACTTTGGACTGAAGGCTAAGCCCCTCATTCACGGAGGACGAGCAGTGCTGTCTCCCGAGTGTTAGTGCTGAGCGGCTTTTAAGAAATAGTTCCAAATTAACATGGAGTTCACGTCTTTCCTTTGCGTCCCCTCTCCCCACCCCGCGACCCCACTGCCCACTGCTCGTGCATAACCGTACGTTAGATCACGGCATGGCGTGAAAAAGCTTTAACAGTGGAAGGTCAGTCTGATTTCTGTTTTATTCTAACTAAATAAGAAAGATGAGCGGCGCTAACTGATGAGAAGGTTCGCTATGCAACACACAGGTTTTGGCATGTAACACCCATCAGCCAATCACATCGCTGCATTGTTTTGCGCAGAGGAAGGTCAGAGTCCAGTGTGTGATGTTCTGATCCGAACAAAAGCAGAATTCTGCTCCAGATCTCATGTCAGCTTTGTATTTGACCTCAAATCAAGTTTAAAAAAAAAAAAAATATTTTAAAACCATCATTAGACTATTATATAAAATATAATTTGTTAAATTGTGAAAAATTACTAGCCTATTAAATATGTATGCTATAGTATAATAATATGTGTTATAATATGAAAGTGGCCAAGTTACACAAACGTCCGGACCTTGGCTTGTGGAAATTTGCTCAAACTGAACCTTGGGGAAAGTTTATTAGTGACCCCTGCAATATACCGTATACAGGGCGGTCCTTATAAAGTGGGTAATGATTTTAGAAAATGGTGATTAAATTGTGCCTCTTGTACCCACACACCGTCCTGCCCTCCGACCGGGAACAGAAAAACAAATGACGTATGTGTGAAGTCATCCAGATATCTGCCCATGTTTGTTCCTCTCTCTCTTCACACTTACCAGATGGCAGTCAGATTTCACACACTGCGTTCTGGAAGACAATCAAGGAACAAGATTGCTTTTTCAGGAAGGAGGATTGCTTTAACTAGATGTCAAATTACAGGCTTTTTTCCCTCTACACACCGGCGTTGCTCTGTGACTGTGTGTTGTAGATCTGTATCATTTTGTGATATGGGCCAAAAATACTTCAATAACTGAAAGAAGAACAACACAGTCATTGAAGGATATTAGGCTTTTGTGGCTTACTAGAAAGGATTTTACCCTCCATTAAACGAGTAGCTGAGATTTGATATACTATTGTAGAGACTTTTTTGTTCAGTATTTGCTTGTGTTTTTCCCACACTGATTTGAGTATCTTTGTATATAGCATCAATCTCATCAGTTCATTTATTTAGTGTGTGTTTCCTCTCATTCCTCTTGACTTTTCAAAATCGCAACTAACAAAAAGTATTGTTTCTCATAGCACAACAACAGAGCAGCACTCTGTTGGTCTTTTCAGCTCTCGCTTTAACAGTCACAAAGCCTTTTCATGTATTGCAAATATTTTCTTTTGTCTGTTTTAAAGGTTGTTTGTTCTGACCATTATTGGTTTCAAATGAAAAATGGCATAATACAACCAGATAAATAAATAGATAAATTAAGTCGTAATTTTGTATTTTAGTCATTGAGAGAGCTGCTATTAAGTATGCATTGCGAAGTTTGAGCGATATAACAATCGAAATGAAATAATTATATGATCCCTGTGACGATATGCTATTTTAGTGAAATAACTGTATCATGAACTACTGCATCTCATTTTAAAGATCCTATATTATGCTATTTTTCCCGTTTCATAGTCGACCCTAAGGGCGTAGTTGATAATAATAACTGTTGTGCAACACCCATAACATAATAGTTATAGAATATCACCCATATCTTGGACCCGGACAGGTACAGAGTGCTTCCTGGAGGAGGGGCTGAAACAGGGAAGCGTGCTGCGGCACTCACCAGGCTGACTCATCCTGGTGAGTAGGCTCCGTTCATGTGCTCCTCCGAGGGAAAGGATAGAGACTATTCTCTTGCTAAAGACTGCAGGGATCAATAAAAGAAAAACACTTTGGGCACATATACGAGGTACCAGTAGCACTGTATGAAGGTTAAAAGCTCTGAAAAGTCGATTTTGCATGATATAGGACCTTTAAAGAACACATACTTTTTAGGTATTGTGTAACTAAACTAACCTTGACTGCAAGATGAATTCTAACGATCTTTGTGAGTTCACAAAAGCGTGAGAATATATCTTGTTGATTTGGCATTTAGGGCCCACGGGCGAGACAAGAACCAATCACAGAGCATCATTGTGTTTTGGTGGAAGTCAAAACAACCTGAAATAAAACAAACAAGATGGTGCCGACAGCCGTACTTTTAGGAGAAATACAGACCATTTTGTTTTTCAAAAACGTGCCCACAATGGCACTTTGTACACTTGTGGATGTGAAAGAGGACTGTGCTTTTCTGAACACGGGATTAAACGCAATTTAGATTTTTTTTACTTCTGCTGTTGTGACACTTCGACCAATCAGCGTGAAGTATTTTTTTTAACGTCCCAACGGTTTTTGCGAGAGCCTTCCCAAATTGATTCAGGTGAAGAACTCGAAGTAGATTGTGATTTTACATTTTGTTCAATGTGAACTGCACTAATATGCTCTAAAACAGCTCAATAATAGAAACAGGTTAATTGACTTTGTGCCCAGAACTGATACATTGTTGCCTTTCACAGGTAAAATGCAGCAGATATTTTTTTATTTTTGAAAAGTAACTACGTGACATTTTTGTATACCCTGAGTCTCAATTTTTCTAATAACCACGTACTAGGATTTGGGCGGGGATAGGGGGTAGATGAAAATCACTCACAAGCCTCAAATGCAGAACAATACAAAATCAAACACGCAGGAATCAATCAAAAGACAACTCTGAGTAATGATTGTATCGGTGGTGCAGTGATTTAAGGCCTTAAATACTCTGTGAGTGACACACGGATTTAACCAATCACAATGAGGTGCAAAGAAGAAACAGATGATTTAAGTAACATATTAAAGACATTATAAAGACACTATTGTACATGAATTGTTACATCTAAAATTGTGATCTCTATAAAAAACCTCAATAGACATTTCAGCATATATTGCCCATCTACTTCCAGGTGATAGTAGCAAAGACTTGAGGTCATCAGCGAGTGTAGTGTCTCTTAAGGTCAACCGCCCATCGCTGTCCGCACGTTGACACAGACTCTCATGAATGTTTGATTGCTCTATTATCCCGGACGGGCGGGGAACATTCAACTCCTCGCTTCAAGAATTCAAATATTCCCTTTACCATGACATTTCCCCTCTATTGTCTGCTGCGGAGGGCCTGTTTGACTCCTCTCTGGTGGGCCCTGCTGCAGTGGCGTCATCTGACTTCAGGACCATTTAACACGCGCTGCTGTTTGAAGTGAAGCCACTGGATTGGGGAGAATTGATACTCAGTCATCCCGGCATGTCTTTTCCTCCTCTGTAGGGTGGATAAAAATCTAGCCATCCATCTTTGTGTCTCCCCCATGTCAGGCACACGCACTGCAAACCTGGATACCTGCTACGGCAGACAACAAGAACAAAGAAAGGAACATTACTTTAATCTCTGCGGCTGCTGTTAATTCCTAGCTCTGCCTTCATTCGGGGGCCCTGTGTATCTCAGCCTCTCCCTTATGAACAATCCATCACTGTTAGTGCATTTCTCCAAAGCACGCTTTGCGCCACTCTTTTTTTCACTTGTGCTTTGAAAAGATGCTGCAGCCTGGGAGGACTGAAATACATTGTTGCTGCAACACATTGTGGACTTCCCATCACTATGCCCTTCCTCTTATTGCCATAAGAGCGTATTTTGTTGTTGCATTTTGTTCAAGTAATAATATCAATTATTCTTTGTTGACGTCTCACTGATGGAAGCTATGGAATTTCAATTCAGTGATGAGGCACAAAGGATTGCAAAAGTATGATTCAAGTTAGTTAGTACAAATTTTAAAACTAAAAAGCAATTCTAATGCTGCAGGTTTTGTGTTTCAGACCCTTTAGGTGAAAGCTGCACATATAATCAAATTGATTAGTTTTGCTAAATCAGCTGCAGTGCCTGTGTGTTTTATGTTTCTTTTATTGTATGTGACAGACGATCACTCGTAAAGGGGATAGTTGTGGGGTAGTTATATAAAAATGTGTCACTTAAGAAGGTAGAGTCCCAAAGCAGGCAGTCTCTCAGATCTCATTCCCGACAGATTTCCTTTGATAGTAATTGCATCATGTTTTTGCAAATATCCATCTTGTTCATGGAGCTATGAACGTATCTGGAATATCTAATCAAAGGCATTTTTTTTTCTCTGAATCAAATGTTTACCTTTAAATATCATGATCATTTATTAACATACAAACAGTAGACAGCTTGAGACAGCTTGTGAAATGGCAAATTTGAGGGAAATGTAACACTTCTTGCTGGATGTCGTACCTTGGCCAACAGAGAATAAACTGCTCAGACTTTTTCCAGCACAATTCTGCACATAGAGAAAGTAAAATATGCAAAGTTTTTCATAAGGCATTAATATTGCACAGTTCCATGAACCTAAGGTAGATACATATTTGATATGGGATATTGGCTCGAAGATGACACATGGTCCAATCATTTTCCCACACTTTTCCTTATGCATTTCTTAATAGGCTTTCAACATTACATCCTGGATCTATAATTGACACCTGCTGTCAGGCTTTGCTGGTAATTACATATTAAAACTACCTGACCTGTAATGAACTGTGAAAGTAATGACATCACTCAAGTTGAAAGCAAACTGTTGTACACGTAGGCTCATCAGGCGTGATATTAAAATGTCCACTTTTACATCTCTGTGCCCAGACCAGTGTTAGACCCGATGTGACTGAAACCTGTGGCTAATGACTCAAGCAGACGGCCTTGGGCATTAGACAACTTCATTTATGAAATAGTCAGCCTCCCGTGTAGCCATACATCCACATTACGCTGCCTGAGTTGAGAGACGCGTCGCTGTCACAGCCACTGAGCAGTGTTGATGTCCCTTTCTACCTGCATTCATCTTCCTCTCCAGTGCTAATGGTCTTCTCAGGTCATTTACGCATTAAGGTCCTGATCATCCATCTCCCACCTGCAGCCTGCGGTCTGCTGTTATATGTGCCGCTCTACAGTATGTGCTGTAGACATCACTCATGTTATTTCTGTTTCACAAGCCAACAGAGAAAACACACAAACATACTGCAGTGCACCCTGATGCCGGAGCTCCTAATTGCCTTAGAGGAGCGCTAATGCTAATTATATCTTAATGTAAAATGATAATTGCCACTTGTTGTGGCAGTAAAATGTCAGTGCTCTGCTGTGGCGTGCTTCCTTTGTTAGTGCGGGCGTGCAGAGAGCGGGGCAGCTTGACTGGTGTGTGCTCAGAGACAGACACATCCATCTCTTTAATGGACATGATTCAGCGCCACCTGACACTGATATGTACCACTATTTATCAGTCTCTGCTGTTTTACATAGTGGACCCTTTACATTGTGTTTAACTACACTCCCATGGTGCACTGCAGTGCAGTGCAGAAATGGAACGTTCTTGTCCTCATGTAGTTGTCAATATTCAGCGTCTGTTTGGAGCAGTGAGAGAACAAAACACTGAAGTGGCTGAGTAGCACAATCTTAAACTTCTCTCTGGGGTGAGGATGAGGCCTCTCCCCTTTGCTTTTAACGGGTCGCTCCTCCTGTATCTCTCACAAGCTGTTTGCCTAACTGAGGTCACTGGGGGAATAGTGCGCTCTGTCACAACATGGACACATTAGCCCATGCCAGCAGGTGTGTAATTATATATGGAACCATTTTAAAAGAGCATCATGAGGGCATGTTGAAAGTAGGCCAGAGTCAGACACTTCAGACAAGTTCTATTTATTTCTCACCCACTTCAAATGTGCCACTTTACATTTGAAGTTGTAAAATAATCCAAGGTCATGTTGCAGCTATTTTAAGACATTTAAAAATACTTTAAGAAACTCAAAAGTTTGTTTTCATGTTTCTCTGTGTGTGCGTGTGTGGCTATTAAGGGCAGTTTGTTTGTTGTTTGTTTCAGGTATGGCGACATGGTTCCAAAGACCATTGTGGGGAAGGTGTTTGGCTCCATCTGCTCTCTGAGTGGGGTACTGGTCATTGCGCTACCTGTGCCTGTCATTGTGTCGAACTTCAGCCGGATTTACCACCAGAGCCAGCGGGCCGAGAAGCGCCGCGCCCAGAGGGTACTGTCCTCAGTCTTTCTCTCTTTTTCTTATATGGGCCGGTTTTGTGCTTTTATCTGCCTTTCCTTCTTGGTGCTGTCTTATCCGCTGGTAACAGAATGACAGGGCAAACACTATCTCTGAGAATATTAATCTTGTATTGTGTTTCTGTCTGACTCTGTGTGGGTGGGCTAAACTTGTTTGAGTGTATTTCAGTGGGAGAGAAATAAGAGCGGGAATGACAATGACTTAACAAATGATCTTCAGACTTTAGTGTCAGCAATTTTTCAATAGCAATATGTGCATTTTGTTTTTGTTAAAGTGTTTGCTATGGCAGAATTTCTCAATCATATACAGTATTTAGCATGGCTGCTTGCAGCTAAATACTGTGGCTGCCAGAGGGAGACAGAGCCAATTAGAGTGACAGGCAAACCGTCATAGGCTAAAACAGAGATCTGTTTGTTCAAACAGAAAACTCGGCTTGCTAGATTCCGCGCTGCGAAGATTCGGGGCACTAATTCCTATATGCGCTACAAACAAAATGGGCTGCTGTTCGTCTCACTGGAGGAGGTAACAGGGCGTGGCGGCGCTGGGGCTGGCTGACCGGGGTCGCGCTGACGCTTGCATGCCGCTGTGCTCGGGGACCATGCCATCACACCGGGCGCAGGGGGCTTCCCATACTGTAACCCAGGGGCTGCTATCATCTGTGTGGTCGTCCTCTCAACACATCACACAACATGTCGTCTCTCTCTCTGACCATACAGCAGGACAGGGGCCTTCTGGAGACTCATGAGCAGCTGCATGTCTGTCCAACAGGGTTTGGAGGGGAAGGAGCCGCCCAAAGGCTTACAGGACTCAGAGCTCTGCCTGCGTCTCCTCTAAACTCTGTTTTTGATGTGATTTGAATGTATTTCTAGAGCATCCCGGTTTAGGTCAAACTAACACTACATCCTTCACCCAGAGCCAGAGTCATCAGCGTGTTGTGTTGTTATGGTCTGAATCTGTGCAGTCACCCATCTGTGTCCAGGTGCTGTGCATTGACTTTCAGTTCACTTTAGTTTGACTTAATTTACGGTCTTTCTCATTAAATGAATGAAAGAATGGCAACTTTACAGTGAGACGTGTTGGGGTTTCAGTAGACTGGCTGCCGTGCTACAGATCTGCATCTCGACTCTTTACGCTTCGCCTCCTCTTCACTACATCACTGAGCTGTTGCCTGAGTCTGTGTGAGTTTGATGGCTTGGACCTGCTCATCTACACTTATCTCTCTGTGTTTCTCAAGGCCTGCAAACAGGCAGCACATTCCCTGGTGACGAAGCCTGCCACGCCACCTTTCGAGAGCCAACACCATCACCTACTCCACTGCTTGGAGAAGACTACGGTAAAGCCTCATCATACAATGCTGTTTTGTATGATGATTTGACAGTCTCTTTCATAGACTGTTAAATGTTGTGAAAACGTGTCCCGATTAAATGTCTGCCTCATCAGCTGAGCTTTCTCTATGACAGTTACCTTTTCATTCACACACAAACTCTGTAACTATTCTTTGTAGCATTAGTTCAAATAGTTATGGGACTTGGGAATGTTGGGTCTTCTCACTAGTAACATGCTAAAGATAACATGACACTGCCAGGCTTTTCCATTAATCCTTCCTAACAAACCAGCTCACTTCATTTGAACTTATCCATAATTTAGATGAGCAGGAGCTAAGAGAGTTAATGTGACAGGACTTTCACACTGGCAGCTCTGATCTCTGCGCTGAGACACGAGCGTGCAATAAATCAAGAGTGCATCCTCCTCGTAGCTCATCCTTTCTCCTCAGTAGGAGACTGGTGCCTTGGGAGGGAAAAAAAAAAAAAAAACAAAAAAAAAAAAAACTTCATGGGTTCAAGCAAGATGCCTGTGTATACATTATGTCCCTTTATACAGCAGAGTTTGCAGACAGTGGTAATGTGGTCCACCCAGTGTTGGCCTGCCCCCTGCTGGACAACTGCAGACACTATTTATGCCTGACCTTCAAGTCAAGCCCATTTGTCACAGGGATAACAGTGGTGAATGTTTCCGCAGATGGCTCTTAATATGGACATCTGGCCCCATATATTTCGATCCCCTTGATGATTCATTTAGTAATTATTAAACAATTTTGCTAGAGCCTCTGTTTAGTCATCACTGTGAAACATCTTTACTCATTAGTTAGCACAGCGTATCATTATTGATGTAACGGGGTGATTCATGAGCAGCGCTGACAATGTGAGAATAGCATGTAATAACCATGTTCAACATTGCAATAACGAGATATACATTTGTGTATATAGCTGTGCTATCAAGATTGGAACTAAATGACAACAAAAACTTTAGTTTTTTTTTTTTTAGTTTCTTAAGATTTGGATAATGTATTATACAACTTGCCATAAACATATTTGAAGCTCTAGTTGACTCCACATTTGTGTGTCTCTGCAGAATCACGAGTTTGTGGATGAGCAGACGTTCCAAGCCAATTGTATGGATATCAACATGATTAACAAGACGGGCTCACGCTCCTCCTCCCTGTCCTCGTCCCCACACGGGCTGAGCTCCTGCTGCTCCCGACGGCACCGCAAGAAGAGCAGCTTCAGCCTGCCCAGCACCAACAACCAGGAGCTGAGCACCATCCAAATCAGGGAGCGACCAGTGGCCAACAGGTACTGACGGCACAGTGCACACATGCACACATTAGATCCTTTAGAAGGTTGTAAACAAAAACATTGTGAATTCAGGAATGGAGGCAAAAGTGAAGTGGAACGTAAGAAATTGGGACTATTTTACTGTAATACCAATGATACATTTCGGAAACTCAAATACAATTTTGAAGCTCGAACATATAGTATGTTTTCTATAATTTGACACTTTTACACTAGAAAATCATAATGGTTGTTTATTTTTTGTCAGAAATACCTTTAGCATCTTGATCTGATGTCAGTTAATTGTTAAAATTGTACAATTGCCTCCATTCTGGAATTTTGAACATTCTAATGACAGAGAATTTTAAAGGGTCTATTGCAGTGAAAATAATTGAAAATGTATGGTCTATTGAAAGTGTGATGTCACAACTTCTGGGACAGAAACTACCTAAACCACCTAATGAACCAAAACTGTTTCAAGATAACTATGTCAGTGGGTGCACATATTTCTACAAATTGAAATGAATCAATTTAATACAATAATTTTAAAAACATATATAAGTAGTTAATCCTAAAGTCCTATTGTAAAAACAAATGCATAATTTACTGTGTGTCTGAAAAAACAGAATACAGTTATTGTTTTTGTGCATTCAAATCAAAACAAGTGAGTTTGTTAAAATTTGACCATTTGAATGCCAATATATGAGACTAGAACTTCATAAGCCTGGAAGTAATAATAACAACAATAATTATCTTTATTCAGATTATTTATTTAATCTAAAATGCTTCCCGGCGCAAGATAACAAAACAAATACATCAGCAAACATAATACAGTAAACATATAATCCTTTTTTAAATAGTAAAAGTTATAATAGTTTAAATAAAGTTTTTTACCTCTTAACAGTCCCATGGATAGTTGTTGTCCTTTTTCATAATCTTGAGATTTTTAGAACAGGGAAATTCAACCTATAGCTCACAAGCTACCGGTAGCACGCTGCCCCATTTTGCAAAGCTCGCGAAAGGATTTCATTTCCAAAACATTGGCTGTCTCAGCCAAGCTTGGTAACGGCGCTGTGACCTGCAGCCATCCATGTGTGCAGCCGCATGAGCTGCAAAGAAGCCAAAAACATACTGTTTTTATGAAGAGTGTCTGAGCTGGGGTTCCTGATGGCTGTGGGTCAGCCATGCAATACAGTGGCGTTGTCTATGATTTTAGTATTGATCATTGATGCCAACTGTCATTACCCAGTGCTTTCTCTCCATGTAGATCTGTACAAACTTGACTCCTCTTTCCTCGCAGCTCTTCTTTGAGGTGTCACCTCTGTTCTGTTTTCTCTTTACTCTGGGGCGCAGGCAGCGAGCAGTGGGCTTGGAATCAGACTCAGAATCAGGCAACAGAAATTACAGTTTGTTCTGGCCTAAATAAACTATACAATATTTTGGAACATAAGTAGCTCACGGTTGTTTTGTTCTGGTGAAAGTAGCTCATGGACTCAAAAAGGTTGGAGACCTTTGTTCTAGAATGTAATGTTACACACACAGCTGTGTCTAACGTACCACAAAACAATAAGTAATTTTGCCTGTCTCAATGAAAAAATACAGGTGCTTTTATGGGATCTGAAACCCAACAATTGAGACATCTGCTCTCCATAAGTTCTTGCACCCAACTCTAGAGTAATAAAACGATTTTAAATTGTCCCTGGTTAGTTTACCAATGTGTCATTTTCCCTAGAACAGTCAGTGGCAGTTTATGGAAATCAGCATTTATACATGTGCAGATTAACATATAAACTGTAGATAACGTCATAAGAACTTTGTTAACATTTACCCTCATTACAGCTGTGAACTCTGGGCTGTCAAACTGTGAACATGTTGTTGTCAGGGTGAAAAATGTGTTTGAAACAGTTGGTTTGAAATAATGCATTATAAGTGGATTATGCCGTATCAAACCTAATTGCTACAGGACACGTGGCCTGCTCGCTGTGCTCAAAATGTCTGACCAATGGCTCATCCATAATTTAACACTCCATTGTGGCTCCCGTAATATGGTTCATACATGCACATTCTTTTACCTGAAATAAGGCCAAAGCACTTACAATACGTGCTCGCTTGTAAGAGGCATTTATTCATGCGTACTTTAAAAGTATATTCAAAAAAGAGTGAAGCTGATGTTTTTTTTATTTTTTATGTAACTTGGCAATTTGCTCACATGTGTTAATTGCAATGCAGGCTAAAAGAGTTTGTATAGCACACTGTATAGCACATTGTTTGTAACAAGACTACGTGCTTCAGCTTAGTTTACGTACTGACCTTCCTGCAGTGAAAGCCTGGCCGTTTATAGGCCCACTCTTTTGCATAACTCAAACTGATAAATCGCTGTAAAATGTTGTGGAGGAAAAAGCAATTAGCACAGCAGCAAAAAAGTTAAGTATGACAAGCTGTGCGTATCAGTAAGTTTTGTTTCTTGATAATTGCAGCGTGATTAAAATCTCTGTTAGGTCTATATGTTAAACCATATGACAAGGCCAAATTAAAAGTCCCTCTACAGAGAGCTAAGCACAGCGTTTATTTCCTAAATGGGTTGACCTTATGACATAGTTTTTTTAATGTACAGTACTGAGCAAATGTGTGGTGAGCTGTGGAAAGGGCTATTAACTGAGAGTGCCACATTCAAAGGTTTTGTTTTTTAAATACACTTTTTGTGCAGTCAACGATCAACTAATGGCTAAATGTTTCTGACATCACCCTCTAAAGGGATAGATTATTAGTTTTATTATATTATACACTGTGCCCTTGTCAAATGCTCTCTGCTCATTGGAAATATCATGCCAGAAAGAGTGTTTAAAATGGCAGTACCTAATTTTTTGTCATGTAGTAGAGTAAAAGGTTTTACCCTAGGACAGATATAAGTAGCTCTTAGGGTCAAAATGAGACCGCTGTGTTATATCTACTTATACAGCGTTTTATGTTCCATAAACCAGGACGTGCGCTGTTAGCATGCTAATGTCTGTCAGCTTCCCCACCCTCTAGCCTCTAAAAGTTGTGAAAAGCACGTCAACTCATCACCGTGAATAATTCGGATGTTTGGAAGGCATTAGAATCAGAATCAGAAAGGGTTTATTGCCATTGTCAATGAACAGAATTCACAAACATAGGAACTTGTCTTGGCCTTAAGGTGCAACACATTAGGTAAGTGAGGAATACATATGGACTGCTGTAAAAAGTTGACTTTTTCACAGTAAAAATCAGGTACAGCACCTTTAATCCTAGGTCAGGGCACTGTTGGTCTAACTCGTTCAATGCGGTAAAGCTCAGAATAATACAAGTCTTAATTTTATTGAAGTCTTTTGCTGGGTTTCTGATGTCATCACATTATATTTTCCATATAATATTGAATGGAAATGGGGAGCAGCTGAAATTAGTGAGTCTATGTTAGTTAGTCTAGACTCTAGACCACACTTGGGCATTTGCGGCCCCAGGGGCCGGATCAGGCCCTCGGCCTGTTTTAATCCGGCCGTCCTCCCCCCGGGGATCATGTGTGTTTTACTCTTAGTTTCTTATTTTTAACTGTCTTGGCGCTGTAACATGTGTCTGCACTTGTGTCCTTAATAAAGATAACATGAAATAATGAATAATAGATTCAGTAGCCAGTATTTTACAAAAAAGTGCTTATAATGATAAGAATTTTTTACACCAATGATCGCGGCGCCCTCCGCTACTCGCCTGGATTCCAATATGCCCTCGAGAAAAATAACTGCCCACCCCTGCTCTAGACTCTAGAGGGCCAGAGTTTGACACCTATGCTCTAGAGCAGGGGTGTCAAACTTTTTTCACCGAGGGCCGCATTTTTGAAACTTATACGGAGCAGCGAGGGCCACAGACAACCCAACAATGAAGTGAATCATTCAAAATTTGCATTTGACATTGTTTTGATGAGCCTCCACAGCTTTAATAAGACTTGGAACATTAATATTAGGTTGATATAACATCAAAATGCTTGAAATGTTTCAATTTTACAAGAAAAAGTACTACTTTTTGTTGTTTGACCAACTTAGCAGGACGCTGGAGGGCCAAAAAACATTCATCTGAGGGCTGCATTTGGCCCCGGGCCGTAGTTTGGACATGCCTGCTCTAGAGTCTAGACTCTAGACTCTAGAGCAGGCATGCCAAACTACGGCCCGGGGGCCAAATGCTAGATGCTCTAGACTCTAGAGCATAGGTGCAAACTCTGGCCCGTGGGCCAAATTTGGCCGCAGTGTAATTATATTTGGCCGAGAGGCTATACCAAATGACTACTAGGGCTTGGCGCGCCGGTATTATACAGCCATTCATTCATCGTTACTACTACAAATCCCATATATATTGTATAGTAATAAGTGTTGCTTGTTCCATATTCAATGTTAAAGCAAATCTTGTTTGGGTCAATATTAAAAGTTTCATTTGTTCAATACTGGCCCGCGACTTTGTTCAAGTTTTACATTTTGGCCCACTGTGGATTGTTTGACACCCCTGCTCTAGAGTGTCTAATTGCAATAATTTTTTCTGGATTTTAGATCTTTCTCATTTCATCTTTGATATGATTTTGTGTAAGTATTCCAGTAGTTACTCTTTAATTTGGTGATGATCAGAAAACAGTTATTTTCCTAAAAATGTACTTTCTGTACATTGTGGTATTTTATCATGCTTTTTAGCTTCAAACTGCACGGTATTAGGGAGCAAAATATAGAAAACACAGCTCTTGTGGTGTGTGCGTGTGCAATTTTTGTCTTCTACAAAAACAGTGCAAAAAACATTCAGCTGTCCTTAACCCTGTGTCATGTCATGCAATAATAAAATATAACTCAATGGATTGTAAGTGTTCATTAAAAAGTACTTGATTGTACCATGTATTAGAAAACATTTCAGGTGTTCAGTATTCTGTAATTAATTACATTTTCACTATCCATAGCTCAAAATAAAAAACTAAAACAAACTCCATACTGTTGAGTTTAAGTGGTTTAAATTGTTTCAAATAAACCAACACCAAGGAACAGGAAGATTTGTATCGATTGTGCCAAATTGTGTGTGAGCGTGGTGTGATATTGCAAGGTCTCAAGCTTCTTTACTTGTCTTTCCACAGCCGCTCCAACCTGAACGCCAAACTCGACGAGACGGTGCCCTTGAAATGTGACGACCCGTACATCTCGCCCTCCATGGTCAGCCTCCAAGCCCCCGTGGTGACCTCATCAGACGGGGACAGCTCCACCAGCTCCACCGCCGCTGTGTACTCCCAAAGCAACATAGTCCGAGTATCTGCCTTGTAGATGTCATATTATTAGCCTATCTGCCTATCAGCTAACTGGTCTTTGTAGTAGAAGTACCAAAACTGCTGTAAGGAGAGGGGACCACACACAAGCATCAACCTGCCATACTCCAGAGACAGATTATAAAGCTATAATCTAAGACGACTTTTCATCTGATGTCAAATCTCTGCATGGTATCTACTTGATGTATGGACTTTGGAAAGGAAAAGCAACCAGCACCTCCTTTAAAGCACAGCAGAAAGATTTTTGGGATTGTCTAAATATCGGTGTTGCCTAAAAATACTGAGAAAAAACTTTATTTTTTTGAATATGTAATGTTTTTGTCATCGTAGGAAAAAGGGGCGGATGTTTTGAGGTCACTTAAAATGGCCTGTATTGACAAAGCACACTCATTTTCATCTTATTGTGGATATTGTGTCTATATTTAGGAACTTACCAGCCAGTTTGCTAAAGAGCCACAATGACGCGGTTTACCCGTTGTTCTTGTAAATTCAGAAAACCATCACATTGACTGGAATGAATTGTCGTTTTGTGACTACTCATTACCGATCCATGGACTGCTCGCCGAGTAAAAATACAACCACGCATCCTGACATGTTTGTGAAATGTGCTAAGTGAAAGTTAAAATTCAATTCTCTGTGTTAGCTTATTGATATCCTGGGTCAACACCACTTCCATTGATTAATAATTGAGAAATATACAGGGTATTTGCAGTCATAGTTGGGTAGAAAAGTCTAATACAAAGTGGACATATTGTTGGAAAAAAAATACTATCTTAAATCAATGCATTATCCCATGAGATTTAATGGTTCACTGTGTTAAAAGCTCCATTTTGTACATTTTTCATCATTGTAAATATCTCGGTCATCTGCATTTGAAAGTTGGGTATACTTTTCTTTATAGATTTAGTTGGCATACTGTTTTTGTGTGTTAACTGGTTGAATTAAGGATTTGCATGCTGTCATTACGAAATTCAGTTTCTTCTTCTTAAAGTATGTCTATCTGCTTCCTGTTTTGAGCTTTGTCCTTTAAAAATGATGAAAAATTGAGGAATGAACTAAGACTCGGATGTTGTGGTGTAAATTGAGCAGCACTTTTAACTATTTTAATGAAATCTTGTGATGAAGGACAATTTTAAAAGGTAAAGGAAAGGGTTAAATAAAAAATATCACATTGTGCATTTGGTGCAGTGGATAGAATAAATACTGTAGCTCAAATGAACATCCAACAATTGAGCCATGTCTTTCTTTATGGGAGTCACTTGGGTTCACAAGCAGAATGGGGTACAACTGCAACTCATAATTGTGTTTGATAAATATTATTCAAAAATATTACTGAAGAAGAGGTCAAAAGTACTTTTACCATGAATGTTTTGTCCCCTCAGGTTTAAATTTTTCCATTTGTCCTCAGGATGGGCAATACACACATATACACATTTTTAGTTTGGTAATCATAATTGTATCATTTTAACATAATAGAATAAATCACACATTTTATATGAAAAAATAAATAATAAACAATTCCAAATATTTAAAGTCATGTCAGTTCGTAACCTCACAAAAGTGTAATTCAACTTAAAAGAATAAATAAATAAGAAATAAACCTTTAGCAAATATGCTAATATACATCATCTTTCCCATTGATTTATTTCAGGGGTGTCAAACTCATTTTGGGCCAAATTTCAATGCTCAGAGCCAAACTTAACGTAAAATTTATATTAAACTTAAATATTCTTTATATAGTTTAGCAATAGTTATTTGTGGACGCTGTTGCACAAATCTGCAGCATGTGAAATACTTTGAGTCCAAACTCATGCATAAGCTGCAGGTACAGGAATATGGACTTGTGATATGATTTCTGATATGAAATATTAATATCAAAGAGTGATATCTTTTGCTGCTCGAACGCAATATGAGCTCACTATTTTTTTATAGTTTAAACTTAGTGAGAATAAACTATTCGTGTAGTGAATCAAATGAATGCATTCTGTTTGTATTCACACAGGATTCTGGGCTGTCAGAGCTCACAGTAGCTTCACTCTGTCATGCTTTAATACACTGCAGTGAGACCTGACGTGTGTTTTCACCTGTGGCTCCTGATCTGTCCAGGTTTGCACTGGTTTGGATGTTTTCCTCACAGAGCTGTCACCACAGAAATGTGTTTTCTTGTTGTTAGCTCCACATTAGCACTGCTTTTAGCACAGCTCTAACGTCCAAAAAACTGTCTCGTTTCTTTCTTCTACGTGTTTCCCAAAGCCACATGGCTCTTTCCCCGTTTATAACTCTGCTCAATTCAAATCTGCAAAGTTTTGTGCACTGAGGAGACGCTCCAGCAGCACGGCAGAACTGAGTGAGCAGCTGCCGGGGAGGGGCGGCTGCTGCAAAGGATTGTAGGACTTGCAGTTGTAGCTTAAAAACGCTATATTTTGGCTGGATAAGGCCTGTGCGCTTTATGTTTGACACCCCTGATTTATAAGTTGGAAATACATTTATTTAACATTAACTATTTAGGAAAAAGCTGACACACTGAAGTAAAAACAAGACAGCAGCCTGCCCAGGTGAAAAATGCAACTGGATATACAGTATATATATATATTGAACACAAAATGTACTATACTTTATTCAAAAGAGTTCTCAGGTCAATGTAACCCTTGAACATAGTGATTACATCCAAACAAACAATACAACTCAAGTAAAGGACTACCCTTCTGTTTATAAAAAAAAAAAAAAAAAAAATCACTGATAGCAGGTTCTAGTCTCCAAAGGCTGATTGTGCCATTGCAGGACATGTGCGAACCTGACTGGTGAGGTCGTGATGTGAGGTCTCAGGGGGATGTACACTTGTTTGGGCTGTGGATGGTGTAACTGCCCCTGCTGGGATGATTGTCCAAGCAGCATGTGGTGGCTCGGCTCTGCAGGCGACTCTGCTCAAGTCAGCTCCAAGCCTTTTTCACAGGATTACCGAAGACTGGAAAAAGTGACTTACACACATTTGAATATTTTTAGTACTAGTTTTTATTTTTTATCGTTTTTCATTACACCATATTTAACACATTATATTCAGTAACTGAACTTTCCCCAAATGTTTTATTTTTTTCTCAAAGCTTAATTGGTTGATTATTCAAAATACTCACTACATACTCATTACAGTAATAGAGAAGATTTTTTTAAATATACTATATAATTGTACTTTTTGAGTGGTCTAGTCATGTAATTTTACTTCCCTACATTTAAAATCTAAGAGTTTGCGAATACAGTACAAATCCCAATCAACCCAATGGTCGGCTGTTTCACTGCTGCCTCTGCTGTTTTCTCTACCCAGAAACACGTAAAAGGCACTGATTGTGGTTTAAAGTTGCAAAATGTAGTGTTTAATTCATCAAGCTTTATCTAAAAAAAAACAAAAATGCCCCTACAATTGCATTAAAAAGTAACTGGTATTTTAAATAGTATATTTTATGTTTACTCTTTCCACCAGTGATGACTTCGACCATAAATACAATATTGGTTAAAAACACTTGGGTTTGGTGATTTCATATTTAATTCAAAATGCATTGTGATACATGGATTTAATTTTATTTCTCAGGCGGTAAATCTCAGCTCTAAACTGCGGGTTGACGGCGGCATATATATGGGGTTACTGAGGAGGGTGATGCAGGACACAGAGACAGACAGAACCTCCAAGTCATGGATCACAGCAGCCTGGAAGAGAAACGGAATACAATGTGCTTCATGGAAGAATGGGTATTGGAATACATTTATTATTATTTTGGATATGTTGGTTAAAAGAGTGAATGATTTAATGTAAAGATGATTTTATGCTGTTGAGAGGACTGGTTGTGAATGAGGTTACAGAATTTTGAGGATGGACCGGTAATGCCAAACATCAGCCGAGACACAAGGGGAATTAGCACTTGAGCTACAACCTGGTACAATGCATCCCTCCTCTTAAGGCTAATTGTGTACTGTCCCTGTCTGATTCAATAATCAAACTAAAAAAAAACAACTCATTGGGATAATTATTATGGGCTGATCATCATGTAATATAACAAATGTAACTTGTCCACCTGTTTGTCTCCAGGAGATGTATGCCTTGCCTGGACATATTTATCTTGCATTTATTCAGTTTCGGCCGTTTTCATCGCTCAAAGAAATCTTGAAAAACATTTGACCTGTAACCTTAGTTAAATGCCATACGGTGGAACATTCCAGGCAAAGTAATAGTATTTCCATAGAGACAGGTGTACCCTCCACCAAACATTTTACATATACTGCACCCTTAATACTAATTTTAGAAGTATACTTTTAATGTTTTGTTGAATTCAAATTTCAGTTCATTACTTTATTGTAAAAGATGCGCGATGTAACTTTTCTGGTGCGTCAACACACTTCTGCCAAGATCCAGTCTGCAGACCGAACCTTCACCAAATGAACTGTTCCAAAACCTACCCATGCCCCTAACCCTAACCCTAACCTGATTGTGAAAAAATATAAGAGTCGAAAATAAACATTTGCTAGCATAGTTACCAATGCAAAGTGTGTGGCATAACTGGGTTGGGGGGGGGGGAATAGTCGGATAAGCCAACTGCTTGTCTCCATGGAGATAGTACTGCTTTCCCTTGAATGTTTTACAGTATGTTGTTAAACTTATAACCCTGTAAACAAGCAGGTGATGCTACCAGGACAATTTAGAGATTGGCTAGTCAACAATGCACATGTGTTGTAGGAAAACTATAACGAAACAATCACTAAAATAATTTTGAGAGGAAATATGTGATTCTGTCATTAAAAATTTGAATTAAAATGGCATCACCCTTTACAAAAACTCTCTCACAAAACATTATGAAACGTATAAAGTCAATTTTTTTCCATGTTTTGAATTCACAACTTACTTGAAAATACTTATTTCCGTGCAGTGCAAAGTTGAGAATAATGGTGGTGATGATCGGCAGCCAGAACAGCAGAAAGGTTACAATGATGTAGCCGGCGCGTTTGGCCATCTTACTCTCCTTGTTTTTGTTGGCCCGCTCTCTGTTTGCCTTTGAGGGCATCATACACACCGCCCCCTCTATATCCTGTGCCGGGTCCTCTGAATTTGTCATTGGAGCCACTTGAGCCACTGTTTCAATATCATTAGGTTTCATCTTTACATCTGAAACCTGCTCTTGAATGGTTGTTTGCACAGCCGGGTGAACGTCAAGGTTATTTTCCAGTCCTGATTTGTCATTTTGCACTTTTTCTTTCGGATTTTCTGAGTTCAGATTGTTCGACATTTGCTGTAACTTGGAGGTTGAGCTTTTAACACCATCCACTGCGTCTTCATTTTCTCCTGTAGTCTTTGGCTTCTCACATTCAAAAGCTTTCCCTCCATCTTGTATCGCTTTCTTACAAGGCTGTTCCAATTCAATTACCTCCAATGTGTTTTCCTTTTCATTCCCGGCGCCTGGAGGGACGCATTGTGGGAGGCTGGGGGTCAACAAAGCAGACACTGTATCTTTGCTGGGTGATTTCTGTGCAGCTTGTGTCCCCTTCGGTTCCACTTGAATAACTTTAAGGTCTGTTTTCTTGGCCTTTTTGGGAATGATGCCTTTATCAAAAATCTTCCTATTGTGTGATCTGATCAGGATGAAGATGCGAGTGTAGAAACCTATAATGATGCTAAAACAAGCCGCCCACAAAGGTAGCACCATGTAGAGACCATATGTGTCGTAAGATACTTGACGCGTTCCTTTCCCAACTCCTTTGCATTTGACATAAACAGGAGAATCTTTGAGGAACACCAGGCAAATGAGTGCAACCGCAATCGCCACTATCCATGTTAGAGGGATAAACACCATAATACGCTTTCGTCTTTGGGCTGTTTTGAAGGGCTGTGAAATGGCCTGGTATCTCTCCGCACTTATACAGGCTAGAGTCAGCATCTGGATACAGCAACTGAAGGAAAAAGACACTACTTGCATATCGCAAATTATACTTTTTACAAGCCAATTCTGATTCAAGGTTGAAACAATTATCAGCAAAACCGGACAGTCGATGACACAGCGAAGAAAGTCTATGACAGCCAAGTTCACCACTAGAGCGTTGTTGGAAGTCTGAAGACTCTTTTGCCTGTAGACGGCAAGCATAACAAAAACATTAGCTGCAATACCAACAAAAAATGTTGCCAGAAGAATTAAAGCGTTTGCACCAAAAAATCCAAGTTCAAGGAATGTTTCCAAGTTGGTTTGATTCTTCGTGTCTGATGCAGGATAGACGGCTTCTCTCATCTCTAATCACAGCATGTTGAAACGTTAGTCCTGGACACTTGAGTTCCTTCTCCAAATGTGACACTAGTAAACTTCCAGAAGAGTATTTATGGAAAAACTAGAAGCTCGGACATGTTATGCCACAGGACCCACCCTTTTCATTATCACATCACACCAGAAGAAGGTCACAAGGGAGACATAATCGTTCACAGTCATTAAAAGCTGTGCAGGGCAAGCACAGAGGAGGTGATAGAAAAAATGGGTGCTGAGTAATTGAAAGCATGTTTGTTAAAGCCCAAATTACTCAAGGAATTAAGGGTAGGCATTATGACGATATCAAAAAATTGCAGCTCAGACAAACGTTTCCATATCCGCTCATACTATATGTCCATCTTTGTCATTGTCTGAGTGAGTGACCACATTCAGAAGAAACAGCTTTTAGTGGTAAACAGGTTATGAAGGAAACTGTGACATTCTGTGACTTCTTATTTCTTTATTGCCCTACCAGGTATGTCAGATTAAAAAGAAAAATGAGAGAAAATGGGAGAAAATTGGAGAATTTAGTCAAATAATGACATGGTTTATTGTCTTGTAAATTTTCAAATTTGATAAAAGACTCCAGAAATACTGTGTCTCACATGTCTGGTGAAAAGTTAGGAATTTTCAGTTTATTCGGGTCCATGCAGATATCACATCAGCACTATAAATTATACCAATTATAATTGTACATAAAACCACAAAGAGATGAATTAATGAAAATAATATTGTTGCAGAACAAAGCGATAGAAAATAAAGAATAAATACATTTAAATCATGAAAATGTAGCGTGCAGACTGTGTTAACTTTGACAAGAAATGTAGCATTTTGACTAAAAACTAAAGGTCATCCGGACACTGTTAAAAAAAAACAAGAAAAAAATTATGTTTTGACTTCATTAGGGCCTATTGTGGTCTGACTGCCCAAGCACGGACCACAAAAGACCCTAGACTGAGGGCAGCCCCTTCGACCACCACTTCATGTGTGTATTCATGTTTTTTAGTTTTAGCAGCAAAAATATGACACTGACAAAAACTATGATGAAATATTTTAGTTGACAAAACTGGATAAGAATTGAGACAGCTGAATACAGCTTAAAACATTTGCATCCACATCAATACACAAATACATTTTCAGTTGTGACCCCAGAACTGGAAAAACTAGAATAAAGTCACCGAAATATACTGTTGCACTGCTGGGTTAAATGCACAGCTATCGCCAGGTTCCAAAAGATTGTGTCACAAGGGTTTGCACAAACCAGGCCAGACGAACGACTTGCAACTTCCACATTTGTCGCAAAGAAATGAGGAGCGACCATGCTGTGAGATTATACCATGACATTATGTAATCCTGTTTAGAGATATAGTGTGAAATGCTCTTTGCCTCAAATGTGAAATAAAGATTATGGACTATGCTAAATCTGGGATTAGATCAACACAATGTGTTTTTTACTCCAGACAAACATATTAAGCTGATCAACTACCTCATACTGCGCCACAATAAAGGCCCGTTCAGACAGCTGCGTCAAAGCGTCCAGTTTACATTCAAAGTCTATGTGGACGCGCGTCCTGGGAATCCAGCGTTTTTGCGGCGCGTTCTGAGCGCTTTTGCGGTGCGAATCCTGTGTTTTGAGCGTCGTATACGGCGCGACGGGGCGTTTGAGCGTCGGACACTTTGGTCACCCTGGACTCACAGCCAAAGCTGGCCAAAGCTGGCAAAAGTTGAAATATTTTGCGGCAGACGTGGGCCAGCAACCAATCAGAGATAAGGCTCCAGTAGTGACGTACCTACGCACTACCCGGAAAAAGGACCAAAATAAACCCCGCGGCGATAAAAAAAATCAGCCAGACGCAGCTCTTGGAGCAAATAATGATATTCACTAAACTCTGCTCACCTCTGAAGTATCTGCGGAACCCAGACAAGCCGCTGAGCCGATCGCCTCCGTTTTTTTGGACTTTGTAAAGTAAATATACTAAATTCAATACCTCGGGAAACTCAACTCCTCCTTCACTGCATCAGACTCGGGCGTCAAGCGCGAATTTGGACGCCTCGGTGTGAGTGACAAAAAGGGCTGCGGAAGAAAGATTTCCCACTCAGAAAGACAACAAGAGCATGAGGGGAAATGAAAAACACTTTATTTAGTATCAGGGTCTGTGTGAACTATTTACAAGAAGAGTGCCAAAGAAGTCAGTCAACAAGACAGTCAACAGGGCTAATTTTGCACTTGAACCCCCAAAAATCTAAACTATCTACAAAGTTGTTAATAATACGTAGTGAGGTGGTATTGTATTGTTATGACAATGTTAAAGGTGCAATACGTAATTTATCTGGCAGAGTGTGTGCCATCTGTCTAGCTTCATGGAGATGTTACTGCTTTGCCTTAAATATTCCACAGAAGGGCAAAAAAGGAGACATATTATGCAAAATCAACTTTAATTTTCCTCATCATTACTTTACTCAAGATTGTATTTCCACCTACCCCTATCCCCGCCTACTTCCCTGTAAAAATTAAAAAAAAAAAAAAAAGGAAACACATTTGCCCAAAAATACTTTTTTGGAGGCTTTTACATTGTTCTAACATTGCTCCCTCATCAAAAGCATACCTGGAGTAGCATTTACCTTCATTCACACTTCATTCATTTAGTTTGATGAATCCTGGTTAAAAAAGTTCTCTCCCTCCAAGCATCAAAAACTGTTGTGAATCTCTTCAATAACTGACAATTTCTCAATCTGTGACGTGGCTCTTCGCCCGACTCGTTCTGTGAATTTCTCCCGTCTAATCACGATCAGTACAACTGCGTGCTGAGACACACAATGTGCAAAAGTTAAAATGATGATTTACTTAGCTAGTTACCTAGAAGTACTTGGAAAAAAGCATAATAAGGTACTCAGCAGTGATGAGGGAGCTACAGCAAGTTTACAAAAGGATTTTTATAGCATTACAGGGCTGTTAGGATACCTGTAAACAGGACCTGTATTATCAGGAGGTTTCGCCCCGTAGGATAAATATCTGAGTTCCAGACGAGATCCGCAGATTGAAAATGACTCTTGGATATGAGTCAAAACGTCTTGTTTTTCTAAAAACAGTGTCCAGATAACTACAACTGAATCTTTTTCTGCAATGCATATAATGTCCCCTTTAAATCTATCTTGTATGTATTAAACAGAATGCATTTATTGCTTGGAAAAACATGCATTTTTTACAGTGACTCGCCTCTACACAGATCTGTAATTTTGCCAGATGGTACCACCTGCACCTGATTAGTTGAGTCCATGGAGACAAGCGGGTGGCAGACCTTTCACCAGAAACATTACACGGGGCACCTTTAAGCAGATTCACAGGCAAAACAATAAAACTTGACTCTCTCATCTTTATGGCAGATAGCCATTATGACCACTTGATCATGTCTATGTTGGAATCTCTTACACAATCCGTACATGACAAATGGTGGACAGCTTTTGATACTGCTACCACTGCTGACCATTCTGCAGACAGGGAACACAGCATAAGAGCTGCAGCTTTGAGTATGCCCTTATTCATTCATTTATAACAGCTTCTAACACATCAAATTGGAGGACAAAATGTTCCCTTACTGCCTGATAAGATCTGACCATGATGTACCACGATGATGAGAAAATCTGTTACTCTCTTAACTCATTAGTAGTGATTTGAATGAAAGAGATGATGTCAAAGCAGTCCAGACCAACACAATAAAGCATATTCATTCATTCCTAATATGCATCAATGTTCCTTTTCTTCAAATTCTCACCATTATTTTTTTCTGTCTTTAATCAACTTCAATCCCGTTTTACACAATTGAGACCGAATAGAAAGCATATATTTCCTCTTTGAGTTTGTGAGCTTAAACGAACTAAAGTAAGACTAGAAGTGCTGCCAAATATGCCTTGTTTTAATTATGTGCTTTTGTAGCTAATGCAGAACTGATTCAAACAAATGACTTCCTCTTTTGTATTAGAGGCTCTATCACTGGCGGTGAGGAGAGAGAGAGAGAGAGAAAAGAAAGAGAGAAAGAGAGGATTTGTTGTATTTGGTCTCCCCTCCTCCACTTGCGTAATTGCATTGAGAAAAGCTAGTATCCACACAGGTACTTATGAAAGAAATTATTCCTCTACCGTCCACACTGCAGCAAAATCAAATCATGTGTTTTTGAAAATGTGCAAGTTGGGAAAAAGGGCAAGACTTGTGAATTGCATCATCCATATGAAATTGAATCTTGCCATAGCCATAACGTAATAATACAAAAGGCTATATGTGCTTTTTACATACATACATAAATGTGATTTAATGAGTGGTGTGAGAGAAGTCATAGAACTAATTTAACAGTGAATACATATAGAAGGGTCTGCACAACGTAATTTATGTAAAATCAATTTTCTCAGAGGTGGAATGCACTGTCCAGAACTATCCCTGCAGAAAGTCTATAAATAACGTTGGGGGTCAATTAAATTAGTTCCTGCAAGGTTTATGTGTTAAATTATTAAAATGCAAAAAGGCCTTTTGCTTTACAAATGCACAAAGGACTGTCACTTGTGTCCCGGTTCTTTGTCTGTTTGGTTACTTTCCAACATTCACACTTAAGACACATTGTCTTAATAAAAAAATTATAATAATAAATTAAAAAAGGGGGTATCAGTGGCATCTACTAAACATCACAGTGACTTTATCTAGTCTTCCTTCTTCAGTCTCATTATTAGTTGCCCCTTTGGCCCAAAATTGGGTTATTTATCAACAATTTAAAGGTTGACTTTGGTAGTACTTTACTTACATTTACTTGTGTTGTAGTAAAATCGTACTTCTTGGCATAGTTTTCAGATATCACTGTGATTCTGCAATTTGATTCAGAACCAAAGTTACATAGATTGAAATGATTTAAACATACACCACTGCTCCTTCAAAGGGGCATTATTTAATGTTATGTCCTTTCCATTCCAGTCATTTCAAATTATACATCTGATGTTGACGTCCAGATAGTTTTTCATACTTGAGTAGTAGTTTCCCCAAATTGCCTACCGGTACTTTTGTAATTTTTTACCCTCGTTTGAGTAATGTCTTTGGCTACTACTTTTTACTTTTTATTGAGTATTATTATTTTGAAGTAACAGTATTATGTAACTTTTCTGGTGGAGTATGCCACCTCCTTGTCTCCGTGGAGATATTATGGCGTTGCCTAGAATATTTCACAGTATGGTATTAAACCAGCAGGTGACACCACCAGGCCAAGTTACACATAAGATCTGGGGAGAGGCGAGCCCGCTAAAGGTAAGTATGTATAATTTTCATGTTAATATTGAGCAATAAAAACACCCATAAATGAATAAAGGCAAGAGAGATACATTTAATGTCTCACTATGGAATATTCCAGACAAAGCAATAAGAGCTCCATGGATACAAGCACATAGTGGACCCTCCAACAGAAAAGTTACATGGTGCACATTTAAAGTACTTTTACTTCAAAATGATCTCGCTTGAAATGAAAGTCCACCCAGTTCTGGCCCAGATCTCTGTGGAACCCCTGACCTTCAGGTAACTGGGCAAACATTCTCTGTTTTGCTAGCAAGAAAAAAAAAAGTTCTTCCAAACAAATTTTCTCCACCACTTTGGTGGACACTAACGTCCTGGATGAATA
Source organism: Chaenogobius annularis (assembly GCA_015082035.1). Taxonomy (NCBI): domain Eukaryota; kingdom Metazoa; phylum Chordata; class Actinopteri; order Gobiiformes; family Gobiidae; genus Chaenogobius; species Chaenogobius annularis. The sequence goes on along the minus strand of BJKM01000453.1, from coordinate 231,167 downwards.
ACACTGGCCAGTTCCACTTGCTCTTTAGTGAGACTATTTTCACAATCCTTAAATGCGTTATTTTGTCACAGAGGCAACACCTTGCTGTGAATGTTTCTGGTCAGAGTGAACCGGGTTTCCCTGTTGTTGAGCGGCTGCATGCTGATGTTTGAAGAGGCAGGACCATGGGGGATATACTTCCCACAGGACAGCACCTCCAGAGTGGCATCACGAAACTAGAACATAACAAAATAATCATCAGCAAGAAAGGTTTTTATTAGCCCCTTTTTAAAGACCTTACTTGTTTGTTGGACAGGAAGTAGATAATGGGGTTGTACACTGGGCTGGTCTTGGCAAAGTACATGGGCATGGTGGCAACAAGAGGGTGGATATAGAGCTCTGGATCTGCCACCACCACTACTGACAGGATGGTGTAGGGCAGCCAGCACACAAAGAAGGCTATGATCATAGACAGGACCATAGTGACGGCATGCTCATTCTCCTGCTGACTGGACCGGCCACCCTGCAGCTCCACGCTCCGGTTCAGCTGTAACAGAACGATTGTTATGAGTACAACTGCACCTTACTAATGTGGGGCTCAAATGATCTACTGTATGTTACATTTTATGGATAACAAGCTAATCCCTAATGGATAAGTAAAAGTGTACGACTATGATGGTGCGGAGCAAGGTGCGTGTGGCAGGGGTCACTATCCACAGAGGGAACAGTAAGGGACTGGTGCCTTTGTGCCTCAGTGTGACCAATGTGTCTGAGGAGGAGCCAACAGTCCATTGTCAATGCTAATTACAGTGGAGGTGGATAGCTGTGAACCTCTTGTTGGACAGGTCCCGTGGCAGCCTGTGGAGGGAGCTCCGGGGTTAATGGGGTCCATAGTGTTCTACTACATTTGTACCATTCAATCAAAAGCAATTATTTACAATTTGGCTCTAAAACCCTATGTCAAATGATGAGGCAAATCCCTGCATTTAAAGAACAGTGGCAGTCCCAGAGGGGTAGAGCCAAGGAATATTAGTATAAAGGAATTTAGACGCTGTTCAAATAATCATGAGAAAAATAATACAAAAATAGAATATTACAGTAACAATAGTATAAAAGACACACCTTGTTCATACGCGTTAGCACTTTGTAGTAGCAGTAGATAATGATGGCCACTGGGACGAGGAAGCAGAGGAGAGTGTAGAGAAGGAGGTAGCTGTAGTTGCTCCAGGACCTCTCCTCCCAGGCCAGAGAGCAGGAGGTCTGCACCCCCTCCGGCCCATAGCCGCTCCAGCCGAACAGCGGCGTAATGGCCCAGAACAGGCAGAAGACCCACACAAACAGCAGACCCATCATGCTCCTCTTCATACTCATCTTAAGCCCGGCACGGGGCTTACACACTACATGGTAACGCTCATAGGCCAAAAGGGTCAGAGTGCACAGTGACACCAAACCTGCACAGCAGAGGAGCACTGCAGTAAGTGAAGGGCAGACTGAGGTATTTTTATGACAGGGTTGTAAGAGCAATGTGTTCAGGAGAAAGCAATCTTCTAAGAGAGATACAAGACGGTTGAAATAAATTATATTTTCAGTCCAAGCTCAGATATCATGATCTTACGATCTTCTTAGAGACACATAGAAAATAGAGATGGTTATTATGAAGATTATGTGATAAAAACATATGGTGGCTGTTGTCTGCTGCAATATATAATATATTTGTGGGATGAATCTCTTAACACTTATTGTTGTGTGTATTTGTGTGTTTGTATATATATGTATGTATGTATGTATGTATGCATGTTTGTGTGTGTGTGTGTGTGTGCATGTGCGTGCGAGTGGGTGTGTGCATGCGTGCGCGTGCATGTGCGTGTGTTTGTGTGTATAAAAACAATCAGAGCAATTTATAACAGATTTGTATGTTGCCTGAATATAATAAGTGGTATATTATTTCATGGCAAATTTGTTTAACATATTTTAACATTCATTACATTATTAAATTAAGTACATGTTTTCTGTCTTGTAGGTATATAGTCCTGTACAATTAAACATTTTATTGAACCATGTACTACTACTACTACTATACAGTAACATAATTTCCCCCAAAAAATTCAAAATTTCAAGCACTTATTGATATGGGTACAGGCTATCTGAGGAACAAAAAGTCATCTCAGCCACAGTAGAATAAAAACAATCTGGGTGGAGGAAAACAATATCCGGCCAACTTTTGTGCTTTAACCTTTTGGCCCTGAGAAAACATTCTTTGCCCCAAGACACTGGACCTAAATAAAATAAACTTTCATCTCCCAACTCACCGAAATAATTGACCGCAAATCCCTGGAAGACACAGGCGGCTTTCCCGAGGAAGTAGTAGCCTCTGTAGTTGGTGATGGTCACGACCAGGGAACCGCACAGGCCAATCATGAGGTCAGACACGGCCAGGCTGAGGATTAGAACGTTCATGGGCTGAAGGAACGAGTTCCTCACCATCACCACGATCACCAGCACGTTGTTGAACACGGTCAACAAGGTGGTGATGAACATGAGAAAAGAGATGATACTGTAACCAATTCGAGGGAAGATGGTCGGCGCCACAGTAACCAGCGCCTCCTGGTCTCCTCCAGAGCTCCACGACGTGCTGTTGCTGTCCATGGTGCGTAAAGGAACAAGTGTGACCCCGCGACAAGTGCAGCTGCAGATCACGAGTGGGTGATCTTATCATGTCTGATCCGCAGTGAACCTCACTTAGGTGCACCTGGCTTCACAGAAAAAAGCTCCCGATGCAATATGCCAAATGAGGCCTAACACGATTTAGCGGGATTAAACCAAACAACCCTCTGCTATAAGGTTAATTGCAAAGTGGATATTAACAACTTATTCCATTAAAACATGTCAAATGTATAGAAAAAAAAATGGTTATGGGGATTATACATAATAGGAAAACAAAATTGAGGGTATTAATGAGAATCAGGTGAAGTAGTAGACGTAGTTCTTAATATAATAAACTTGAAAAGAAAAAATTCAAAAACAGCAATGCCACTAAGGTTACTGCTGTTACTGAATCAGCTTATACTTCTAGTGTTCAATGATCTGATTTTAATAACAATGACCTGTGACTAGAGGGTTTGTCTTACAACTGGAAGGTTGTCGGTTCGACCCCAGCTACGATCAATTAGGTGGGCAATATTTATCAACATTTAGATGATACTGTGAATATTGTTTTGAAGATATGCACATTTAGAATATGAAATATATCCTTTATTGTAAAAACTGCTGCAAAAAGAGCTGATTAAACATAAAAATGAAAAACGTGATGTTGTAAATTGTAAATGGTTGTAATTAAAAGTATAAGGTTCTTTTCCTGGGTGTGTGTGTGTGTTTGTGTGCGAGTGTGGGGTGTGCGTGCGTGTGTGTGTGTTTGTGTGTGACTGACTGTGTGTCTGTTTAATAAAGATGCACTGTTGTCTTTATGCAGCTTGTGAAGTTGTTATATTTTACAAACAGTGCTTATTCTCTGCCTGTGTAAAGAAAGGAACTTAATGAGAGACATAGAGACTTTTAATAAATAGAGAATAAAAATACACTTCACCCAAATAAACAAACATCACAGAAACTGTCCCTGTTCAGAATAATTTAAACCAATAATTATTCTAGCTACTTCTAAATATATCCTCTCGTTTCAGCAATGTGATAACATTTCACACATTTTCTGCAAAAATAAAAGCAGCAAACCTGTGAAGACAGTAACACTCGTCATCAGCTTCCCCGAACAAATAACAAACTATTGCTAAAAATACCAGCAACACTCAGTTCTCACCTCCTCACACATACAACGCTTATCTGTTTTGTGCACATCATCTCGCAACTATTTAAATGTGAAATGGCATATTTTAAAACTTCAGAAGATGCTAGTTTCTTCTGAGTTAAGGCAAATGAGAACTGAAATGCTCTTCTTTTACACTGTGACAGATGCTCAAAGCAGGACTCACCAGTGCGCAAATATTATTACTACTGCAAGTACTGAGCGCCCTCTAGAGGCAGCATCATAGAACAACATGTGCAAAGTGCCATTTTAGTATTTTATGTATTTTTACATACATTTAAAGCTATGTCACTTAATAACATTCCATTAAAAAGATTGTCTGTGTTTTGCACAACTGATTTGCATGCTGATGGGAGTGGAGTTGAACCTAAGCGTTCATCTTTGCTGAACCTCGGCAGTGACACTGTTGGGACGCTGCTGAGGCCAGAAAGTGGACTCGTGCTGCAGAGGGGTGCGGCGAGGGAAAAATGTGTGCTTGAGGTCGTAGTTGAGGAGGCAGCTGATGGAGGCCATGTAGATGTCAGCGAAACGAGACAGACGGCGGGAGAAGTACGTGGGATTGTGGTACGTCCGGAACAGGCTCCCGAACTGGGCGTTGAACATGTCCTTCGTCTGTGGCCTATTAAAGCACATATGTGTTTTTTATTTTTACAATGAAACTCATTTTCAAAAATGTTGGGTTGGGTTTCTATATAACAGTTTTGCATATGTCAAGCTCATTTGGGTAATTGAGCATTATTATTCCGGTCAACAATACCATCGTGAGAACTAAATATAAGAATAATTGTGAATTAAATGAGCAAAAATAAGAAACTTCAAAAAAGTACTGCAAATTTTACATCTTTTCAAAAATGTAATTTTTAAAAAGACCGAATCTGTTATTTTCTAAATATGTATATAATAATAATAATAATAATAATAATGATGATAATAATAATCATCATCATCATCATCATCATCATCATCATTTATAAAAAGCTAATTTCATAAATCCAACCAAGATTTATTTACTTAAATCAAGACAAAAAAAAAAAAATCTGATTCATCTTGTTTTAAGACATTTCTACAAAATAAACGCAATATAAATAGGGTTAGTGTACATATAAAGGGCTTCTGTATCTACTGTTTAGGTCACATTGCCTTTACTTTATCATTCAGAAAACTTGATTTCATAAAGCTGGTCAACGACTAGAAGAATGGTGTTTGATTAGACAAGGTGAATTGAAGTAAATTAAGTATTTTACTGTTTGATTATGATGTCAATAATTGAGAATAATTGTAAAATTCTGGAATCGCGACATCTCTAATCTTGTCCATCTTTTCATCAAAAAGTCATGTCTTTTTTTTTATCGTGGTTGTCCCCACCTCATGGCTTCCCTCTCGTTGATCCACTCCTGAACAACTGCCTGAGATACTGGATCGCGATGAACCTGTTCGGGAGCGCAAATGCATAAAACTTTCAGAAAAACATGACTATGACAAATCATTACTTTAGAAAAACTCTTTCACTGACCTGCATCTGCTCTATGAGGCTGGTGAGAGCCTGTAACCAGGTCGTCATGTGCACAAACTGTTCTCTGTTCATAATTTTAATCTCTTTCCTCAGCTCAGGGATAATGGCACCTGTCCTCCAGCCGTGCTTCAGAGTCAAATCCTGCACAACAATGGACACGTAAAACAAAAACATAATTTTTTAAAAATACATTTTAAAAAAGCATACACATACCACATGCGATTTTAACAATAAGGTTTTTTTGTTGATTTGTTTATTTATCTTTCAGGGAACACCAAAGCAAACCATATGCCAAGAATAACTACCGGTATGTCGGTCTACTACCTGAAGGCTAAGAAATGTGCATCCTGTTACCAGTTTGTTCATGATCTCTAGACATCTCAAATGCATAAAACATGAGTTGTTCCCCTCATAATCCGATCCATCCTCATCACTTCCAAGGAGAAGCTCAACATGCCAATTGCAGCCTCTTGTTTTTCCCCCACGTCTGCACTAATCTATGACCAACAGATTTGCACATTTAGTTTTTGAATTTGTTTAATGCGTTTAAAAAACGTTCTGTATCTAGAATTTGGACAGATAAACGTCACGGTTACAAGCCCAACTGCAATCTTTTTTTATTCACTTGTATTACAAATTACTTACTTAAATGTGCGCTATGTAACTTTTCTTGGGAAAGGCCAGCCGCTGGCATCCCAGGAGATCTTATTTATTATTGTTAATTCATTTGCCTGAAATGCTCCTCACAATAACATCTATCTCCAAGCAAGTGACGCTAGCAGTCCAAGTTACATTTGAGATCTGTGGAGAGGCGAGCCCGCTTACAGTAAGAATGCATGTTTTCAAGGTATTTTTGCGCACTAAAAACACCTATAATAAGATAAATACAAGACAGAAAACTTTAATGCCAAGTGCATAAGTAACACATTATACAAGAATAAATGCATGTTCGCGTTGCCTTCTGCACTGTCTATTTCTGTAACGACTCCTTTTCACAGGGATCTGTCTGTATGCACTGCTTAACACGTCGGATACAATTGTGGGGAATGTTTTACACTTGGTTGCCCCATTGCTGCGTTTTCACCCAAAGAGTTCTACTCTTTCATTACCACCAAGTAAATGCTTCCTCAGTTTTTTAACAGTAGAACATAGAGTAAATCTATTTGCTCAGAACAGATAGATTTGCATATTAACATTTTGCAGGGTGGATGTAATAAAAATGTGAATTCCAAAGGTAAATTAGAAGTTGATCTAATTAAAAGTAATATAACTCTTTCAGATAACGCATGGGTAAGTGTGAAATAACTTTTAATGAACAAAAACTATTTTAAACTGATTCTATCATTAGTGACTTTTAAAGACTTCCTCAGCACCTAACCTTAAGACTGAAGAGGGTTTAGAAGATTTATATAGCCAGAGTTAAGATTAAGGAAAGTGTCTCTATCTAAAATGAAATCTTTAAATACTTCATTTTCTCATACTTCTGGGTTTTGTGCGATGTATGAAGAGCAATGCTTCTTACCGCTAAGTCGCTGTAAATGTGATCACCAAAGTAGAGCACTTTAGAACCTCTCCAGCCAGTGAGCCGCAGGAACTCATAAAGGTTTCCCTGATGAAAAATACAAAAAGGTAGAATTTTTAAGTCACTAGTAATAAACCCAACTAGACCTGGGTGATAAGACAATAAAAAATAAAAAACATCACCCATTTTCCCTCGTCATATTAATCGATCATGATTTCTAATTAGACTTTATTTTGTCTTATTAAAAAAAATCTCAAACAAATTCAATACAAACTTTTAATAATTGCCATTTAACACAAAACACAGTCAAATTTCTTCCTCCACAGTCTGTACTCTGCCCCTAACCACATTTATCAGTGGACTTCTCAATTAAAAAGTAAATCATTACTGATTAAAATTGTGATTAATTGCGCAGCCCTATACCCGATTAAAATGTATTAAAATCTGAAACAAAATAATTATAAAAGACCAATACTACATATAAATTAAAGTTGTTTTATATTGTTTCATTACAGTTCTAAACAGCCTGTCACAGCCTGTGTAAGCATCACAACTACTGGTCATGGATCATTCACATTAGTCGTTATTTATTATTAATAGAAGTATGGGGCATTTGACAAGAATAAAGCTCTCGATATTTTCTTGAGTATCCTGATAACGAGTCAGACGATATTATGTCAAACCAACAGAAATGTGTTCAAACCATGACGGATGAAAAACCTGTAGTTTTCTATGATACAACAAGTAATTACAACAATACAGAATGAGCTTGTGCCATGTTTTGCACACAGCTTATCTCAGTTTCGGTCTGATAAAAGTAGCAGACAGTCAAAAGTTTTAACCAGTTTTGTTGTGCATTCAAAACAACGGAGGTGTGATGTAATGCTGACACAGAAAATTGCTATGTGTGAAGTCAGCACATCCAACGGTCCATCTGTACAGAATAAGTTGAAGGAACAATTCAAACTGTGTCAAAAGTCTCAGAGGCAGTACCTGTTTGTAAATTTGTCCCTTTTCCAACTTGTGGATCCTGTCCCACAGCAGTGCACCTTTATCTGTCACCCGCCTGAATGGTCTGCAACAAAATGCATTATTCATGACAAACACAAATCTAGATACAAAATACACACACAGCCGTACATGCAGGTAAACTGATTTTTGCTGCTGACCATGAATACAAAATATGAGATGAGAACTAAAGCCTACAAAGCACAGAGCGTATACTCACTTTCTCCTGTCGTTGAAGAAGCCGGGTTTATCAGCCTGGACTATGACAATATCAAACAGATCTCTCCAGTCCTTCCCCACGATGTAGGTCATCCCTCGATTCCTGTAAATTACATGCATTTTAATAAACCTGAACACGGCCAGCTGTATTAATCTTACCCAAGAAGATAATTAAAAATCTAATATGTGCAACTGTCCCTTGTTTCCAGGAAACATTGAATTTGTAGATAATGTGCGACCAAGCATCCACAACAAGCTGCTCCAAGTCATTGACAAATGTAAACGCTTCGATGTTTGCCCTCTGTATTAGTTGGGACTTAGTGTAACAGCTCTCTGATATATTAGAGCAACCACACATGACACCTTTAATTAATGAAACCAACAGACACAAGCAGTGTGTTTTCCTGCACTTACACAAAGTCAAAAGGGCTGTTGGTAATGAGGAACATCTTTTTTCCATGCTCTGACAGCTTTTTGAGCACGGCGTGGCTCTCCTCACCATAGCAGACATATTTTTCTAAACGAGCAAAACATTTTAATGAATAAAAGGTGTATGAACAAAACAATATTTTAACAATTACAGTATTAAACAATATTTTACAACAAATATTTACGTCTTTGCTCAAATGATTTAAATTAAATACAAACAGATAAGCACTTACCAATATCTGCGTCCACAGCTCTGCTCTGTACATAATGCATAATGCCTTAACGTGAACATCTCTGATAGCTTCCTGTGAGGTGAAACGTAAACAACCCAAAGTCAGGCAGCCAAGACTTCAGTAGTTCAATATTAGTATTCAGCTGGAGTAGCAACACTTTGTACATAAACAGTTGCCTTAAAAGCACAAAGGAAGTGTATGACTGCATACAAATGAAAAATGAAAAACGGGCCCTGAAGTTAGTTACTTAGGTGATTTAAAACAAAACTTTCCAGCACTACTTCAACAATGTGTGACCCGGAGCAAATGAGTTTGTAAATAGGCTTTTGGGAGGTGCAGTTTCAAAGACAGTGATGAACAGAAAGGATTCACATCAAGACTGACAGACAGCGTTGATAATTGATGTTAACTCAAGCTTGTCAGTGTCCTTGAAATGATATAAGCGGTGCCTGCGGATCCCAGTGTGCGTCTAAGTGTTTAATGGCAGCTATCTTTCAAAACTCTAGTGTCAGATACAACAGACAGGCCTGCGTGACAGAGGCCCACAAAGGGACACAGCACTGCCCCTCTCTGTGAAGAATAACAGAGCAGAAAAGAGACGCAGATGGCTGGAGGCGGGCTTCACGACTAAAATTAGACACTTGCTTTTGGAGCTAAGATTGGACAGACTGACTTGGCTGGAGTATCACTGTCCACTGCAGTAGCAAGAGTAAATACATTACTAATGAAGAGCTTAAAATGCTTCAACAAGCATTAATTGCACCCTGAATTAGCCAGAAACAGAGATAAGATAAAAGATTAAAAAATAATAATAATAAAAAAATAACATAAATTCACCTTGACATCTTTGTACAGATGCACGGGCTCATAGTCAATATTGTGCTTCATGAAAAAGTCGTTGACACAGGACAGTAGCGTCATCTCAGGAAGAGAAAATATGTCCATAAACTGCTTCATGGTTTGGCCGTGGGTGCTCTGAAATATCAGGTGATTAGATTAACATTTTTAATAGTCTGTTCTTAATTGTTAATTGTACAAGCAATTACCTTTCCATAGAAGTCACTCATAATGTCCAGAGGAACGTGACATCCCTCATACATGGCAATTACTTCTTGGTCTGGCACAGGATTAAGCCCCCTGCAAAATACATACAAACCAGAGACTTCAATTACTTACTTATACCATTCAAGTTAGATGGGAAGTAATACCTGTATACAGTTCCCAATTGGATGTAGTGGAAAGCATCTATTTTCATGAGCAGAGCCTGTTCAATTGAAAATACAACTTGATTAACAAAAACATATATATATATGTGTGTGTGTGTGTGTGTGTGTGTGTGTATGTGTATGTGTATGTGTATGTGTATGTGTATGTGTATGTGTATATATATATATATATGTATATATATGTATATATATAAAATATATATATTTATAAAATATATATATATATATTACACACACACAAAACACTTCCTGTCCAAAAACAAAATTGCTGACAAAAAAAGGGGCCACTCACTGCATTAGTTGAGTTTAAATTCTGTGTTGCAGATGAAAGATCATCACCCATGCAGCAATTCTCCAGTAGCAGGCTCGAACCTACTGTATTTGCTTAGTTGAATCCAAGTAGCGACTTTGTTTTTTGAACAGGCAGTGTACCGGTACACAGTATCCTATATATATATATTTCCTTACCTTTTGAACATCATAGTGCAATCCTCTTACAGCAAAATCAGGAATATATTCATACTCCCGTAGTCCTTCAGGATACTAATGACAGAGGAAAAGAAAAAATTACCATTTTAATTTCAAACATTTTGAAAATTGTGTTATAACACAGAAATAATATTATGGTAATGTACATTACACAGGAAGTACAGTACTACACATGCACATACTCTGTGTTGGGTGATTAGTAAATCTCTTGCTATGTTGAAGATTAAGGTGTGTAGATGTCTGGAGTAAAAGGCCAGAGTGTAGTCATAGTCAAAACCGTAGATCTCAGTGTCCCGGAGACTCATTTCATTGTTGGCGAATATAGTGTCTGGATCCGTGGAGGCAATATCTGGAATCAGATCTGAAAAGACAAAACAGGCAATTCATGGATATCAGGCATTAGGATTCCTTCATGATCTGAAGGAGTTGTTAAAGCAAAGGTCCTCTTTTGCTATAACAATATAGCATTCAATCTAAAATATTATACATTTTGAATGGGATTGTGAGTCCTCACAAAATCCTTCAAATCAGGAAGGAGTAACTTTCCTGACACCCATGAATAGGTTTGGTTCAGGTTCTACCAGAATTGATGTCATAATGTCAGAAGGAGGGCAGGGCCCTATTTACATAATTTAATGGGTGATAAACTTTACACCTATGATACGCAAATGTTGAAGCTTATAATCATTTGTTTGGGCTCACAAACTTGTCACATTAATCTTAAAGCTATAAATCCTTTCAACTGACATAAATCATGCTTTTTGAAGCTATTGTCAAAAATATAAATAGTTATAATTAATCCTTTTTAGTTATAATTAGTCATGCTTAGTTCCTGTGTGCTGACAGACATTGAACTCTGTGCCAGTTTTGGTTTCACATAGATTGGTGCAGTAATTAGAGATATTAACCCAAAACAGGACAAAACATCTGCAATCTGATAAAAAATCAACTCACTCTCAAACTATTAGTTTGAGAGTGGATAAAGTCATCAGAGGCATTATTTAAGTCCTATAGTGTCATAGTGTGTTGCTTTACACTTGAACAGGACTGCCATAGACAGCAGGAGACAAATATACAGGACAGCAACGACTGACTGAAAGGGTTCAAAGGTCACTGTGCCAAAATACTTCTATTTTACAAGAAGGATCCATCTCAGAGAGTTAATTCTTCATTAATTCAAACGTAAAATAGTTTTGGGATATAGACTCATGTTCCATGCCATGTATACACTTCTATACCAGAATACAGTAAGTGCTATTATGCATTTATTACGTTTCAATAAGTAACTCGTAGATCTATTTCAATAGGTACATTGCAGGCCAGATTTCTAATATAAAATAACGTATAATATGTGCAACCTCAGTCTACTCCCAATCTGATGTTGATTTTGATCGATATAAGGTGTTATAAATAGTTAATAATGCAGGAAATGTTGAGAGACTGTTAACTCAATTGTAGGCCTAATATTAATGTATCAAATGACAGGATCCAGAGTTTTGGTACCTTCAGTCTGCCTTTTTGCCTCGTTATAGAGTGCCCACAGCCTCTGCCCCGTGTCCTGGCCGTCTGAAGAGCTGCTACATACAGATGCTACATGTCTGAGGGATCTACGCTGCTGCTGGGAAAGAAGTTGGTCGGCTCCACGGGACACCGATCTGAAATCCCGCTTCCATCGTAAACAAGAACTTGGCGTTTGCTCTTGTAAAAACCCACACAGGACGCTCGCCCTCCGTAGAAAGTCCCGGGCCTTCATGATTGACGACAGGGGCATTGACAAGGGCGCCATGGCTGTGGGTGTCCAAATGGCAACCTACGTAGGTCGTGGTGATCTCCTGTCGATAGTAGCATGTGTTTGACAGGCTATTCATTTGGAGGAGCGTTGGATCGTTGCCTTGAACGTAACTTCCTGGTTTGCATAGAGCCAGCCAATCAGCGAGCCATAAGAACGTGCGTTTGCTGCTGAACGTCCTCCCGAGTAATCCGATTGGTTACTGGATGAATTATGACATTTACTGTAACTGGACACTGGAGTCTGGTAATAATTAGATACCACGAGCAACACATTAATTTAACTTATAAATAGACCACAAGTACATTTTTACTTTTTTGTAAAAGTTGATTCAAAACCTTTTTTCAAAGGTTTGACATCTAATACCATGGTTTTGTGTCTTTATTTTAAACAGTTAAATCAATTTGTAACGACTTTTTTTTAATCTGACCTAGCTAGGCCTATTATTTTTTTAGAATACATAAGAAATACACCAAACAATCTTGCATAAATCCTGTCATCCATTATTACATTTAAGTCTGCATAGAAACCAGTTGCTGCTTTACTTCTGTACATCAAGAAACTGTAGCACGTTTTGGCATTGTATATAAAAAAGATAGACGGATACATTATTTTTGTATTATTAACCTATTGATAAGAATGTCAAAGTTCCGCATCCATTAATCTAGATTTAGTCATCAAAAAACAATATTTTAATTTTCTATGAAGTCTTTGATTTATATCGTATTAGGTCCACAGTCCTATCAGATAACTATAAAGCAATCTTAAAAATGTAAATAGTAATAAATACTGTTATCTTGTTTAGCTGCACCCCTTTTTTAATTTTGTTTGTCTTAATGCTACAGCAGTGGGCCCATTCATTATTATTATTATTATTATTATTATTATTATTATTATATCATCATATAACAAGTTGTATACAGATGATGCAATTCTGTATGCTAAGGCAATTTCTTGTGCCCAAGTGATTCAAAATATTCAAGAGGAACAAGTACCCCATTACAAATACTTTGGCATCTGGATCGATGATAAACTCTCCTTCAACAAACACATACAAGAGCTGACAAATAATCTTATTTTATTGTCATACTTTTTTTTAGAAATAAAGCCTGTTTTCCTCTTAACTGTAGAAAACAGCTAATCCAGGCTACATTTCTCTCAATTCTAGATTATGGTGAGATATATATATATATATATATATATATATATATATATATATATATATATATATATATATATATATATATATATATATATATATATATATATATATATATATATATATATATATATATATATATATATATATATATATATATATATATATATATATATATATATATATATATATAGCACTGCCTTTTGCTTGTGGATAAAGCTCTAGTTGGCATTTTGCCTGATTATTTATCAAGTTTATTGCACATCATAACAGGTATTCACAGTTTGAGGTCTCAGGACATTTTTATCTTACAATCCCATTGTATCAACACAGAGACAGGAAAAAAGGCTTTCATCAACTTTGTTCCCTCCCTGTGGAACAAAATCCAGACTTTTTCAAATTAAATCATTTTATGCCTTTTAATGATTTTAAAGCACTGGTCAAGGACGACCCGCAGTGCCGATCTCATATTGTATGTATGAATGCGCTGTTATGTATTGGTTAATTTTATTGAATGTTTTATTTGTGTTTTAGTATCCTGTGTTAGTTTGTTGTTTGTTTGTTTGTTTGTTGTTTATTTTGTGTTGTGTTTTAACAAGGTACCCATGAAAAAGAGAACTTCCCTGTATAACTAAAATAAAATAAATTAATTATTATTTCAGTTGGGATTTTTTTTTAATAAATACAATACAATACAATATAATAATGTTATGAATACATAAATAAACGACTAAAAACGACATCAAAATGATGCTGGCAAGAGTTTTAAACTTGTAGGAACACTGACATTGACATTAACTTCCTGGAGACTGAGCTTGACCTCAACCACTACTTGCCTAACCTGAACATAAATTAACAAATATCTTACCTTTAAACCCCCTTGTTGATCTAATATTGAAGGTTCCTCATTGCCTATAATCAAATTTAGATAAAAAAAAAATATCAAATTAAACTTTGATGAACAAACAGTGCTATCGTGTGGAGTATAACGGTACTGCAGCGATGCCAACGCGTTCTAGTCCCTCTTTTGACTGTCTGGTCTGCAGTCATCAAGAAACCCAATCCTTCATTTTGATGTAAACCAGTCATATCAACAGTCTGCCTCTTGTTAGAGGTCTGGGTCATTTTAACAAGTAAAAGAAGAGGGAGATTTTGGTCAAGCACTGAACATGAGAAGACAAAGAAATCTGCTTTTGGTTAAACTACAATGTGGCTGTAATCATGGCCTGTGTTTACCTCAGTAAATAAAGACAGTGTACACAGGAGACAATATTTTTTCCCCTCAAGTGATGGTGGTGAGGTACATTTTAGGAAGTGGTGGTAGACCTCACGGGCCAATCGCATCTGTCCACGATTTTCAGGCTCTAGCTTATGTAGAAGAATCTGATTGGTCCGCATGTACTGCAGCCTGCGCTCTGATTGGCTTAGCGTAGTGCGTGGTGCGCTGCCATTGGCCGGTGGTCGGTGGTTTAACAGAGTGGGCTCTTTCGGTAGCAGAGATAGCTTGTCAGTCTCTCATCTAAAACTAGTGCTGTTTGCGCTGTCCCCCCGGCTTTTGTTCCAGGAGAAACGCACCTTCACCCGGTCACTTTCTCGACATGAGACGTGTTTGGCTCTTAAGCCTTGTGCTTGCACTTTTAGTTTTTGGTGAGTAGCAGAGAAACTTGCTTTCTAAGCTCCTTTGTAGTGCATCACGTTTCAGCTAACATTAGCCTTGGGGCTACATGCTTTCTGCTAAAATCCTTATCTTGCCCATTCATAACTTTACAGTCATAACTATACAACGTTGATGCAGATTGTGATGTCTGCTATTTCGACTAAAAAGCGTATTCATTTCTACAAAATATAAGGAGTCTTGAGTGTGGTCATTCATTTCTAGAAGTTTCTTAAGGGTACCGTTGGAATTATGCTGCCATTGAATATTTGTGCATTAACTGTATTGCCAGCATTATTCACCCTTCTGCAAATAAATATCTCGTTTTGTGTCATTAGGGGTCACCACATAACCTGATGTAGTTGTGAATATGAAAGATGTAACTGAAACCTGTTGTGTTGTAGCTGCTGTAAGGGCAGAGGATGAGGTGGATGTGGATGGGACAGTAGAGGAAGATCTGGGCAAAAGCAGGGACGGTTCCAGGACCGACGATGAGGTGGTGCAGAGGTGGGTGCGCTCTAGAAAGTGTATTATGCCCTTTGCTTAAGTCAGGTTCTTACCAAAAGTCATGTTAACATGACATGGTCACTACTATGTACATATTTTATTGACAGAAGTCCCTAATTTGTAATGTTGAATGTTGTAAAAATCTACTGCTCTATCTCCAGGGAAGAAGAGGCGGTTCAGCTGGATGGTTTAAATGCTGCTCAAATCAAAGAAATCAGAGAAAAATCTGAAAAACATGCCTTCCAAGCTGAGGTCAATCGCATGATGAAGCTGATCATTAACTCGCTGTACAAGAACAAAGAGGTGAGTAAAAATCCCCATAAAATTGTGTTTTAAAATTCAGTGACGTAATTTAACTCTGCTTTTTAACATTGTGTTTTCCCCTCAGATCTTCCTCAGGGAATTGATTTCCAATGCCTCAGACGCTCTTGATAAGATTCGCTTGATGTCTTTGACCAATGAAGATGCACTTGCTGCCAATGAAGAGCTGACAATCAAAATAAAAGTAGGTTTATTAATAAATTGGCCTTAAATGGTCGCATTTATATAGAGCTTTTATACCTTCAAGGCACTCAAAGTGCTTAAAGTGTAAGTTCTGATAGTCAGTTGACTAATTCCAAATGGATTTCTAATTCTTTGTTAGTCTGATAAAGAGAAGAACATGCTCCACATCACTGATACTGGCATAGGAATGACCAAAGAAGAACTGGTCAAGAACTTGGGCACCATCGCAAAGTCTGGCACAAGCGAATTCCTCAACAAAATGACAGACATGCAAACAGAAGGCCAGTCTACGTCAGAGCTGATCGGGCAGTTCGGAGTTGGTTTCTACTCTGCTTTCCTCGTGGCAGACAAAGTGATCGTTACATCAAAGCACAACAACGGCACCCAGCACATTTGGGAGTCTGATTCCAACCAGTTCTCTGTCATTGAGGATCCTCGTGGAGATACTCTGGGAAGAGGAACAACCATCTCGTAAGTTCACTTTGAGGGTTCATTGTACCCCAAATGTGGCAAGTCGCAACAGTTTGATATTTACCCAAATTTTGATTTGATTTATTTTAAACAGACTGGTCTTGAAGGAAGAAGCCTCAGACTACCTTGAGCTGGAGACCATTAAGAACCTTGTCAGAAAGTACTCTCAGTTCATCAACTTCCCCATCTATGTCTGGGCTAGCAAGGTAACAAACTCCCCATAAAATGTTTGATTTGACTTGCTATTTAATTTGGAACATGACGAACTGTTTGACAGCTGTAACAAATACTAAATGTAATTCCCCATTCCTTGCATATCACATCAGACTGAAACTGTTGAAGAGCCCATTGACGAGGATGCTGAAACTGAAGAACCTGAGAAGGAAGCTGCAGAAGATGAGGCTGAGGTGGAGGAGGAAGAGGAGGACAAAGACAAGCCAAAGACTAAGAAGGTTGGTAATTATCTTCACTTGAATTGAAAGGAAAAGCTTTACTCCAGACGAGCTCTTCCTAAACGTGTTTTCAATTCTAGGTGGAGAAAACTGTGTGGGACTGGGAACTTATGAATGACATCAAGCCCATCTGGCAGAGACACGCAAAAGAGGTGGAGGAGGATGAGTACACAGCCTTCTACAAGACCTTCTCTAAGGTAAGCCAAAGGCTGTGGTGATATTCCTGTACTTGGACATGGTGCATGTTGTATAAATGACATGTAACTCTTCTTACAGGACAGTGATGACCCTCTGGCCCACATCCACTTTACTGCTGAGGGCGAAGTCACTTTCAAGTCCATCCTGTTTGTTCCTGCTGCAGCTCCTCGAGGCTTGTTTGACGAATATGGATCAAAGAAGAATGATTACATTAAGGTATTTTATCCTCAATTTATTTTAAAGTGGTAGCATCATTTTAAACGCAAACTAATGCAGGCTTTATTTTAAAGCTGTTTGTCAGAAGAGTTTTCATCACCGACGACTTCAATGACATGATGCCCAAGTACTTGAACTTTGTCAAAGGAGTTGTAAGTTTGTGCTTCAATGGCTTATGACCTTTTGGTGCAGTTTCCAGTTGTAGATAAAATGAAACCTAATCTTTTGTTAGGTTGACTCTGATGACCTTCCACTGAACGTATCCAGAGAAACACTACAGCAACACAAACTGCTTAAGGTGAGCTCCACGTAGTAACTTGCACACACACATTTATATACATTCAAAATGAGTTGCTAACATCTAAGCTTTTTGGTATTTTGTCAGGTTATCCGCAAAAAACTTGTAAGAAAGACTCTGGATATGATCAAGAAGATTGCAGAAGAACAGTACAATGAGAAGTTTTGGAAGGAGTTTGGTACAAACATCAAGCTGGGTGTCATTGAGGACCATTCAAACAGAACGCGTCTGGCTAAACTGCTGCGATTCCAGACCTCTCACAGTGAAACCGTTCAGTCCAGTCTGGAGCAGTATGTGGAGCGCATGAAGGAGAAGCAGGACAAGATCTACTTTATGGCTGGCACCAGCAGGAAGGAGGTAGAGGCCCAGCACTGTGCTGCCAGTGGTTATTAGTATTAGCGTTGCTTTTGGAGGCACTCATGTTGAATTGTATCCCCGCAGGCTGAGTCTTCACCATTTGTGGAGAAGCTGCTGAAGAAGGGCTATGAAGTGATCTACCTGACTGAGCCTGTGGATGAGTACTGCATCCAGGCTCTTCCAGAGTTTGATGGAAAACGCTTCCAAAACGTTGCCAAAGAAGGCGTGAAGTTTGATGAGAGCGAGAAGACCAAAGAGAAGAGGGAGGCTATGGAGAAGGACTTTGAGCCCCTTACCACATGGCTCAAGGACAAAGCTCTCAAGGATATGGTACATCCATTTTACAGTCTTTGCAGCATCCACATGTACTGCTTGCTTGCATACTAAACCATATTTCTATCCATAGATTGAGAAGGCTGTCCTCTCCCAGAGGCTGACCGACTCGCCTTGTGCTCTTGTTGCCAGTCAGTACGGCTGGTCTGGGAACATGGAGAGGATCATGAAGGCCCAGGCTTACCAGACAGGAAAGGATATCTCAACAAAGTGAGCATCTAATCGCACTATGACAGTGCAAACAACCACAGCATATTATGAAATGATTTAACCCCAACTGGGCCTTTTTTATTTTATTTTTTTGTCTCCAGTTATTATGCCAGCCAGAAGAAAACTTTAGAAATAAACCCCAAACATCCTCTTATCAAGCAGATGCTCAAGCGTGTCAATGTAAGTGTCTAAAACCAAAGTGAAACTGAGGGAGAGAAGGAAAATTTTAACATTTTGACTGACATAAATCACTTTATTCTTCAGGACGACGCAGAGGACCAGACTGCATCAGATCTGGCTGTCGTCCTGTTTGAGACGGCTACGCTGCGCTCAGGTTACCAGCTCGCAGACACAAAGGCCTATGGAGACAGGATAGAACGCATGCTTCGACTTAGTATGAATGTACCTCTGGAAGAACGGGCAAGTGTCACTGTGTTCACTTCTATCACGGGCGCGTGTGGCGCCGTGTGGTGCGTGTGGCGCTGTTGTGCGTGTGGCGCTGTGTGGTGCGTGTGGCACATGTTCATTTGTTTGTCGTTTCAGATTGAAGAAGAGCCGGAGGAGGAGGAGCCTGTCGAGGAAGACTCTGAAGATAAGGAGGAAAATGTAGATGCCGATGACGACGATGAAGAAGAAACGGTATAAACTTTTAATGTGTTACATCAGATGCACATGCACATTTTAAAGGTTTTTATTTATTTCATGATGCAATTTTATTTTTTTTCCAGACACAAGATGTGAAAGATGAACTGTGAAGCACTGAAAGTCCGAGCATGTACCAGCGGAGCGACTGTTTCGTTGCCCCATGGTCGACATCATCTGGGTGGGGTTATGGGTTAGGGTTTTTTATGGCGCAATTTGTTGTTTTTTGTTTTTTTAATTACATTCCTCATGACTGTAAATTTGTTAATATTTAACTGTCCTGTTATTGAAAGGAGCAAGTGTGTCTCTTGGAAAAAAAATAAATGTTTCCTGTAAAGGATAAAAGTACTTGGTTTTCTTTTTTAACACGTCAAATGGGTATAATGTTTAAGCTTAATGATTCTGAAAGGCAGGCATTTATGAATTTGCAATATATTCCTAACCAAAATGAGTGCAAAACCCTCTATCAATTTCTTTCCAGCAGATGGCACTGTCTGACAACTTTAAAACGTAAACTGCAATTATCACGGCTATGGCAACGTTTTCTTTTTCATACTCAAGTTAGGAGCAATGTACATGTATTTAACAGTCGTGAGTGTCTAAGAGTGGAAAAGTGCTAGGTATTGAGACATTTGTATTTTTGTCACTGGAAAGCCTTAAGTGTTGTGGACTTTTAATTGAAATCATGTTCATTGTTAGAAGTTTGATTTGCCATTTGCTACACATTTGCATGGCTGTGTTTGTGAATTTCCACAGGGGCTTACTGTTTTACTCCATTCATCTGACAAGGCTGTGGTTTCTGCAGACTATTTTGTACTTAAACTGAAATGACAGCAGCTGCATGCTTCATTGGCTGTTGATGAGCCCTGGGCCTCGGGGACTATCTTGGGGGATCTATGCTTGAGGGAGCAGGACGAGACACTCTTCTAGTTTGGTTTATAAAGCATTCCATCCATTGGCCAGTTATGACAAATGTGTATATGTAAACAAGGTTATAAGCCTAGACTCGGTCCAAATGCCATCTCATGTGTTTTTTGGGCCAATGAGGAGGTGGAGCTCAGTTGATGACTGATCAAGCTCATTAAGACCTCCTCCAGGTTGTCTAAAACAGTCCAGATGATTGTTGCTTCACCTCACATATGTTCTGGCTATGT
Source organism: Chaenogobius annularis (assembly GCA_015082035.1). Taxonomy (NCBI): domain Eukaryota; kingdom Metazoa; phylum Chordata; class Actinopteri; order Gobiiformes; family Gobiidae; genus Chaenogobius; species Chaenogobius annularis. The sequence goes on along the minus strand of BJKM01000453.1, from coordinate 210,788 downwards.
GCATTTCTCCAATGCCTATTTTTTAAAATGTATTTAACAAGGGAAAGTTATGTAGCCTTTTTGTCAAGGAGCCCATGTGCTACCATCTTCTGCCAGTTGTACAAATATTTACTCCTTTGACATAATTTAGGGCATAACTGTACTGACAACTCATCCTGATGGATATATATTATATATATATAATATAATATATACATATTAAATATATATATAAAATATGTGTGTGTTTGATACTATATATATATATATATATATATATATATATATATATATATATATATATATATATATATATATATATTACATATGCACAAGATCGGGTCATGTTTCTTTCACAGGGAAAGGTCAGGCTTAGGCTCCTTCTGATTTATTCAGTTTGTACTGCTCTTAAAAGAATCTAGCTCCTTTTTTCCTCTTTGAATGGAAGGCTACTCCACATTGAGGGCGTCATAAAGCTCAGATAGGCTATTTAATTTAACAGAACTTTGCATGTGATATTTCTACCACCCTTGATCCACTTCGCGTGCTCTCCAGCCGGAGTAGTCTTTAAGGCTTAATCCATTTCCATTTCATGAACTCAGAAGGCTGATATTTGCTGCAGAAACATATTGAGAAGTCACAGCTCATCACTGTCACCTCTCACGCGCCGTGTTGCGTTTCTCTGGCGCATCTGTAGCGGCTGCAGCCGTGCGCCTCGCTGCTCGTACGCAATCTCCGGATAGGTGGTTGCCATGGATTCCTGGGTCACATGCGTGGGTTTCCTGTAGCCAGAAGCAGCAGAAGATGCTTGGACCAAAAATCCACAGCCATTTTCATTGAAGAAAACGCGAGGATTGGCTGTGTGGCCCGACTGCATCTCCATCTGCACCTGCCAGCCTCCAGCCCGCTTCTCGGAATCTGCACTAACCGCTTTTGTCCACATTGATAGACTGGGACCAGGAATGAGTATAGAAATCCCTGAAGGACTGACGGAGCTGTTACAGAGCTTTACCGTGGAAGTGTTGAGGAACCAGCCCAGGGATTTGCTCGAGTTCGCGCTACAATACTTCACACAGCTGAAGGACAGAGAGACCAAAGAGGCCTCTTTTGGCAATGACCAAAATTCGGCCCCAAGACCTGGAAAAGCGGTCAATTTCATTGACGAAGCGATGCAGATTGATTCGGAAAATGGAGAGGAGGACGACGAAGATGACGAGGAATTCATAGGTGCGCTGTTGATTTCTAAAGCTACTGTTTTAAGCATGCCATATGGCTATAAAAGGACACAATATGAATAACATGTAAATGTATCGTGTGGAGCTTTGTGGCGCAGGGAATATATGTATTACGCCGTGAGTAGTGCTCCTCAGCCCGCAGCATCTTGTGTCCAGGCTGTCATTTGCCTTATATGGTCACGGAGCATCGCGGTTAATGAACAGATCCTGCTCCGCATTCACGAAGGATACATGTTGTGAGTGAAGGACAGGCCTCTGTCCGCGGCAGCACTGAGCCCTGTTAGTCAGAGAAAACAGAGAAACGTAGGTCATTTGAATAAACATGTTCAGGTGAGGCCTGCTGGGCCTTTAGCCTCATTAACAAGCACAGCCTCACACATGATTCAGTGGAAGAGCACAGCTCCAGAAGGATGCGCTCATCTGTTCAAATACAAGATTTACCCTCAGGATTTGGGGTCATGCTCTGTAACAAGGGTTGTTTTGGACAAAAGCACCACAAGGTGCAGCATGTAGCTTAGCAACCAGAGCTCTGACACAGCATCCCAAAGAGTGAGGGCTGGAGGATATGCTTACATAAAGACAAGGACAAAATACACTATACATTATAATGCGACTCTTAAAACAAAAACTGCAGTAAGGCCTAAATAAACACTGAAATATTCCAATCCAAATGAAAACTGCAGATGCATGTGCCAAATCTAGATTCTTGTTAGAGAATAAGATCTGCAGTATGCCTAATTGCAGAGAGGGAGATTGGGGTCAGAACCAAATTAGACGGTGATCTTTTTAGAGGATGTCTCCAGTGGTCTGAGCTGACATGTTAATGCTGTATTTTATGTTCCAGCTCCTGTGATCAACAGATACGTCAGGAGAGCTTCAGGTGAGTGCACACTTCTTCTGTTAAAAGCACCATCTGTCAAAAGGCCAATCTGGACTCTGTCAGGGGCAGGAAATGTACACAACAAGGACTCTAAATCCATATGTAACCATCCTAGTGGTATTTCCTTCCACATCTGCCCTTTGTCATCTGTGGCTTGTTAACAGGTGATGATTCATGCTCTGGTGTATCAAAGATGACAGTAAACTACTTTGAGTTAGTGCAGGTTAATACTGTAATTGATTAAGTTAGGCTTTTGCGGGTTAAGTAGAGTATGCACAGTGGCAGAGTAGTCAGTGCTGTATGTGTATTCTATCCATCCTTGTTACTATGGGTTGTCTCCCCTTTGTCAAAAGACATGTGCTAGAGCAGTTGGTGACTCTAAACGTTTGTTTAATGGACGAATAAGTGTGAATGCTGTTCACCAGAGTACATCTCTGCATCAGCCCTGCAAACCATTGTTAGGCTCTACACCGTCTCATGTCCAATAGAAGTCATTTGGTTTCATGCACTGTGAGTGTTCAGTAACAGGAAGCAAACATACTTCTTCTACCTCTTGGTATGTTTGTCTTTCAGTGTGTGCTGAGGCATTCAATCCTGATGAAGATGATGAGGAAAAAGAGCAAAGAGTGAGTTTTATTGTATTCTTTTGAAAGAGCTGACACTGTACACTGTGTAACACATGTGAGGTCTGCCTTACAGGTCACTCATCCAAAAACAGACGAGCAGAGGCAGAGGCTACAGGAAGCATGTAGGGACATTCTTCTTTTCAAGAATCTGGACCCGGTAAGTAGAGCATTCCTGTAGTGTAATGACTGCACTATGACTATGATGTTTGATAATAATATAATAATAATAATAATAATAATAATAATAATAATAATAATAATGACAATTAATGCTAAACCACTGACTAAAGAACATAAATGCTATGAATAGTTAACTGTATCAGTAATACTGTACTGTGTCAGTATTTTTCGTTGATTGGCGTACTAATTCGTGTCTCTCCCTTTGCAGGAGGAGATATCTCAGGTTCTTGACGCCATGTTTGAGAAAGTTTGCACAACGGGAGAACACATCATAGATCAAGACGACGATGGAGATAATTTTTATGTAATTCAAAGGTAAATAACTGCCCCCTTGTTACCTAGGTTTGAATTAATATCAGAAACGAATCCGTCTCTTCTTCGTTCACAGTGGTATGTTTAACATATTTGTGAAAGTGGATGGTGAAGAGAAGCTGGTTGGGTCGTATGATAACAGGGGCAGCTTTGGTGAGCTGGCACTGATGTACAACACTCCCAGAGCAGCCACCATCGTCGCCACCTGCCCCGGGGCGCTGTGGTGTCTGGTGAGTACATGCGCTCTCCACAGGCAGCTCAGCAGGGCTGCGCGGGAACATGCTGGTGGAGCATTGGGGTTCACTCTATAAAGTTTGTGAAAATCTCTTACGCTGAGAGTAGTTGGTCTATTCATGAGAAATACAGTATGTGCTGTGGCCCCAAACCACCTGATTTCTCTTACTCTTACAAAAACACAAGCCAATAAATGGAGATTAAACTGTTCACCTGTTCTGTCACTGTGGATAAAACAGTGATGCCATGTGTAGAACAAGTAGCTGACCCTAACCAGCAAAACGACATCCTAAGCAACCACCTCACTACTGTTATGTAGTATTCCACAGCTATAACCAAATGTGTTGAATAAAAACCCTGGGAATTGTGCATTTACAGTGCATGAGCGCGTATGTTTTATGGAGAGTGTTTTTCATTCAAAGCACGGGACAAGCACCAATGCAAAGGCTTGAAGTTTTGTTTTAAATCAAGCGGCAAAGGTTTACAAGTACATTTTCGACATTTTCATTTATGAGCTGGATGGATTTTACAATAATTTAATCTACTTATGAACTGTAAGTGTAGTTACGTTTAATACCTTATACGCAGCTTTTTGTGATATTAAGATTGACATGTTTCTTGATGAAAATATTACCTCTTTTTAATGTTCTGTGTCCTTCAGGATCGACTCACATTCAGGAGGATAATAGTTAAAAATAATGCAAAGAAAAGGAGGCTGTATGAAGCCTTTATTGAAACACTTCCCCTGCTCACATCTTTAGAGGTAAGTGATTGCAATCTATTCTATTTGATCACAGTTTGAGTAGCTTCTAACCGTACCTTTCTCCACCACAGCTGTCAGAGAGGATGAAGGTCGTAGATGTCCTTTCCACAAAAGCCTATAATGACACACAGCAGATCATTGCTCAGGTGAAATGTCATATTTTCACAATCATCTTTTGTTCTTTTTGTTGTTTCGTTTTTACAAGAAGACATATTAGGCTTTTTTTCCTTAGTACTTAATAATAAACTAGAATATACAAGGATGACTATTTAACGTTCACTTTTTTTCATTGTGAGCTGCAAAAATGATCTAAAACAGCTTATGAGGACCATTGACTTCCTGTTACAAATGCAGAATTGATAAGCTTCTTCATAGATTGCCACTAGTAGCAGATTTTCACAATTACGCAACCTTTTTTAAAATGCTGTGTACAACCTGGTGTCTAAACATAAGTCAGTACAGGGAAGTAAGTAGGCATGGGAGTAGGAGATAAACATAATTTACTGAGCGCTGAAGCCCCAGATGCAGGAAAATACAGGACATACTCAAACAGTCAAACTAGAACTCTGAGTAAGCTAATGGTAAGAAGGAACACCATTATGGCATGGTTAAAAGCTCTTAAAAACTATATAGTACACATGCTTATTATTGCTGTATTTTATTTTGATTTCAGGATGATTTAGCTGATTGTTTTTACATTGTGGAGTCTGGCCAAGTTAGAATCACAATGAAGAGAAGCCGGGTATGTTCTTTTGTATGTCCTTTCCATTGTTTGCTATGTGCTGTGTGCTAGTTTTACTAAATGGTTTGTTTCTTTCTGCACAGACAAAAAAGGACCAGGAAGAGGAGGAGGTGGAGATCGCCACATGCTCCAGGGGGCAGTACTTCGGAGAGTTAGCACTGGTCACAAACAAACCTCGAGCAGCCTCAGCATATGCAGTGGGAAATGTCAAATGTCTAGGTACATTTTAACCTGAACTTAGTAAATACTTACTTATGTGTACATTATAGTGGTAAAGTGCATCCTATAATATGAATAATAAGGAGTAAAAACACCTTTTTTCCCTATGGTAGGTAAATGTGCTGCGGTTGTGTATTCTGGCAAGTCTTTAGAACAAAGATTGTTATAAAACAGAGGATCTTTAAAGCTGGGTTACCTGACTTTGAGTACATTTTTACTGTAAAAGCAGGGTGCTGTTGGGTGCGGTCTGCCACTAATAATAAAGCATTTTATTTATTGTAAACCCAGAAGTAGGAGACATACATAAGCAGTGCTCTGGCTGACTGAGCTTCACTACACATCTGAAAAAAGTGTGGCCGTGCACTGAAAATGATCACATGTGGTCATTATTAACTATGTGCCAAATAGTTTGAGGGACAAGTTAGGTTGATTTTATATTCTTTATAGTGGATACATATATAGAAGCTGTCATCCATACGACACATTCATAAGCACGTGGACTGCCTTGCCCAAGAACACAACAAAGCCTGTTGAGGGTGAACTTGTTCAGTATATTCTACAGACGGTATTGGATGTAAACTGTAGGTGATGCTGTGTACCATATTAACATACATGACATATTCTTTGCAACGTTGTGTTTCAGTGATGGATGTGCAGGCGTTTGAGCGGCTGCTGGGCCCGTGCATGGACATCATGAAGAGGAACATACAGAACTACGAGGAGCAGCTGGTGGCACTGTTTGGCCGTAGCACTGACATCGAGCAAAGTGCATGAGGTTTCTTCAATGGACAATGCATCATGGGAAAAAAGGCGTCTGTGGAACTACTTTAAGAGCTTTTCTAACAAGAAATGTGAATATTTAGTATGATGTGTGATCTATGAAGCACTGTATGTAACTTTAAATCTGAAATCTAAATTTTAACAACATTTGCCACAGTGTTAAGCCAAAGCTGAGGTGGTCAAAGATTGAATTAGATTTATCACAAAGTCTCACCTAAAAGTGTGTTAATGTGCATTTGTTGACAGTATTAGCCGTATTATTTGTTTATGTCCCGCCTTCTTCCCCCTCAGCGACACACAGCATTAAAAAAGTTGTACATTTCCCAACATGTATTCAAATCAGATGCCAAAGCTAATTTCTTTTCTAAATCACTATCTTGTGAGCAAATGTGACACTTTTCCTTTGTGTTCTTTAGACAGCACTGACACCTGCAGTACATGGTGCATTCATTTACAAAACTTCCATGTTTGTGCACATTTGGCTTCTTTCATTCACTACTTTAATTTCCCCCCAATTTTTTTACAGACTGAATCCCTTCTGTATTATTCATGAACTGTAAATCACTGTTGGTTGGTTGGTGTTTGTGGCTGTTAGCCTAATACTATGCTTTTTCAGAAAAAAACAAAAAACAAATACAGACCTATAGCTGATAAGTTTGTAACAACATACAAAATATGTGTGCTTTTTAAATTGAGTAGCTTATTTACTGTTCTTCTAAGCCCACTTTTCATTTGATAATGTCTAATAGACTATAGTCATTATGAGCAACGTTACTTGAACTATATTTTCTGTGTTTTACCGTAAATTTTAAGACATGCTTTTTGTGCTGGTGAAACCTACAATGATTATCAATTACTGCTACCTCTACCTCCATTAAATATGGATAGGAAAATAATGTTCCCGGTTAACAAGAGCAAACTGATTAATCATTCGCTCCATTTTTTTTCAAACTGACTATGGATAATCAAAGCCTTGTGATTTATTTATACATATTTAATTTCTTCTTGTGTAAATTGTACTGGCTTTTTGAAGCCCATCTTAATGGCTAAACAAACTGTATGTTTCACTTTTCCTGTCATTAAAGATCTTTTTTAGTCACTTTGTTTTCTGACCAGAAACTGGCATAGGTCATTCATTCATTCATTCATTCATTCATTCATTGTCAAGCAACTTCAGCCATTGTTGATTTGTACAAATCAGATGTGGACGTTATTCTCACTGTGTTGTCCTGGAATAGAACAGGGACATAATCGCGATAAAGGCGATTTTCTTGCTGGAGTTGCAGGATTTGCAGATAAAAACGAACCCTGCATTGTTCCTGTTGTTCCAATCAGCTGTTTCTGGCTGGTAACAGGCATGCACTTCCATCCAATGGCAAGATGATCAACAAACTAGGCCCCGCCTGCTTTATTTTTGCCAAGGCTGCTGACCAATGGAATGATTTCATTTAGGTTATTGATACTGTGATCCACCAATAGGATGCCGTCTGTAAAAGCACTCGGTCCCTCCCCTCGACTGAATGCCAGAGAGTTTCTTGATGGCGACAGATCTGGTAAGTGGGAAGTTGTTGACGTTTTCGAGAAAATACAAAGTGAAAAGTAAAAATTGGCGGATTGATCATGTAGTTTATGTATTTACTATGAAAACTGTGTGTTTTAATGACGTTGTCACGCACTCGTTTGGTGTCAGATTGCAGATAGTTCGACTGTGTTTTTTTCTCCGAGACCGAGACGATGTTTTGATGATAACAATCCTCTTCGACAGCCGATTGACTAGACTTCATACGTGTTCAAATCCATCCAATGTGCAGGATTTCATTTGAAAATAACGTTTCGAGGCTCATATAGTTTCTTGTCATTCATTTTGAACGGGACAGTGAGGTTGCGTCATGCCTCAACTTGTTGACATTCTTTTGTTTACTGTGTTAGATCCGACAGCCTTTGGGTTTGGGTTTAGGACCCGCAACTGCTTTGGTGGAGAGAAAAGCGTAAGGCCTCCACACCAAACAGCGCCTTTACTTATATATTGTTACATTACTACCGTGTAATAACGTAATCCCCCACAGGACAATGAAACGTCTCCATGAGTGCACAGACACAGGCCTGCACTCAAAAAGAGTCAAGCGTTTGATCGCAAATAGAATTGCGTTATTTCTTCGTTTTTGTGTTTTTTTCTTCATTTTTTTCACATTTTCTTCTATTTTTATGGTTTGATTTCCTAAAACGTCGACAAAACATGTCCTACACATCGAAGATATTCCTGTGCTTTCTTATTGTGTTGATTGCCATCCATGCAGTCGGTATTCTAAGACTCACAAGAGCACTTTTTGGGGAACAAAAACAGCCATCTCTCTCTCATGTTACGCAGTAGTGAATGAATGAGCTTTGCTGCGCATGCGTCGAATCCAATAAGTTTATAAACAAGGCCTCCACGCAGTGAGTCACATGACCAGCCTCAGAGGGTGAGCAGCAAGTCGATTCAGAGACAAAGGACTCCCTAAAGGCTGGGCTCGATCACGTCCTGTCAGTGACACAGGTGCTCTGCAACAACTGGGCTGCAGAACACGAATGAGTAACAGACAGGTCTATAACAAGGAAGTCTGACCAATGACAATGTCTCATGTATCTCTTTCTTTATTTCTGTGCCTAAAATGTGCCAACAAAGCCAAATTAAAGGGAGGAAATGGAATAACGTGTCCTGACGATATATAACAAGAGTAAAAAGAAGATTTGAAGAATGGATGAATCCTTTGATCCACTTAAATGTAACGAGGATCTGCCGTCCTCACCTGGGTGCCATATGGAATATGGTATTTCTCTTTGTGTTCATTGATGATAATAATAAGTGTATTTTCTGTCAAATGAAAAGTATGGTTGTAATAGTGCTTGACTATGCAGACGACATGCCGGAGCTGCAGGAGGTGGAGGAGGACCAGAGGTCTCCAGACCTGTTCCAGGTGACTCCTGGGTTGTCTCATCAGGAGCTCAGCTGTTCCCCCAACACAAACTGGCTTGCCGAACTCGCCAACATCGCCACCAGCCCCCAGAGCCCCTTGCTGAAGGACGCTCTACATAAAAGGTGTACATCATATGTACTTTGTAGTTTGGGAATAATCAAATTTCCTATTATTTTGAGAATGCATGTGCACTAATATTCTAGTCTTTATTTCTAGATCTTCTCCAGTTCACATTTTTGGCAACAGTAATAGTTTACATTCCTATGCACGGCCCCCATTAGCCAGCAGTGCGCCCAACCCGTCCAGAGGCCATCTCCGGGAGCGCAGGCGTGTTCGGGTAACTTTCCTTTTTGATCTCAAAACCTAATTGTCCTTCTCTTTTCATATTTTAAACATGTGATCGTTTTTGACAATGAACTACAGGCCAGCAGTGAATCAGAATCTGGAGTTTTCTCAATGTCCTCCTCTTTCTCTGATGATGAAGACATGGCATGGTCTCATTCCTGGCCCACGACAGCTTGGCATTGTTTTCTCAAAGGTGAGAGTTTTTATAAAACTGCACTGTCCATAAGGTGCAGTAGCAACTGCTTTGGGCACATTTCACTTGTTTAAACAAAACCTGTTCTGGCAGCTTCATGAGGCATGAGACCGTCACTGTCAGTACAATATCCTTTTTCTTTAAGGATTACAGCCATTTCATATTCAGTGCCATTCATGTTTTATCTGTTCATTTGTTTTGTGGTAACTAATAACTGCATGATTGTTCATAAAAATGAACACAAGCACTACAGATGTTCTGCCCTCTAGTGTCTAAACAGCAGTACTACAAACATATAGCTGTTCCCATATTTGTTGTCCAGGGACACGGCTGCGTTTCCACCGAGGGCCAAACGTGGAGTGGCAGGAAGCAGACGAACTCAGAGACTCTGACGATGATTCTGATGAAGAAACTATGATGCCATCAACGTCCCTGAAAGTAAGAAACATGTCATCATAAAAGTCCTACATACGACACATAATGCACTAGTCATGTCTCACAATTAAAATGGAAGGCAAAATGGTTTGCCTTCTTTGATGCAGTACTGTGGATTCATTTATAAAGTTTAGTGTAAGTGTTTAGTGTATAGTGGAATGGCCATAAGCCATAAGCCATTCCACTATACGCACAGCTGTATTTACACTTGTTGTTCAAGTTTGCTCTTTCAGATTTTGTAATATGTTGTTTCACAGAGATTTGGATCCGAGGGTCTGAAGCTGGTGAGCCACGAGGAGACCGTATCTTATGGTCAGGCAGTTCTTAAACTGACTTTTGACCCTGGTTCACCTGACCAAAGCCCTCTTACAGCTGAGTGTCGATTGGACCACCCGTTTTTTGTGAAAAATAAAGGTAAAAATGCCTTGTAGCATTCAGCTCTTCAGTTATACTGACCCCTCTAATTATCATAAAACGAAATAAGCTTTTAATTGTGTTTCCAACAGGGTGGTCCTCTTTTTATCCGAGCCTTACTGTGGTGCATCATGGTATCCCTTGTTATGAGATGCAGCTTGGAGATGTATGCCTGCCGCCAAACCACCCAGATGCCATAAACTGTGATGACTCAGTTGTCTTTGACACTTTCAGAAGGTAATGAGAAAAGCAATAAAAGAAACAGATACAATTATTATTCTACCTGTAAATTATTATCATTCCTGCACTGCTGTACATAGATAGATTAAAACAATACCCAAATGTTTTATTTCCATTCCTCAGCTATGACTTCACCCCACTTGACTCTTCAGCTGTATATGTCCTGAGCAGTATGGCCCGCCAGCGCAGGACATCTCTGTCCAGTGGGGGCGCTGTAAGTCCAGACTGTGATAAACTTGAACGCTCCTACTCCCCACAATCCTCCAGCCACAGATCCAGGGCACAGACCTCAGGGACAGCCAGCAGTGCCACGCCAACCAAATGCAAGAGGCCGATGAATGCCTTTATGTTGTTTGCCAAGAAGTACAGAGTGGAATACACACAGATGTACCCCGGGAAAGACAACAGGTGGGTCAGAAATGAAGCGTCTGTGTCAAACTACTTGACACATGTGTTCCAATGTAAAAATGTATGTTGTGAGGCTGAACAATTCTAGAAAAATATGTCATTGCAATTTGGCTGACAAGCATCGCAAACATTTGTTAACTTAATTCTGTTCATTTTATACTCAACACACTGAAGTATAACCTGCTAAACTAATACTCAAGTCTCACATACTGTACGGTTTAGAACATGTCGTGACATCAAGTTAAATAATTGCAGCCTTTGGTTTACTAAAGGTGACCATTCAATTTTAAAATAAAGGGATCAATCTGGCTGCTCAAATATGTAGTTATTTACTAAACTGTGAAGTCCGTTTGGTTACTTTGTGCCACTGAAAAATATGGTTAAATCAAAGTACCATCATGTTTGTTCCTCAAAACATAAGAAACGCAAAATTACAAAAAAGGAAACACAATGCAATGTGAAAATGAACTTGCTTTATTCTCTAAAACACCTGTAATCACAGCAGAAGTGTAATAATGCAGGCTTTTAGACTTGTGGAGGATTAGCAGTATTTATTTATGTAATTGAAAAAAACAATAAAGTGCCCACAAAGACATCATTCGTATTTTACCTGTAAAAAAAGCCTTCCTTATAGCTACTATCTTAAAGTTTGCCACAGGACATCATCTTCTTTGCAGTGCATAGTTATTGATTTAGTTTAGTTTCTTGAAGCCCTTCCTAAATGATAGAAATGAACAGAACAAAAAGGATTTGTTTTTCTCAGACAATTACAGAAGAAGGGGGCATAAGTGTCAGACAGAGCCCATCACACAGATATATGGAGGGTCCGGTAGTTGATATGCTGTGTACCTCTGTCCACCAGAGCCATAAGTGTCATTCTGGGCGACAAGTGGAAGAAGATGAAGAACGAGGAGCGCAGGATGTACACCATGGAGGCCAAGGCTCTCGCTGAGGAGCAGAAAAGACTCAACCCAGACTGTTGGAAACGCAAGAGAACCAACTCGGTGAGGGCAAAAGATATGCGCAATAGTGATACAGAGGCTATTTCAGAGAAGATTACAAAATTACAAGGTTCCGGAACGTTCAGTATTTTCTGCCAAACAAGAGAGTGAGCTGATTCATTTTACAGTTACATTTTGCATTGACTGAACCTAGCAGGCATTTCATTCAATTATTGGTTAGTCCTAGATTTGAATCCTGTCAGTCTTCAAAAAGTAATGATTTTCTGCATTCTTTGCTTTACATATTGTAGTCCAAAATTGTTTAGTTTAGTTTGTGTCATCTTATTTGTAATCTTATGACCGATTCTCTTCCACCAGGGTTCACAGCAGACCTAGGCAAACTCCCAGAATCCCTTGCTGCTGGAGTTAGTTGTTGTCATGGTCAGAGTCTGATGGACCGCTCGATGCCTCTATGCCCCTCCTGTATTCTTGAGACTGTGATACTCCCTTCACTCTCTTTGTGTAACCTTGAAACCTTATACGGACATGTAAAGAACCATGAACTATATGCTAAACATGTAATCTAGTCACTAACTTTGCATTATATTTTCTTATCTCTTTTTATGATACTCCACTCCCCTCGGACAGGATTGACTTTCAGGTTATTTCATACTCAGTAGGGAAAAGAGAGTCTGTGGTGCTATGCTTTGAAGCTGCAATTTTACAAAACAAAAAAAAAAAGGAACTTTCAAAAGCTTTTTCTCAGAATGATTATATTTGTAAAGCATTGTTAATCCTTTCATACATTTTGTACAACAGTATATATTTGGCCGACGGTGTAGAAGTGTTACTGTTGACTGTTTGCCATGAGGCGAGACGGCATGCAGTGGTGGTGGTGGGTTACACTCAGTCACAAAGCACTGCAGGCCTTTACTGTAAGTGTTTATCCGTACTGCACTTTATATAAATATGTAATCTAATATACTGCCAGTGTATATGAAAACCATTGTATCATACATGTAGTAGACATAGTAGTTAGTCGTTTGACAAACCATGGTCTAATGTGGTCATGATCTGCTTTCAGGATTGCTATTGAATTTCAAATGCATTTGTTCATATTGTACAGGATCATAGTCCCCACAAACCTCTTGCACAGAATATCCTTGTATCATATTATAAATACTTTTTTAAACTTTCAATTCAAAAGTGTTTGGTGATTATTATTATTTTTTTCCAAACATTAATGGGAATGAAAACAGGTTATTGTGTAAATGGTTGACAAGTGTATTTACTTTTGCCGCAAACAGCAATTAGAAAAAATATATATAAAAAAGAAGAAAAAATAAAATGACAACCCAGAAAATGCTTGTATATCAAAGCAGCGCTTCTAATGGGACTGAATAACATAACTGGCACAAAGACTATATGACTGTCATAGGTCTAAACCAGGGCTAAACATATGCACAATTAATACTAGAGCAGAACTAAGAAAAACTCTTTTTCTCCTTTTTCAAATTGAAAAAACAGAAACAAACAAAACAGGACCAGAGATAAACAAGTTGGGTAAAATTGAAAGTAAGAATTTAGGAAAAAGGTTAGAGCACACAGGTTCCAAAGAGAGAAAAGAGCAGTACATCCAAAAATGTTTCTTTTTGTGTCATAAACCTTTTAGCAGCTTCTTTATGTTGCCGCGACTCAGCTTTTTAAATGTGTTGCCATGAAAAAGAGTAATAAAATGGGTTTCATTTGATATCAGTAAAGTAGTTTGTTTATTTCCTTGTCTGTCTTGTACAAAGTGTCATAAACCTATGGGGAAATGAGAGTCTTCAGTTGCCTAGTGGTCCATTGTTTCCAGGTAACAGATCAGATGTGTCTTCTGCTGCGTAACATCAAGCCCACACGTGCACGTACTAACAAAGCCCCTTAAGTAGCGGGATTAATCACTCTCAGTCCAAACGAGGACGGCTTTAAGCATATTTTTAATTGAATCCATCACTTACCAGGAGCTCCGGTCTTTTCCCTTGGAGATCAAACAGGCCTTGAAAGGAAATGAACACAGCACATTATCATACACGTTTAGGAGGCGAAAAGTGGTGCGTTGCATAACCATAACAACATGGACAATGTTTTCAAGACATTCAATTCAACTATTTTAAGGTGCACTATTTCTGGCGCATCGGCTTGTCCCCATGAAGATGATACAGCTTTGCCTAGAATGTTCCACAGTATGACATTAAACATCTTAAACACCTGTAAATCAATAAATGCAAGAGAAATAAGTTCAAAGCCATGCTGCGGCCTACCACTTGAAAAGCTACATAGTGCACCTTTAAAATGAGTAATAACCACATATACACAGGTTAGGCAAATAGTCTAGAATAACATGTAGGTCTGTTTGTGAGTGTGAAAGGCTATATTAGAAAACAAGTGAAATGTTAATTTATCATAAACTGGAAATGTGATCATGCCTAATTTATTCAAGTCCAAATCATCATCAAATCACCCCAAATGTCTCCAAAATGGCATCTCTAGTGGAACAATGATCCAAGATGTAGTTGTAACGTTTGTTTTTTAGGCAGAGGGCGCTATAACCCTTCGTTCTACCAACCGTCTACTGTATCTTGATCCTGTTTTGTTGAATGACCAGAATATTAATCCTAAAGAATTAAGTCTGAACCACTGAACCTCATCTCAGAATTTTTAGTAAAACATCAGTCCATGAAGTAATTTATGGACCCCAACTGAGCTCTGAGTGAATGCCTTATGGCCTTGCAAATAAATGTCCAGTCAGAGGGGATATGATTGATAGCACTGCACGCTTCATGAAATAACAATGATTACAAGCCCGTAGCATTTGGACCAAACACGTCTAATTATAACTAAAACTGCCACACAGCGTCCTCAAACGATCTGCCAGGCCAAGTTGACCCTATAGCCCACCGCGTCCCACTGCCACTACTAAGCCCGCGTGCTCAGGAGTGCAGGGTAGCAACAGTGGGGAAGTAAGTAATAGTCAGTCGTGGAAAGAGTAGTCGAAGTTTATACTCAAGTAAAAATACAAGATACATGGCCAAAAATGTACTGAATTACAAGTACAAGAGCTGCAGCCAAATACATAATACGCATGATCAATATTTTATACAAACCGTTATTAAACAAGATTTTTCATGTTTTTTGTTGTTTTCAGTTTAAATCAGTGAGCAGTAACATAGACTGTGTTTAATGTAAACTGTAATAATAAACGACTTATGAATAGAAACAGGTCCAAAACTGCAGCACTGACTCATTTCACCTCAGCAAGCAGTGGATTTTTATTTTCTTTTTTTCAAGCTGAAGGCTTTATTGGGACAGTGCAGTGTGAAATGGAGGAGACGAGTAGAGTAGGGAGACCACTTGGCCACTGGGCAGCACACCAAGCAGTGGATTTTCATTTACATACGTTCTTATTATTTTATTGTGACATTTTTGAACCCTACAAATATCGCCTGGTATACAGAGGAGTGGGCGGAGATAGGGGGTAAATGCAAACAGATCATTTATGAGCACTCAAACCTTAAATGCAGAATTACTGTATTAATTGTACTTGTATTAATTAATGAAAATACAACTCTGAGTAAGATAATGATGAGCGTGCACCATTATAACAGTTGATTTTGGCACTTTAGCAGTTTAAAGCTGAATTAAATAGTTTTAAACCGAGGTCTGTGTATTGGCCGAGCTCTGGTCAATCAGAGTGATGCAGTTATCTGTGTCTGTGGCTGTAGAAAGGAGCACAGAAACTGTGAATTGGATTGGAGATCTGTACTGTACTGTATTCAGTAACTCCTGATTTTTTATTACAATTACATGGCTAGAATTATTGTCAATTACAAGTACATGTTTAAAAATCCCCCCAAAAATGATATACTTTAATATTTAAGTTAAAATTTAAAAAAAAATAATAGAATGTCGGTCCAGTCCTTCACTGGTCCAATATTTTCCAATATGACAGTCCCCAAACACATGGTAATGGTTTGCATTTCCCTGTGAAGTGAGCACTTTGACATGGTGTACGGGATACATTTTTCCCTCAGAATGCTTTAGAAAAGGTGATTTTGTGGTCCTCCATTGAAAAGCACAAACAAATTCCCATTGTTCATCTGTCAAAACAAAATTACCATCTCTTTACAATAAATGTTTTATATATTTAGTAGAGTAGCTGTCCAAAATATTATTGCATTTATATAATTTAGATAATGAAAGTTCTGAATAATAATACACTGCCTCAATAAATGTTTCAGTCAGAAGGTTATAATGGCCATTGCTTTGCTTAATTTTGTGGCAATAATAACTATATACACAATACTATTAACATTCTCCAAGCCAAAGAATTCCTTCAAGGATTCTTTTACAATCTGGTTAAAACCTTTCATACCTTTTGTCATCCAGACCATAAATCTCAAGTCAGTGCCGCAGGGTATAAATCCTTGAGTATTTGTAATTTTATTTTGGACACAAAGTGGTCCACATAATTAAAAACTATTAAAAGAACATGCAAAAGACAAACAACACCATTAGTAACCAATTATTATCCACCCCTGGTAATAGCTTGGTGTAATTGTGACTGCTATACTATAAGGCACGATGCAAAGAGTACATTTTTTGAGTACAATTCTTTTGAATACTGCTTTCACATTAACGCAGGTTTGAAATTACACTTCTATAGTTAATACAATAAGTGCGTGTCATAATCCACTGACTCTTTTGTCTCTGTGGTGCAATTTCCTCTATTTTTAACCAATTTACTAATTTTCCAGTCTGAAACTAAAAGTCAAATGATTTATAATCATACTAATTTCACCGGAACAATTAGGCAGTGTTAATGCTAAAATGAACAATGACAATGGAGAGTGATAGTGACAGGGATCATCATGTGTGGCTTCCTTTTGTGAATATGAAGCTGCTGCACCTTAATCAAGACTCACTAATTAAGGGCAATTAGCCTCCAGTCACTCGTATAGATAGCACACGCTCCCTGCCATTGTGGTGACATTGTGGTGGCGTGTTTGTGTCAAAGTCAAGCTCATATCACTGTCACTATGGCGTCTTTAGAGTGCACTTATACTACTGCAGCTAGAATTAGTTTATTGATCGCTGAAGCTAAGCACTTGTCATGTACTGAACGCAAAGATTTATTATGGAAATTACTGAGACTATTTCTGGTGGCTGTTTTGCCTCTGCTCCGTACCTGCCACAATCCATCAACGTGTGCTTTGTATTGTCTTGTAAATTAAAAGGTTGGAACTTGTTTGACAGAGTTGGGAGTACTGCTTTATATCACGACGCTAGTAAAAGTACTTCAGAATTATATATATTGGAACAAAGATGGTTAAACCCAGTTGCTTTCGACATTAATGTATAGTGGAGGTACATACACAAACTAGAGCTCAGAGAATTATCCGTTAGCCTAATGTTTAAGATTTTAAGATGCTTAATACCAGCTATGGTATTAAGCATCTTAAATACTATGGCTGGTATTAAGCATCTTTTCATGTGATAGTGACAAGCAGCATATTGGATTGTTCCACTCCTTTTTTATTTCCTATTTTACATTGTTTTATGGACGTTTGAAACATCTGCAAGGAATGAAACGTTTTTGACATTCAACAGTATATTGCTATAACAAGTACTATTTCTTATACTTGAACAAATATTAATCATTTACTGTACTAGAACGTGACCACTTGATTGCCATTATACTAAAGCATATTTTACTATGCACATTTAAAGTAAAAATAAACAAATAACACCTTTCCATCCAAAATAATTGCCAGTAAATAATGTGTAAAA
Organism: Chaenogobius annularis; assembly: GCA_015082035.1. Lineage (NCBI taxonomy): Eukaryota > Metazoa > Chordata > Actinopteri > Gobiiformes > Gobiidae > Chaenogobius > Chaenogobius annularis. The sequence goes on along the minus strand of BJKM01000453.1, from coordinate 193,076 downwards.
GACTGGTGAACCGAGATGTGGGTTGTTTTGAATAAGTGGATATAGATATTGTACCCTAAACATTGATTGCTGACAGAAGGCAGTTGAAAATCCTGCTGTCCTCTTTTTGACAGTGCACCAGTTCTATTGACAGATGCAGTGGCACTTTATGTGAGAAGTGGCAGATTGGTAAAACAGCTCTGGTGCTGCTGCTGGCACGCGGCTCGGCTCTTGTGTCACGAGTGCACTTCAGTCCCGCCACAAAGACCAGTAACGTTTCTGTCACAATATGTCACTCCAGCACCACTGCCCACCACAGTTGCTAGGGGGCGCTGCTTAGAGAATAGCGCTGCAGTGCCATGCAAAAAGCACTCTCCTATTGGAACCTGCTTATAAATGAGTTACCATAATATCTATAGCATCTCACAAAGGGGTTATTGTTGGGATTAGTTGGAACCTTCAATTAAATGAAAGATTCCTACTTCATAGATCACATTTTTCTATTTAAATATTTTCAGTTAAATGAAAGTGAGCTGGAATTTAGCTAAATAAAAAGGCCAAGTAATCTTGATAGTGTTGTAGCCTTGTAGTTGTGTTAGATTTAAGTCTGTTTTAATTGCAGTTATCTTGATTTTTGATAATCTAAAGGTAGTATTTGCTAAGGGCAATCACTGGTTGATCAAGGTTAAAAGAAATAACAGAGTGTTGCATCTTATCAAATTCTGTTTTCTTTCTTTCTTTCTTTTTTTTTTACATATATATATATAAAATCTAAATAATGTCATTTGAATTATGTAAATAATAATAAGGCCAGTGACATAATATATTTGTTTAGGGTCATCATTTCTTGGATTTGGCTGTAAATATGGTTGATCTAGACAAAAACAGTTCTATCATTTAGCTTTATAGATGAGCATATTGTTTTTACTTCAGATGCCTTCCCCTGACTCTGTAATGAATCACTGTGGGAAATCCAACTACCGTATATATTCTCTTTCACCTGTCGCACAGTGTTTTCGTCCATCTTGGATTGGGGCCTGCTCCCTCCCAGGCGACATGAGCACTTCATTGGACGATGCGGTGTGAACACTGAGAAGAAGAAAAAAACAAGTCAAATCATTTTTTTTTTTTTTTTTTTTGTGGCACAGGTTTTTGTTGCGACACCGAAGTGAATTGAATAAAAGCCTGTTGATAGAATTTGCTCTTTGCTCGGACAGCCCGGCATGGAAAGAGTGAAGGATGGCAATCGCACAGCGTGCTCAGACCGCGCTCCAGGAGAGGACAGTCAAGAGCATACTAATCTGAAACCACTGCCCCGGATTACACACTGGTTAATACTGCCACATTCACTCCATGACCCTGCAGCTTTACTGTAGAGATTGGGTCCTGTGTGGGGACAAACGGTGAAATAAGACTTCCATCTAAGAGGCGTTCTGTAGGAGCAGAGAGTGGAAAGAAATGACTGGAGGTTTTACTGAAATAATGTACTTATATAAGACACCATGGTGGTTCCTGGAGGCGGCTGGTGTAGTGGGCACTGTGATCAGGTTACAATGCACTGTGGATGCAAAAATGAAAACAATAAAATCAAAACAGAATTTAAATAGTTCAAAGTAGTTTTTAACGTTATACTGAGTTGGCAAGTCCCAAACTTTTAAGATTAAAGGAACATTTGTCCAGTGGATTTAACTCTTCAATTCACTGCAGCTGTGCCATCCTGACACCTGCACAGGTAAATCTGAGGACACTTTTGATCAGATTTTTGTCTCTCTTCTCTAATAAAAGCTGCAAACCCACATACAACCTCACATTTGCAAATATACAACTAAGCAAGAACTAATTTACTTTGCAAATTAGATTTTTCCACATGCTGGAAATGAGATGCTCACAAGTTATTTGCTATCGGCAGGGAAAGTAAACACTCCAGGAGTTTCTACTTTCCCTTCAAACGTGGGGAACCAAAACAATGTAATAACACAAGCGAGTGATGGGGCCGTCATTTGTGTCATGGCTGCTGATATAAAAGGAGGAAGTAAGTACCAAGCTGGAGGATTAGCCTGTCTTTGTGTCTAATATAAAAACATGGTGAAATATATTATACAATTATACACATATAAATTTACTGTAATACAATACAAAGAGAAAATACGGCAATACATTACAGTGGTCGAGACAGTCTCACATTTCTCTAGATGCATCCTCTTCAAGTGGGATGTCAGAAATTGTCAAAGAGAGACACAGGAGTTTTTGATGAACTGGTCTGAAAGATATTATTTTCGGTACTTATTTTCGACTAGACTTCATTATGGCTGAATTCAAAAGCATAATTAGATCGGTGCGTCTGATGTGATCCCTTTTACACAGAGGTTGCTTGCATGCATTAGGATCAAGAGAGCAATGGTATGATTTGATATTGCACAGTCTAGTAATTTGTCAAAATTAGGTTTAAATGGGCTCACTGGGCACGCTGGTTATCTAATTATGAAGATACACCGGCATAACATTTCAACAACAAAAAAAGAAACATTTTGAGACATGTAAATTGAAGTACCCGGCTTTTCTTTTTTTTGTAAATGAGGTACATTTTATTGTCCCTGTACGGAAATTTGTCCTCTGCATTTGACCCATGTAGCTTGGGCAACCTGTCAGGAGCAGTGGTCCAGGACCCATCTCCACAAATTGTGCTAGGCTTGGTCAAGACTAACCGATTTTAGAGCCGAAAGCAGCACTCGAAGTTAGAGAGATTCCTACTTCCTCCGTTCGCAGTTAAAAATGTGTAAGTGCAACATACACCAGCAAATCTTTTTCAATATATTTTTTTCTTCAATGGTCGAACTTTTAAATGCTGAAGACATCTCTTAAATTGTCTTGTATCATTAGAAACAAAATATAACTCATTTTACCTCAGATTTACAGCAAAAATCTGCATTGTTTCTCTGTCCTCTAGTATTTTTTCTATCTTTCTTTTCTATGCATAAACCGTCATGTTTGTTTTAACTTAAACTATGCTTTTCTGGTTAATCCGCATGTCGATCACACCCATCATGGAAACAACATGGCTCCAGACCGTAAAACGTAAATACAATCTATGCTCCAGAATTGACATCTTTTATGCAATTTGTGCTGTTGTTACAAGCCTCCCAAAATCTTATGTTTGTGTGTGCAAGTAAACCATGATAAAGGCTTATAGTCGCTGGTCTGCCCCTGAAATGAATAAGCAGAAGACAAGAACAGGGAATTATGGCGTCTGTGAATGTGATCAGAAAGTCAAGTCCAAGTGAAGGATTATTTCTGTCTGTAACAATGTAGATTATAAAACAAGAACAATTCAAACTGATGACTTGAGCACACATTTATGTAACCGAAGTCCCTCTGGTGCTCCAAACTCCTCCACAGCCAATTACTGATTGAACACATTTTCTATTTTAATTTGCCTATATTAATCCGAGCTGTCTTGGTCATTTACATAAGAATGAGCGTGTCAGCATCATTTGTGTTGGCTCCAAAGTTTATCTATATGAAGTAACTATTGTGTAAAAACTGTAAAAAGCCAATTGAATTCTATCAGGTATATTTACAGTACATAAAACAAAATTAAACAATCTAGCAGAATTGTTTTGGTGTACATTCCGGAATTTGAAGAACATTTCAGGTGAAGTAACTCTATGTGAGGGATAACATTTTTGAAAGGTAACGTTGAAAAAATAGCTACAGCAAATGTATGATTAATCCCACGGTTTAAAGTCCTGTTATCTGTGCGGAGACACACCTGCATGACGGAATATTATCCACCCTTAGTTATAGTGAAAAAGTTCAACTTTGCACCAGTTTGGTGTGAGTACTGTTGCTAAGTTAAATAGTATTTTATCAGATAATGTTCTGTTAATTTGGATATTTATCTATTTTGAACAAATAATAAAAGTAAAAAGGGTAACATTTTCTTGCTACTACTAACTAACATTACAATTTTTATTTTTGATTCTTTATTATTGACCAATGTTGTGTGTTAAATCAACAATTTAGAGGAGCCCTGGGAGGCAACTGTCGTCTCTTGCTGTTCTTGAACTTTATGTTGCAACACTAGAATTTCCCCACTTTGGGACAAATGAAGGTTCTCTCATCTTATATTGTATCTAAAATACTATTATTACGATTTTAGTCCAAAGATTTCTACAACAAGAACACAGGGACAGGACAAGATTCACTAAAACCTGATCATTTGCCAATATACTTTGTATATGCTATAAAAACGTTTCATTCAAATCTTTGGTTATTGCATGTATATTTCATTCATCCTGAGATTCTGCACCACCAGCTCTGCCACTCTATTTGTGATGAGAGATGGCTGCACAAAAGCTCATTTTCCCTGTTGATTAGATGATTAAAGGTTAGCGCTGTAACGTCCCCCAAAACACTGCCCATGACATTTTCTCAAGGTGCTTTCTTCAATTACTGCATTTTGTCTAACCCAGCTGTCACCTTGTATTTTTTATTTCGACATCCATTGAATGCAGGATGTAGGGCACCTACAAAAGTCTAATACAACTGAATAAAATAGAGGACAAAGAAAAAGACACACTGACACCTAAAATACATTTGAAGTAAATTGAATTATCATTATTCTAAAATTACCTGTTGGATCATTTTAAAATGTGTTCTGTCATTTGTGAACATTTACACTCTGGGTATAAATGAGCTTAGAACATTAAAAAAAAGGCATTTGTGCTAGGAAAACATGAGGCTGAAAAGCACCATCAGAGGAGCCGTCTGCACCAGGAGCAGAGAGTCGCCTGCGGCCACAGGACACAGACACTGGGCCCAGAGGGGAGATGAGACACCAAACCTCCACCAGGGGCCCATGAGCCACAGTGACCACCGCTCCTGATACAGAGGAAACACTACAGATCCAAAAAGTGATAAAGCATTAAAATAAGTAAGAACTAAATATATGAGTAGAAGCTAAGAACCTGAATATAAAATTGCATCAATAAAAATTTGTGGTAGAAATGAATAGACAAAAATACATATAAAAATAGTAAGCCTGAGCCCTGTGCTCCTCCCGTAGGCTGGTCCACAGATGAAGGCCCTAGTACAGGAAAGACGCCTCGCCGTGAGTGTGTGTCCTGACTTTGGGAGTGACTTGGAGCCTGCTGCTGGACAAACGCAGGGGCCGCAAGGGTTTGATTGGTAAAAGCAGTTCTGAAAGATAAGAAGGCCCAACACCATTACAACAGCAGTTCTGTCACTTGTGATGATTGACTAGAAGACTGCTTGTAATTTTGTTAAAAGTTTCTCTCTCTGGGCCTCAAAACCTCAGTTTTGTCCTGGTAAAGCTGAAGAAAGTTTTCTTTCATCCAGGATTTTAAAAAAAGAGCATCCATTGGCCTGGTGTCATCTCACTTACTATGTTCCTCAACATTGGAGCTGTCACTTTGATTTCTTTTTCTGTTAGAACACAGTGATATTACATATCATTATTATCATCATCATTATTTTCATTTCATAAAAATAAAGAAGTGACAGTTAAAATGATACATCTCTTAGTGGAAAAGAACACCTGATTACTAATATATTCATAGAGACACAATGATTGTGTTTGGACTTCGCAGGTTGACACAGCAACAATCAAACACAGTGACATTCACGTCTCGGTTGGATGATCAAATAAATAGCTCTAACAAAGTGTGTTGTTGATTAATTTACCCTTTAGACCTTTTTATTTAGTCTGTGAAAGGTCAGTGAAATCTCGATCAAACCGTTTTCACAATATACTGTATACTCGACATTTTCTGACAGTCACAGCCTAAAAGAGAGCACTTTATGGATGATTAAGATTTAGTGACAAATATGTTCACAGTGCAACAGAAGGACGGATCAGAACTCTATAAATAGCACAGATGTCTAAATAAAAATGTATAACTTAATGCAAAACGACAACTAATCCATATTTAGGTTTGATTTCAAAATAATATCACTGGAGTTTAAAAAAAACAAAAACAAAACTTGAATAGCTAAACAACAGCTAGCAGTTGAAATGGAGCAATATTGAATTGATTATAATGGTCAAAATAGTTATGATAAACAATATCATTGATGGTTTTAACTTCAAACATTTTATGTAAATATGATCAGATGTAATGTACTTAAAGGTGCAATGGGTAACTATCAGTGGAGGGTTAGGGTTAGCTTTACTGTTATCTTCCACAGTATGGCATTAAACTCATCTATGCCCATGGAGACAAGCTGGTAGCACCACCAGGCCAAGTTACAGCTCAGATCTGTGGAGAGGAGACCCACATCTGCAAATTTGATTGGTTTAGATTCCAGGCAAACAAATAACCTCTCCATGGAGACAAGCAGAAAAATTGCACAGTGCACCTTTAAGTTACAGTGAGGGTACATCACACTTGTCATTATTTGGTCCTAAAATGAGCACATTTTTGTCCTGATGTCGACTTGGTTTGGTCTTGTCGTAGTCCTTGATTAGAGTTTTGGTCAAGTCAAGGATTAGTTTCGAGTTTAGTTCTTATTAAGTCCCAATTATAGTATAAATGCATAATTTTTCTTATCGTGAAACACTTCTGTGTTCAAACAACTACTATAGAATTGTACTTTGTTATAAGAAAACAAAAGAGAACATTTTTTTTAACACAACTGTCCAAGAAAAAAGGTTCACACGCTGTAATATTTCGTAGGACCGGCTTTAGCTTTGATTACAGCACACATTCGCTGTGACATAGTTTCAATAAGCTTTAATTTTTTACACAGATCTTGTAATGATGATGTGACCACTGCACAAAGCCTTCTCCTCATCCAAAAGACTCATTATCTGTAGTAAATTTGTCTCTGCTTTTGCTTAGATGTTTTTTCTGCTTGATGCCAATGATTTGACCCTTCTCAAACAAAGTGACATCTTTTCCATGACCACAGGATTTGTCTTTCCACATGGTTGTTTCAGAAATGAGAAGCCACTCCCTGCGTCAGTTTGGGGTTAAATACTGTGTTGCAGCTGAAAGATCATCACCCATGCAGCAGTTCTCCAGTAGGAGGCTCGAATCTACTGTATTTCAGTTATTGTCTTTTATCAGAATCAGAATCAGAATCCGAAAAGGTTTATTGTCATTGTCAGTGAACAAAATTCACAGGCTAGGAACTTGCTTTGGTGATTTGGTGCAACATACAACAATGAATTGTAGAAAAAGATTCAGTTGTAGTCATCTGGACTCATTCTTAATCTGTGAAACAAGTCTTGAGAACTCAGGTTTATATCCTACTCTGTGAAAGCCCTGCCCACAGGGCGGGACCTCCTGATAATGGGCCATTGAAACTAACTGAGATGGGTCATCTACATCCTATTGTGACCTGACTTTGGCTCCCTCCTCACTGGGTACCTGATTAGCATCCGAATGCCTCGGGCGTCTCCAGGGTTTCAGCAGACCATTATAAACAACTGGAAGGTTGAATCTTAAACCTCCATTAAGATTTAATGAAGGATTCTCTTTTTTAACAGATTGCCTCCTTAACTCCTCTTTCAAACCATCTTTTCTCCCTGCTCAGAATCTCCACCTCACTGTCTTTAATAGAGTGGTTTGTGACTTTGAAATGAAGATGCACAGCGCTTTGGGGTCCTGAACTCGCGTGTCTTCTGTGTTGATAAAGCCTCTTGTGAAGCGGCTGTTTAGTCTCCCCTATGTACCGCTCTTTAAAACTTTCTTCACTGCATTGGATAGACTACACTACATTGCTCTGTTTTTGTGTAGGCCTTGTGTGCCCTTAGGGGGAACCAGTTTTTGTCTTAACGTTTTGTCTGTGGGCAGGGCTTTCACAGAGTAGGGTATATAAAACAGAGTCCAGATGACTACAACTGAATCAATTTCTATAATGGAACACTCCTGGACGAATGAGGGATTAACACGACATACAACAATGAACAATAATGACGCAAAATATATCAAAAAGGGCATGCATGAAAGAAAAACAATTTAAATATACTAATGACTTGCTTAGTTGAATCAAAGTGGTTACTTTTTTTTCGACAGGCAGTGTATATTGGTGAGTATCGACACACTTATACAAAATGTACCACAAGTGGTATGTCATTGTCCCATGACTCCCATCCCTAGCTAACACAACTGTTAACAAAAGGCTTTTAAAAGACATGACCTGAAATTCTGTAGATCTAATGGCAGTTTTCATGCATTTAGCTCTGGTTAAAGATGATGCAGTGATGGAGTGTCTACAGAGGACAAGACTGATCACTGCGTCCCCCCAGATAAATGACAACTGAGAGTTACAGAGCTGCCGAGCGGTACCTGAAGGCCACACATCACTGGTCTGTGTCTCACAATGGATGTTCCTGTCAGCCTCTCCACACAATTGAACCCCACAAAGCACAGTACAGAATAGATAACCAAATGCTACAAGATAAAATAAGAAGCCACACACGCCCGGAGAATGTAATTGCAAAATATAAAGGTGAGAAGAAACGACTTGGAGCGAGCCGTCATGGCAACCGTCTAAAAATGGCAAAGCAACAGTTAATTAGCACCTCCACCCACAGGTATGATGCATGCATAATAGCCAAGGTGACAGGACACCTGCTGCAAAATCTCAGCTAGTTTTCACCTGCAAGTATTTTGAGAGCTCCATTTGTGTCGCCGCTAACCCACTTTCTCCTTGACACAGGGAGAAAATGTAGCACAAACGTGTGAGGGAAATACCTAGAGATGGGCTGCCCGATGTGTCAGAGGATAAAAGCTGACATATGCTCCTATGGGAATTGTGGAGGCCGTTTACAGAGAGAGAGCAATATTTAGGTTCTGGGTGCTTAGCTTGTCCCTCAAGACCTCTGAATCTAATGAAGTGATAAAGATAAGGCAGTTATTTAATCATCAACCAAAATGACAGTTGGATGTGTATCAGAGCTGCTCTGAGTCATGAGTGTTCTGAAGTCTATTTGTCACTGACACTGTTATCTGTATGTGGAGTCCAATCCAAGACAATATGGGGCTGCAGCGTTAGATAAACACACTGTATAGTACGAATGTGTTGTTGGATATATAACAATCCATGGGTTTCAGAATGATGAGAAATTAGGAGCGTTTTGATCACAATTTCAATCTCAAATTCAAATTAAATATATCTTTTGAATGGGAAAAAGTCCTCAAAATGTTGCATATAACAGGAAACTAAAAGGATAAATTATTTGTATTGTTATTGGCCTTCAAACATGCTCTCGAGTACCTGTACTTTGGCATGACATGTTTTAGATTTCTTATTATTTTGTAAGTTTGATAGCCGCCACGGTAGATGACCGCCACCAGATGTATTATACTTTTAAATCTAACCTAAGCTTGTCTACAGAAAACTTTGAGTATATTCAAATTCATATTGAATGCAAGAGCGCAGCAACTGTTGCAACAACACTTGAACCGAATAGCCACAAGATATGAGGGGACTTAATCTATCTCTCTCCAGATAACACAGAGGTTCACCAAAGGAAGAGAGGGTGACCTTAATAAGAGACGCTGACTGAGCACCTGCCATCTGCTCCAAGTACAAAATGACTTTTTAATTCTCTGCACCAAGATGAAGATTCAGCCTGTATGAATGTGAAATTTAAAATACACGGACAATGTTCCTCTTCGTCTTATGGCTACACTCAAAGTCATTTCAGTAAGACGCAGAGCTCTCTTTCCTCTGATGTATGAAGTGACAAATCCAATGTTGTTATGCTATGTTATATTTAGAGCGACTGCAGATTATGTCAGGTTACTTAGACATATACATTTAGTCATTAATTATCAGTTTAAAATATGGTCATTGCTTTCATGTTAATGGCTGAAGGAGACTCAATGGTAAGGTTTTTGGCAAACATCATTCATGGTAACAATTAGATCACAGCATTGTGTCATAACATGGGGACAGTCTACATAAACAAATGCTAAATTATCTGAAAAGGTGTGAAAGAGATGCTCTGTGATGGTGCCTTTTAGTGGCAGCTCGGTCGACTGTAACAGTTTCCATTGCTGATATGTGTGTCTGAATTCAGAAGGGCTGCAAAGACATCCCTGCTATTTATACTGTAAGTGTCTTGAATGGCAGGAAGGCAGGCAAGTTTCTTTGTAGAGCACAATTCGTACACAAGGCAATTCAAAGTGCTTCACACAACAGGAAAAAAATGCATTACAATCACAAAGGCAGGACAGAAATCACAAAACCTCCATTTCTATTCATTCAATTTAACAATGTATGACATGAATCATACATTTTGCTGACATGAATGAAGAACAACTCAATTTTATCTTTGAGAAAGAGAAAAAGAAATGGGGAAAAAAATGAAGAATGGGAACATGTAAATACCACAAAACCACATGTTTAGAAAGAATTTAGTTTGAAAAATGTTATTTTATAGTGCCCACTACTAGGAATTGTGGTTGCCAAATGGCCCATCATTATCATGTATTTTGGGACTGTAATTGTAATTGTAATTGGGTCCCATTGAAATATTGGACTGAGATTAACAAAGCACTGGACTTTAAAACTACGTATTTGGGCCTCAAAACTCCTGCCATGGACACAATAAATGGATATCTTTGGGCACTGTAAATACAAATACAAACCTTAGTTGATAAAATGACTGAGAAAGAAGTAAAAGGCGGTATATTGGTACCTTCAACCATTTCTTTCTGAAGTGATGTTGCTTGATTAAGGTAAGACTTTTTTTTTTTTTTTTTTTAAAGTAACCTTTACATTTCAAATCTTACAGTGTGGAGCACACCTTTGGCAGCAGAAAAGAATGCCATTACATTATGAATGACACAAACTGAACGATCAAGGACTGGACGGCTAGTGACTCGCCTGTCTCCGCTATTGTCTATTATGTACTCTCTCTGTGTCTGTTATATTCTGTTTTTGGTTTTCTGCTTTGATTTAGAATATTTTTTTTAAAGACAAAAAATTGTATTAATAAAAAAAATACAAAACAGAGAAAACCCAACAACATCAAATAGAAAGCAAGCAAATAAGGTATTAGAAATTAAATAAACTTTGACTAAATATAAATACATAATATTATACAGGTATAGTATGGCGAGAACAACAGTGCAAAAATATGAATTATTACTGTGTTATCAAGTGCTCATGAGTCCAAGGGCAGAGGGGTAGAAACTGTGCTTGTCCTGTTGAATGAATCTACAGAGAAGCATGTCTTTACACATAACAGGTTATGAATACATGCATATATGTTTGAAGGGTACAAACACACTATTATCATCTTCAATTTTCATGTAAGTACAACTTAATAAGAGTTCTTGGTCCGACAGCACAGGGGAGGAGAGAGGACACTGTCACGCTGCAGGCTATAATTCTTCTGACCAAGCACTGTATAATGAATCAGATTTGAGTGGTCTTTTCTCAACTTGACTAAGATTTACATAATATGTAAATAAGAAAGAGTGTTGTGCCCAATCTGGTGTGTCATTGCATCATCATTATCATACAGCGCTGAAGAAAGTAAGTCCCAGAGTTTCAACTTTAAACCAACTACTCTATTGGCATGGTATCTCTACGACATTTTTGTTGTTTAATTCAATTGTTTCATGTATGTATAAATATTTGTTTTCATACGTTTTTAAGGAGGTTAATGCCCTCTGCTCCTGGTAAGTTATCCCAGCGGCACTGGTCAAAAGATAGGTAAAATTAAGTGAATGAAGAAAACGCACAGTGCACCTTTCAGAATACACAAATTTCATTTCATTTAATAGCAACATTAGCTATGTTGCAATATGATAACTGATCTGGGAATAACATTACCAAGCTCTGCCATTTTAATGTAATTTTCATAATGTTCGGGGATAAAGCAAAGCTCAATTACCTTGAGATTTAATATACTTTTCATAATTTAACAGAAAAAAAGTTGATCTTTCCTGATTGAGAACCACAGCCATTGTAGTCATTTTAAAAGCCATCATTTTGCTGTGATTCAATTTCCAAACTTATTTACAACACCCTCATTGTTCAACATTGAGAGTTTGTGTTCTACTTAAAAAGGCAGAGAATGTGGCGCCCTCTAGAACCCTCTCCTCTCTTCTAACCTCCAGACGTCCAAATATTTCAGAAATATGTCACCTCGGTTGGGTTTGGACTTGGTGAAAGAAAATCTCCCTGGCTGAGAAAGTGCACTGAGGTGACAGACAGCTGATTGAGTCTGGGGAAAGATAGAGAAAGATATAAAGTTACTCATATGAACCAGTAAAATGTACTGTCTGACACCTCTGCTGGCGATTTGATTATATTTAACATCACTAATGTACCTGCAAATTGGTGTGGGGTAAGTTTTTTTTTAAAAAGGGACACTGTGTAACAAGCTTGTCCTAGTTTGTATAAATCATATATTGTATGCTTGAGCTAACATGTGGCTTACATCAGCTAAACTTTGGCCCTCTCCCGGAATATCACTTTTGTTGAAGAGACTTGGAAATGTAACTTTGAAGAAGAAAAGTCTTTGTGAAGAATAACCGAAATCCAGACTTGAGAAGTTTCAATGCAAAACAAGTCTTTGTTGGCGAGATGACAAACACCAACGACCCGGGATAATTTTCTGCAAAAAAAGCTGTAGCTCAGACAAAAACATGTCTTGATTCATGAATATTGACCTGACACTCCTCCTCGTAAAACAACTTGCCCTATAGCCTCCTTACATTTGGCACGCGTAAATTGTACTAACCTACAACTTCATTACTATTATTCTGGATCTCCCCCCTGCTAAGATCCAGCTCTTAGTGAGCTCATCTCCGCAGCTGCATAAACTCTTTGACCTTTTCTGTGACCGTTATTTCACCCCATACCCCTTGCTCTGCGCTTCCGAGAGACTTTATCTCTGCCTCCAACTTTTGGTGGCGGCCCCAGGTGGCATCTTACTGTAGTTTTCAAACTTTAAGATATAAAGACTTGCCTATTCTGCATTGATTTTTCTGTTGGATAGATAGTAAAAGAAGAAGTAAAAGAAACATTAATAAACAAAATAATAAACATATAGGCATTTGCTCTGAAATTTAAGCATGAACTATAACGCAAAATAACCCTTGATGTTGTATTATAATGCTTCATACATTTGTGAGGCTTTTGGAAATGCTTCATCAACTTTCACATCCATCAACAGAAAAATAAATATATACTACTACTATTTTTCTTTATCTCCACAAGAAAATACATTTTAAAAATGCATTTTATGTGTTTTACACTTGTGCATATATCCCATTGTTCTTGACTCTCTCCACTAATCCCTGCTTGCGGTTGACACAAATTATTGCTAGTGACCCTCCAAGTGACCCTCCAAGTGTGCTGAATCGAAATGTACATCAGTGGCACAGTCAGTATAGTCGATTTAATCCCTCATTTGTCCAAGAGTGATCCATTATAGAAAAATGTCAAAGATAGTCAGCAACTGCACAAAAGAATGTATCAACACAGATGGCATTTGAATTCTGGTTTGCAATGGGCTGTCCGCATTCATCTAAAAGGCCAGTTTTGTGAAAAAAAAACAGAATCCCTCTGTGAACAGAAATAGTGGATTAGGATTAAGGTATAATTTCTCGCGGTTTTACAACAGTGTGCTCTCACCTTGGTTAAGTGAGAAAACAAACCAAGCAAGTCATATGAATTGAAGAAATTACTTGGATGCATGGCGAAATGTGTCCAGTTGACAGAATTTAATTTATTTTACTATCAAGCCAATCAAATGCTAATAAAGTGCTGTTGAGGTCACAGACAGATTACAATAGGAGTGAAACAGGTAATCAATGTGCAGGACAGTATCAGGTGGTAACTCTCCAAGCAGTATAAAGTCTACCTTCTCAGACCAGATCCATTATCCATTGAAAATTATTTTTGGATGGAAGTCAAAATGTCTTGATTTGAAAAACATTATCTTGATGACTACCTTGAAAACTTTTTCTACCACAGACAGGATACAAAATATAATAACATACATACCCAAAAAATGTATCCACGATGTAATCCACTTAATGTTATGCAAGCAGCCTAATAAAAACATGCCAACATGCAGACAGAGGGATATTTTGTCCCGTTAAGAGATGATCTCTTGAAAGCAATATTTAAAGGTACAAATAGTTCACAGTGTTGCTATTAAATGAGTTTAATGAAGAACTTTGGCATCACTTTGTAATGACTGCAGCTTTAGTAACAGATGGAGCAAATGTCTGGACGTTCACACTTACAATAGGTGATGATTTAACCGTCACACAGTAAGCAGCACTCTGGAAAACTCGCTGAATCGTGGACGGAGATTTCAAACCAAACAACCCCATCAAGCAAACAGACTTTAAATACAACCGGTTTATGGAAATTAATTTAAACTACTATGATATACGTTACCTGGTGATGTATTTTGCTGTATAGGTCAGTAAAATACCTAAAAAAAATGGTTTTGTTTAATGGCTCATGTAAACATTGAATTTATAGTTTAATTTACATTTTAATACTGATTCAACTTATTTGGGAATTCGTTTTCTGGAAACTAATAGCAACCCAAACATGTATATCCTAAAATATAAGTAACTTTACAATGGCAACTCTCTGTGTTCCACACGTCTTCGTTAGTTTGATAACCAGGTCAGGACACTGTTGTGGCAGTAAACAGCTGTTAATTAATTATCCCAGAAAGGCCATGTAAACAAATGATCTAATGAAATAAATTAAAATAGTAGTGGAGGAGGAGAGAAAGGAGAAATTGCCAGTTTAAAATGCAGTTACTCATTAATTAAGCAAAGAGATAGCTGTAATGTGGAATAGTAAGATAGTGCTTTATTGTAATTATTATTGCTTTATTGTAATTAAAACAACTGATTGAATAAATGCAATGGCGGCCCCTGCACAGGAAAAGTAACACAGTACTCATTTAAATATCAATTTCTCAATTGGCCAAATTATACATTATAAATAAATAACATACTCCAGGGCAATTCAACTTAATTTTCCTGAGGGCCAGATTTTTTGGAGGACCAAAGCCTCTGGGTGCACAACACGCCACTGTAACTACTGTAATTTGGGTCGCACAAATACCCCCAACACTGTTTCAATAAAGAGAGTTAATACAATAAAATAATGACCGATAGATTAGATTTTTGTGAGAAATAACAAACAATGCTTTGCAAAATTGCCTTGAACAAGAATTAAACTAGAACTAGACTAGTACCAACCAGGTCTGAAGCGGAGCTAAACAGGGACTAAACAAAGCCTAAACCAGATCTTAACTAGTGCTTATGTTGCACCCCTGAAAATAGGGATTACTGATGAAATTATCAGAATTATCTCAAACAAAATTACTATCAGTGCATGACAAATAACATTTTTAACGGACTTTTAACCATATTTATATTGTTTTAAGGATTTTGTAAATTAATATTTATAACAAACCTTTTAACTGTCTTTTAAAGCATGAACTCACTTTATGAATCACATCACAGTACAAAGGCAAATAGAGATATTTCAGGGACATTTCCTACCTATCACACTTAACCAGAATTAAACCAGTAAACAATATTTTTTGTGTTGTTTTCATATTTGGAAGCTGGGTCGTGGGCCGGATTAAATCACTTGGAGGGCCTGAGTTGGCCCCCGGGTCTGATGTTTAACAAAAAAAAATTAGGTTGTTAAACTTAAACCTGCCTAATGCGTAAATAGGAATCATATAGTCCAAAAATGTTTCTTTCAGGTTTTCAATTTATGGACGGCCAAAATAATATTTCTTCACAGTCCATGTTTACTCATTAGTCCATTAGCGTAAGAGCAACCCATTCCACCCCCATCTGTGCATTGTAACCACTGCTACACCAAAATTCAGATCTGAAGACTATATAGAGTCCATAAACAGTCTATTTTCTGTGTCCATAAGACACATAAGGAACAAAAGCAGTTCTGACGACAGTCTCTCGTACTAGGTCATCTATGGCAAAAAATGTCAACTTAAGTTTCTTGTAGTCCATACATACCAAAGGGCTGGGTGTAGTCTATGGCTGTAGAGCTGGAAACCATGGTACCCAACCTGGATACACAGAGAAGCAGTGATGGGGCAGCCTGGACACTGAAGCAGGATGGAAGTGCCCAGGTGGTCGTTAGGTCATCCGTCTCGGCGGTTTTGTCTCTCTTGTTGAGGTTGCTGGGCGTTCGCTCCTCGGGTCCCTTAGGTGCAGCAGGCGATGGAGGGCCGGTGGATCACCAGTTTCTGAATACGTCTCCTCACGAGGTGTCTCCTCAGCAACAGGGTCAGGCAGGTTCCCGTTGGTCTCCACCAGGTGGATCTGGTGGTGCGCCACGTGCTGGTGCTGGAGGCTGATGTCTCACGTTGTAGGTTCCTCTTAAAGTTTCAGCGGGAGAGTCTGATGGCTGGGACAGAGGAAGCTGGGGTGGTGCATAGTAAAAGCTGTACTCATCACCACTCTCCTCATCAGACACAGTGTCATCTTGAGCAGGTTTGCCTCTCTTTTTCTGCTTTGCAGGAATGTCTTTACCAGGGTCACGTTCGAAAGGTAAGTGGTCACATGACATGAGTAAGTTTCTTGTGTAGCACTCTAGAGCGTCCTTTGCCTCTCTCTGGTCTCACCTCATAGATTGGGAGGTCAGGCCCCATTTGTCTGACTACTGTGTGAATAGTGTAAACTTCCCAATAGTCTCTTAGTTTCCCTGGGCCTCCCCTTGGTGTCAGCTTTTTGACCAAAACTCTCTCGCCAGGCTGTAACACAGTGCTCCTCACTTTGGTGTCATAGTGTCTTTTTGCTTTCATCAGCAGCTTTCTTTGCATTCTCATTTGCTATGGCATATGCTTTTTTCTTCCATGCCTTTTCTCCATTTTTTCACACAGTCTCTGGTTCACTAAACCTTGAATCTGAATACAGTCCAAAGAGTATATCTACTGGTAAATCTGGGTGACCGTCCAAACAGTAGATAAAATGGGGAATAACCAGTTACTTCACAGCATGTACAGTTATATTAGTACATCAACTTGTTGATTGATTCCTTCCAGTAGTACTTTTGTGTTTCAGTTTAGTCTGTCTTGAGCATTTGTAATAATGTGCCTGTTCATACGTTCAACTTGACCATTCCCCATCGGGTGATAGGGCGTTGTTCTAGAGCCAGCCATGCCACTGAGTTTCTTGAGCTGAGCAAATAACTGATTTTCAAATTCACCGCCTTGGTCATGGTGAATGCGAGAAGGAAAACCAAATTTAAGGGCATAATCATTGAGTACAAGGTTTGCTGCAGTTTTTCCTGACTTTGAGGTAGTGGCATAGGCTTTGTGCAAAGCGTGTGAAATGATCAACTATCACTAAAATATATTCATAAACGCCTTTGCATTTGTCAAGATGTAGAAAGTCTATGCACACAAGTTCAAACGGCTGTGTTGTTACAATATTGGTTAAAGGGCTCTTGTGTCACGACTGGGTGTTTTTCTGTTTGACACAGGAACAAACTTTGGTCACATAATACTCAATGTCTGACTGCATGTATGGCCAAAAGAAAGCGGTCACGTACTAGGGACACTGTGCGGTCAACACCTTGATGACCCATGTTGTTGTGCAGTTCTTCAAGCACTGTCTTTATGAAATGGTTCCGGCAGGACTAGTTGTTTACGGGCAGATGTGGTTCTGCACAGGATGCCATCACTGTCTAGCACTAGTTTGTCCCATTCTCTGAACAGACACTTGGTTTTTGGACTGAATGTTTTTAGCTCTTTAGTCAGTGGCTTTTGAATCTGACTGCTTACACTGTAATACCGGGCCTATAACAGGATCAATCTTTTGTGCATGGCTTAACTGTTCTTTGGGTATGGGTGTGAGTGATGCTTCAGCTGGCTCACCTTGTGCTGTGACTGACATGGCTGTTAACTGACAATGTCACACGTGGCAGGGGTGTCGTTTTGCACCTCAATGGCCTGAATAGCAGCTGAAATGGAGTCAGGAGCAAGTTCTACAGAGCAGTCTTTCATAGAGTGTCTCTACAAACCAGGGGCATTCTCAATAAAGCATCAGCATCACCATTTTCTTTTCCTGGTTTGTACTTAATAGTGAAATGAAAGTCAGCAAGCTCAGCTACCCATCTTGAAGTTGTTGCGTTCAGTTTAGCAGTGGACAAAAATGTATGTTAGCGGGTTGTTGTCTCTCAAACACAGTGAATGTTGGGGCATAGAATATAAATAGTCTCTAAATTTGTCTGTGATAGCCCACTTCAAAGCTAAAAACTCTAGCTTGCCTGCATGAAAGTGGTAGTTCTTTTCAGCGGCTGTATTAATGTGCGGGAGCCATAAGCAATAACTCGCAGCTTACCATTTTGTCTTTGGTACAAACACCGCACCTAGTCCCTTGTGTGAGGCGTCAGTGTGTACGATGAACGGGTGTGTGAAATCCGGGAAACCGAGCACTGGTGGGTTGAGCAAAACTATTAGTCCCTCGAGTGGCACTTTGGTGTTTATCAGTCCACAATATTTGTTTTTGTAGAGGGCACAACTGGACTGGCTTTCTTTTGTTTTGCCTTTGTCACTTTTGGGTTAAGTTGTCTGTGTCTTTTTCAGCTTTCAACAGTTCGTACAGACAGCTTGCTTTTCTGGAAAAGTCTTTTATGTACTGTCTATAGTATGACAGGAGGCCTAACATTTTTCTGAGCTGACCAACGTTTTGTGTTTGATGTCTTTGAGTGCTCTTACTGCTTCAAAATCTGCAGGATCAACTCTACTGCCCTCTGCTGACACTATTCTGCCTAAATAGCGTACTTCAGCTTTAAAAATGTCACACTTACTTGGCTTAAGTTTGATACCAACGTCTCTTAGCCGCAAGAGAACTTTCCTCACATCCTCCACATGATCTTTGAAGGTTTCGCTGTAGACCAATGTGTCGTCCAGGTACGGGATGCATATGTTGTCACGAAGTCCATACAAACACTCTTCCATACAGCATTGAAAATGCTGCAGGAGCGTTCATTAGTCCAAAGGGGATACGTATCCACTCGTATAGTCCCCAGGGGGTCACAAAGGGCAGTGAGTGGGCGGCTTTCCTCTGACATGAACCCCTGGTGGTACGCTTTTCCCCTGATCCAACAGCAAAAACCAAGAGTTACCACCTAAGCTGTCCATAATGTCTTGAACACGAGGGATTGGCTGACGGTCAGGATGAGTTTTTTCTGTTCAAGTCCCTGTAATCTATGCACAGTCTTAAAGTTCCATCCTTTTTTCTAACGCACACAACTGGCGAGGAGTATGATGAGTTTGACTTTTTAACCCAGCCTTGTGCTATTAGATCGTGTAAGTAACTTTTCATCTCTTGATAGAGCGGGCGTGGCACTGACATATATGTACGTTTAACAGGCTCATTATCTTCGAGTGAGATAGTCATTTTCAAGTTTTCAATGCAACCTATGTCATTGTCAGTTTTAGAGAAAGACTCACATTCATCTCTGAGCATTTGTTGCACGATTACTCTCTGTTCTTTCACTGAGATGGCTGAGATCTACAGGTGGGTCCCAACTTCCACTAGAGCTACTTGGTGACTGTGTACTTATGGGATTAACAGAAGCTACAGTAGCTTTTTCAAACACCTGAGCAGGTAAGACAGAGGTAAATAGTCTGCACTGTGCCCACTACTCTACGGTCTAACAGGACAATATCATGATCAGTCGGATTAGAGACATCAATACTTATGATATAGGTAATTTACCCTTTTTAATTTTAACCAAAGTGTCAAAGAACTCTAAATTGTCTGGCCACTGGGGATTTAAATCTGGCTCAAACAGCATAGTTTAATGTCTTCTTTAAATGGCTGTGCAGCTACACGGCACTCAACAGGGATGTGACTTTGTTTTGGTACAGTAATACAGTCTCTCTTAGTTTTAACTTTAAAACTCGTCTACTGTATCTGCACTGACAGCCTGAATTGAAAAGCTTTCACCTTGTTTCTTTGAGGGACTGGGGAATGCTTTTCTCACTGTACTGTATACTTTAGCCCTTTCAGTCTTATTCAGGAGGTATTTCAATGACATTGTAACCTATAATGGGGATGATTATTTTCTCAGGTGGTTCAGCTCCGGACATGAGTTGAAAAGTCGTTTCAATTCCACCTGAGGTATGCTGGTCCCATTGGCTGCAGTCAAAGCTCAGTTGAGTTGAGTCCATGATCTCTGCAACATCTCTCAACTTGATGTGTGGCAAAATAGACCTCTTTCCATCTCTCATCGATAACTGACACTTGTGAGCCGGAATCCCACAGAGCCTGGAGTCTGTGACCATCCAGGAGACACTCGACCAGACACTGTCTGCCCACTAGAGACGTGACTTTGTGAGTGGTGTTTACCTGGGCTGGTGGCAATGGAATATGGACAGTTTTATTTTCATTGTTTGTCTTTAACTCAATGCATTGTCTCTTGTGTTCATTCCAGTGTTTCTTCTGGCATGCTCTTGAACAATAAAGGGTTGTTTTTGCATGTTGAACCACTTGCCAGAGTATTATTTGGATGTTCTCTTGTTACAGTTAGCACATTGTTAGGACTTGTGGTGCGCCGATGGTTAACACTCGTCCCTCGGTGGTAACCATTGCCTGTTTAAATGTCTCTCTTGGTTGTCTCGTACCTTTGTTTCTGCATCCCGCTTGAAAGTGTTCTCCACTTCCCACAGAAGTAGCAGTGTGGCTCCAGTTTGCTGGCAAGCGTGGCATCTCCTCTCTTGACGAGCGGGGCGACTTTGGTAGTGCTGTGCTGGATACTGAGGCGGTGGTGGTCTTTGGGGCGGGGGCCCTGATAGCTGTTAAAACTGCATCTGCGGGTCTCTGTCACTGCATAACTGGTGGAGGGGAATATGACTGAAGACTAGTCTCTGGCTGCTGTAGTGTCTCTTTAAATTGTGCTATCTCTGCACTGAGACCTTTAAGGGAGGCTACACACTGTCTTAAGCTCTGCTAGTGTTCAGTAAACAGTTCAGAGGGGATTTTAGCTTTGACCTCTTTAACTGGATTCTTGACATGTTCCTGTGTCCTCTAAACTGAACTGCACTCACACTTTTAGCTGACTGTGAGAGGCTAAACACCTTTTCTTGTTCTTTCTCTCTCGGTTTCATTAGCACAAGCCATGTTTAACCTTTCTAACAAGAGCTCATCCGGGGTCTCAGGGCCTAACAGGAGTGGTTACATGTCTATCCTTACACTATCACTCTGAAGGCCCTGTAAGTTTATTGTGTGTAAGCACATATGCTGCACAAGAGCTGGGTCATACTTTAAGCCCTGACTCTGACTCTTTGTGAGGCAAACAATACTTTCTGTTTTAAATCTAGGACTCTCATAAGGAAACTCTGTGCAGTCTCTTTAGGGTTCTGTACCTCTGAAGCAAGTTGTTTGTAGAGTTCAGTGGCACTCTTATCTTGGAAATGTGAGGGGAGAATGCGGCGTAGAGTTGGCAAGGTAAGCTGGGCCTTTCCCTCCAGGTAGCTGCGTAGTTGTAGGCCTGGAAGAAGAATAGCTCTAATGACAGAATCTACAATGTCTAGCTCTGAGTAGCCTCTGCTCAGTCCGTTTTCTATCTGGTTTGAGCAAGACTGGAAAAAGTCAGTTTATCCTTTTGGCCAGGTTCACCTATTTTGGCCTGATATTTTAAAGTCTTTTTGCCAGTAGGAGCTTGGTTGCTTGTGATCAGGTGCACTACTCACAGGGTGGCTACTTGTTTGTGACTGGAGTTGAGTTGTGTTGTTTACTATCTTAGCTGTCTCTATAACCAATGAAGTTAGCAGTTGGTTGGTCGGTGTGCCCTGAATCACCTCTTTCATTTGCATTTTGTTCTGGTTAATCATTTTCAACTTTTATTATTTCAGCAATCTTGTCATTCAGTAACAGTAGTTCTGACATTCCTTGATCCTCAAATTCTTCCATTTCATCTCTTTCAATGTGCATCTGGATATGTGTTAGCAGAGACAGGCGTGTTCTTGTGCTGGCCTTTATTCTTTCTGCTATACCCAAGAACTCACAGATGGACACTAAATGGTCTTTTGGGCAAGGTGTGCACTTCACGCCAAACACTTGTTCTTGTAGTTGTTCCAACATCGACATTGTGGCAGTAGACAGGAGGAGTTTTTGCAGGTACAGGTGACGCTGAGCTGTATGGTCTTTGCAGCTCCTGATGATCTTCTGGTTGGGCCTCAGGACACGTAGACTGGGAACACAGCTGCATCAGCACTCCTTTACAACAACACCTTTCCTCACTGCAATCTGCCTGGGTTGTGTGGGGGGATTTAGCTGGTTTAGACTACGGCGCACAGGCTGTGCACACCGGACATCTAAGCAGCAATCCCAGCGCGTGCCTCCAAAATGTTGCACCCCTGAAAATAGGGAGAAAGAATCACGAGAGTGATTTATCGTGTTTCTCTCATTTGCAGAGGTTTAATACAATGAGCAGAAACAACACGGAACCCCTAGTTGGTGGGTGGAAGGCATTACCAATCGATCGACAAAAGGATTCAGGCTTCTCTGGCTGCCATTACTCATGAAATTATCAGAATTATCATCAAACAAAATTACTATCAGTGCATGAACAAATAACATTTTTAACAGACTTTTAACCATATTTATATTGTTTTAAAGATCTTGTAAATTAATATTTATAGCAAACCTTTTAACCGTCTTTTAAAGCATGAACTCACTTTATGAATCACATCACTGTACAAAGGCCAAATAGAGATATTTCACATGACATTTCCTACCTAATCACACTTAACCAGAATTAAACCAGTTAAACAATATTTTTGTGTTGTTTTACATATTTGGGAAGCTGGGTCGTGAGGCCGGATAAAATCACTTGGAGGGCCTGAGTTGGCCCCCAGGTCTGAGTTTAACACATTGTTTAACATTTAAACAATGTTTAACAACATTGTTTAATGTTGTTAAACTTAAACCTGCCTAATGCGTAAATAGGAATCATATAGTCCAAAAATGTTTCTTTCAGGTTTTAAACTCAATTTATGGACGGCCTGATGCTTGCGTCTGTGTTCTTATATGGTTTGTGTTCATGACATAATTTCAGATGGAAGGGCAGCAGCACACATAACTCTATGGGATATTGTATTCGCTGTTATTGAAAGACATAACCAAACTAAAATTCCACAAATGTTGAACCTCATCATTGTTTGTTCGAGATTAGGTCCTCAATCTTACATAGTAATCTTTTGGCCCAGTCCTTTCAATTCAATTTAATTTATTTTTGTAAAGCCCAAAATCACATCAGTCCTTTCCTCACAGGGATCCAAATTGTATTTATTTTTTTACCCGCAGAAAGTTAGAAAATCAAACAATGAAACGGTCATTGGTCAAGAATAGAGAAGCAGATTAAAGACACAGGAAATAAGCAAATGGATAACTGTCCCAGAGAATCCCCTGTCTTTCGATCCTCTTCGTGCGAGAAAAAATTACAAAATTCAAAGTCAGTTTCAAAAAATGAGCAGCTCAGACATGTAAACACTTGTTTTTGAAAATACATAATGTATTATAAAGATATCTTGGTATTTTTAATTGTCTTTGGTGAATATGTGTAAAAGAATAAGCCGTTTAGCCCAGTAAATTTTTCCCTTTCCCTTTGCTCATCTAAAAATCAATCATCAGAGACAATACCTGATCGTTTTTTACGTCGACCTGTCTGGATAGAATAGTAAAAGAACCTAAAACAAACAACATGAGGTTAAAATAAATGCAGAGTTAGGCCAAACAGTGAAACAAAATCAAACGAGAGGAAACAATTCAAATTCGTCTTCATCTTGACTTTGACCCAGTGCAGCGGTTAAGATCTAATTAAGATAGAAAGATTGCTATAATATCAAAAGCATGGCGAACTGAGAACAGAGTGCTTGATTGAGAAGCAATAAGGCGAAGAGGAAAAACTACTGGAGCCACACAAGACACTTTGCAAGAACATGTAAATAACATTCTCTAAAAATAGCGTGGCTTGGCAGCCAGTGCAGGTTGAGCCTTGAGCGTTTTTTGAGAGTACAGAGCTAACAACCGTTGTAACACTGTGTGAACCACATGCGAAAAACATGAGAAACAGTCATGTGACCAAATGTGTGAGAGCAGTCTCCATCACAGACCGAGCTGTACCACAGATGCAATACTGTGCAGGAGCCAGGACCAAGCAGGGACTAGAGCAGGTCTGAAGGACTAAACCTACAAATGAGAATTACATTACATTTCTCATGTGGTACACATGAGAAATGGTAAAAAGTATTACATTTAGTTACCTATGTAAAAGCACAAATACAATATTGAAAAAAGGAAAGGTATCACATTAAAAATCTACTTAAGTAATAGTACTAAAGTGGACATTTTGTGCAAATCAACTTTAATGAGCTTTTGAACCTGGATGGTGTTTCCTCATAATGAGTATACTCAAAATTGTAATTTAATATTGATTGCGAACCTGTCTCTGCCAGATTGATATGTGTATCACACTGAATGGAGTTCTGTACAATATCACTCTGGACAGAATCTCGGCAAAAGCATTCGGGAAAAGGCATGACAAATACTTGAATCTGATTGGTCAAAGCGTCACTAGAGGAACAAGCCAAAAAGCCCGTTAAATCCAGTCAGAGAAAAGCACAAACCTCTCATCAAATACACAAAGAGCTTCTATGTGAACGTTTTAAAAAAACAAAATAGTCCGTAAATCGGCTAAAACGTCTGTTGGTGTTGCCGTGTTTGTTTAGGTTCCTTCTTTTGACTTCCACCAAAGTACAATGCGATTGCTATCAGGCCCACAGCGGCCCACCAGAGCCAGGTTAATTGATTTGTGCGTGTTTGAGTAATTCTGTATTGTCCTGCATTTGAAGCTCAAGTGCTAAGAAAATTCCTACCTCCTATCCCCGCCCACTTCCCTGTACTTAGTTGAGATTGTTTGAAACAATAACACGCCAAGTGACACCTGCCAGGTTCTTAAATGTCAAATAGCCAAAGCTGCTTGTTACAATAAAATGTCACTTATAAGTTCTCCAGTTTTTAACAGGAAGTCAATGGACCTGTTTCTATACTACTAAGCCGTTTTAGATCAATATTGGGTGAACAAAATGTAAAATGATGATCTATAGTTCAGTGCTAAGCAATGTTTCCTCTAAATCCTCATGTATCTGAGCAAACACACAAGCTCCCTGAGCAGTCCCTTGGACCACTGTGCGCAACACCAGTCCCGTACTGTGGTCCCACCAGCATGCTTTGTTCAAATTAGCTAATTACAGCAGTAATTTCTGTTAGATTACATTCACAATGAAAAAGACCAAACTCTTGTTCATGACCTGTAGCAGGGGCGGACTGGATGAAAAAAGTTGCCCGGGAGTTGAAGTAATATTTACTCCTGGGAGTCCTATTCATTGCAGGGGTGTCATGTCAGCTTGATTCAATAGGTTTGTTATTAACAGAACTATAATATTATGTAGATTTTTAAAAATTAATCTCATGTACACACCCATTTTTTAGTACAGCGTGTAACTTTGGGGCAATAACTAGATCCTTAACTAGATGAATGAAAGATAGAGGAGTTTATATCATGCTGTGGAACCAGGCAAAGCAAGAACAATCTTATGAAAAAATCAGGTGAAGGACCCTCAACCAGAAAACTTACATAGCGCAACTTTAAACATCAAACTGCCTCATTTCACCTGAGGATCCTAATATTCGGTGGGCCTATAGCCTACTCTCTGTTTGAGAAACACACCTTTAAACCAACTTCAACATACAATAGAGTACAGCTTCAAATAGGCCTAATATTTGAGGGCTATGACCTAAACAGGAAGTCAATGGACCTGCAACGAGACAGTCCGTGAATGGCCCACTTTTAGCTCTGAACTAAAGACCTGCATGTGACGGCCTTTGAATAAATAAACTGAACTGAACTAATCCCACTGAAACTGTTCAGAAGGAGAAATGTTTGACACCAAAAAACGCTCATTTACAGACTGTGCCACTGTCACGCCACTCCCATCACGCTGAGCCTTATTCATAAAGTTTCACCAGTGATGTTCTACTCACATGGTCAAAGTGTCCTGTGATAAGACCTGACGCAGAGCTCTCCTCCTGTCGTCTCCCCCTGCACGGTACGCACTGCCCCGTATTACCACTATGCAGTGGCCGCACAGGCTCTGCGTGGGCCGCTGCCCTCCGGGACAGGGGCGCTTCTGCTCGAGGCCATGCAAAACCGCCAGATCCTACAGCATTTGACCCAACAAGCCACAGGTCTCTATTCAGGGCCGACATCACTAAGGCAGGGGCCAACATGCGTTGGCATGTGTGTTTGCATGTGTGTTTATTTTTGTACTATTATTTAAAATAAATATATATTCATTGACACCCCTTTAATTACTTGAGACACCAGTTTGATAACCTCTCCCTGCATCATTTCTGCCCTTTTGTTGTTGTTGTTGCGAGTGTCTCCACTTGGGACAGGGATCTTGTCCTAAGGAAACCACCTCTCGTTGGTCCTGCCAGCCTGAGTGTGTTTCGGTGTATGTACATTTCCCCCACTACACTGTGGTGCATTAAAAATACAAACATTATGGGGGGTGTTAGTATTTTCAGGACGACAGTTGTGAAAATGAAAGTGATAGTAACGATATAGCAACAATGATATAAATGATAACAGTGATAATAGTACTAACAACAGCAACAATGATAATGATGGTAATGACAACAATACATGTATGTGTTAATAAAACATGTAGAGCCGCAACGATTACTCGAGTAAATTGAGTAATTTGATTACAAAAAAGCTTCGATTATTGTTTTATTGCCTCAATGATTTGTTTAATTTGCATATTTAATTATAACACGTTAATCAGTGGCGCACGGAACGAACAGAACGGCTTGTGGCGTTCCCGTTTCACATGGAGCTTGTTCCGCTCGGAGAGAGCGGCACGTTCCAAACTCAAAAGTGCGACCGGGAAGAGTTTTGTTGTGTGAAAGAGCCATGGATCTAAGAGCACGGTGTCCCAAGCTGCAACTCTCACCACCATAACTAGCTCCGTGCCCTCCCCAGCCCCCGCGGACCCCCGCCCCACACTCGCAGCCCCCCACGCTCCCCCACACAACAACTCTGCTTCCCAGTCACACTTGCGTGTTTAAAACACGCCGCGCTCTCCTCTGTTGCGCCTTGATACAGCCAACCTCGACCATGTTATAATAATCTGTTGTGAAACAAAGTCCACGAGGCCAAAATGAATGGCACTTTGAGCCAACACCGCAAAACGACAAAATGCAGAGCCACCGCTCAAAACACCAGGCATCACTGGCCCCATCCAACATAAAGTTTTACAAACACGTTTCTTTTTTTAAGTTACGTGACATAAACACTAATTAATTCATAGCTACTGTAACTGTTTACTGTCTGGTGACAAGTGAATTAGTCCTTTATATATATTCTTTATATACAAACAGAACAGTTTGGACTGGTGAAGTAGAATGTTGCTGCTTTGGGACGTACTTATGTGAAGTTATTTTAAGCAGGAACTCCTTATTTGTTTATTACTATGAGCTATAATGTTTATTTTAAAAAATGAATATGTTTTTAAATGGTTTATGGCATGTACAAAAACATTTACCGATTACTCGATTAATCGAAGAAAAGAATCAATAGATTGGTGTGTAGTTTTTTATACTCAATCACGATGTCCTCTAGTGGCATCATAAACTGAATTTGGCTCTAATTTTGTACAAATCAAGTGTTCATAGGCAGTTTGCAATCTAAAGACTCATTTCAATCTGAAAAAGTAATATATTTCAATGTCGTGTAAAACAGTAATTTATTAATAATGTTTTTATTTGAAATTTACCACAGAAAAAAATACACTGCATGCATTTTCTCCTAAATCATCCCAGTAAACCTCTGTGGCCTTCCATTTACACCCAGATCTTCAGGTCACAGCCCTAGTTTGCACCTCGCACAGTGTTTTTAAGCACACCTCCAGTCAGACCCCATAAATGTGCTTTGCCAGCTGTGTCATACAAGCCTTGAATCCTCTGCTGCTGCGAACTCAAAATAATATCTTATCCAAAAGTGAAATGATTGCATGTTGAAGATGATTCATTTTTGCTGTGGCTTTACCAAAGCCTGCATCCATCTAAACACGCTGACAGAAGATATATGCTTTTTTAAGCTTCGTTTTCTTTAACCTCATAAATAATTTAGATTTATTTTGTACACAGACAACACCTTTGTCTGACATTCAGCTTCCTATTGCCACAAACCAATGTAACATTTGTGGCATAACATTTAAGTAATGCATGTCACTTCACATTGCATTATTCAGGGCTGTTTTAAGGTCAAACTAGTTCTGACCTGAGATAACTGTCATTATATTCAGTGTAACAGACACAATATGATACCTTTGTAGATCATGTTGTTCCAATTACAACACAATTTTTGATAGGTATGTGGTCTTAAGTGAAACTTGAAATAGCTATAGCTATGGGAAAGTGCTATGAGAAACCACTCAAAACAGTGTTTGAGAGTCGCTCAGTTATTTAGCGATCGGCCCGCTCCCTCTGCAGAGCCCTCTAGGCTGGAGCTCAGGTAAACCATTGAGGTAAAAATGCCCTGGCATTATCATCAAGCCTCCCAATCTGTGCCATTGTCCCCTCTGACCACCACCAATCACTCACACACCACGTTAATACCAGACAAAGTGGGTGAAGTGCTACCTGGTATTCTCAGAGGTCTTCCCTCCCAGAAATCCGGCCCTAACCCTGCTCAGATTCTGAGCTCGGACTGTGAAGAGAATCCTCTTTCCAAATTCCCTTTTTGTGTTTTGCCACACTGTCAGTGTCTTCCATAGTTGTCAGATGGCTTTGACACTGATCATCTCTCATTTGTGATTGAGAAAGAATATTTTGCATCACATCAGCTTCTTATGATTTTCCTCTGTTTAATCCTTTCAGACAGAATACATTCTGGTAATTCACAAAGAAAAGCTCCACATTCTGAAATGCATTCTTCCCTTTTAACCCTAGCCTGTAATTTATAGCAGTCATGGTTCAGTAATGACACATTTTACAGTAAAACTCAATATCAAATTGTTACATACAATTTGCCTTTTATTGGGACAGTAATATTAATATGAATAAACAATATCAGCATTTATATTAGCACCGGCATTCATAAAAAAAAACTTTCAATAATACCTTACATCAGGAAGGGCACCTGGTATAAACTCCTTGGCCAGGTTCAAATATGAGTGTCACAATGTCTTGATAACAACAGTAGCAGATTTAGGCAGAATGTCCAAAGATAATGTTACTGTGCAATTATAGTAGTAAATCTTATGATTTTAAGTTTTAAGACATTTCTAGGATGTGACTATAAAACAATTACCATTTAAAATGATGTGCCATGGACCATTGCACCTTCTATTTGAGGCTGGTGTCCCCATTAACTCTCAGCTTCGCTGTTCACGGTGGTGTTGCCTGGCCTGATGCAAAGCCCAGCCTCCGTCTTGGCTCTGTGCTGATGTATAGCACCAGTGCGTTCATTAATAACCTCCACTGCATACATTGGTGTTGTTCAGCGGTGGGGACGAAGGCAGAGGACAAGTGGTACGCAGTCTACATTGGGATGATCCAAAAAGCCCACCTGTGCAGGTTCATTATTGCAGGGAAAATGCAAAGGTTTGGTTTCTATTTCTTTCATCTCACAAAGAAAGAACAGACTACAAAGTGTGCGATGTGACTTAGTGCTGCAGTGAAATATGGCGTCTTGAAAGCCTATTAGGAAGAACTGGGAATCTTTTGTGGGGTGTAACTGCAGGGCCCCACTGACTCTTGGTAAAAATGCAATGCCTCTTTTTATGCTAAATTTACTTTTTGACTTTTTAATGTTATAATATAGACTGCAACTAATGATTATTTTACTAGTCGACCAATCAGCTATAATTATTTTTTGATTAGTCAGCTAGTCTAAAACATTTTTTTTAATGACCATACAATGAAATGCATTTGTTACCAGAGAAAAGTAAAAATATACTTACTGAATGTACGACTAAAGTGAATTTATTTAATACTTAAGAAGATAAAAAAATAAAAGTCTTTTGGCATGTGTTTTAGAGTCCGTATAGTCCACATAACAATGAACAATTATTTTTGTAGTCAGTTGTAATTGTTGCCGCCATAGTTGTAATGTGGTATCTTAAACACCGGGAGATGTGTTTTGCTTCATTTGCCTCAAAAATCACATAAGTCATTATCCATAAAGATTTGCACCTTTTTATTGTCCATAGATCATCACCAAAGTAGTTCTGATCATTTCAGTCCACAAATTGACTCTGTAAATCAAGTGGGAAATTAAGCATTAGAAGGCTTTTTATAATGCAAATCACAGAATTCAGTCGTTTGACAAAAACCTTACTGATGCCCATCCTGATGAAACCTTGTACTGTAGTTAAGCTTGGCTATACAAAGTGGGCACAACAGAGTATTACGCAAGTAAGAGTAAATGAAAGAGTAACAATACAATAGAAGATCATTTAACCACTCCTTCAGATATGATTTAGTTTTTTCCTAATTTTTGTGTTTTGAAGATACCCAGTTTAGAGACATTTTGTGTATTTGTGTTGTTAGATCAACTTCAAATTATGAATCAGATGTTATGCCCTGACAGTCAACATTTGTAAACTGACCAAAATTGAACAAAAAGTAAGAATACTTTACTTCAAACTAAATATTACGCAAAAAAAGGTGAAAGAATTGTATTGGAAAAGTACAAATTATTTGAAGGTTACTCAAGTAACTGAGTAAATGTAACTGACTCCTACTCACCGCTGTGGCTATATCAGCATTTTTGTAAATAGATATTATTATTACTGTTTAAATTGAAGACTTGCAGCTGTTTTCTCACAGCCTCTTCCTGTTTTCAGCACTGTCTCATTATTGGCCCAGTCACCACTCCCATTGTCTACATTTATAATCCATGGGGTGAAGACTGATTGTCAAATGTCCACATAATATCATACTCATGTCACTTTTTTCCAAAAGCAAGACTGGGAATAGAGCAGTCCCTTGTACAGTGCAGCACTCCTCCCCAGCTGCCAGTGCCACACTCTTAACATTTACATTTGTGTTAGAAGCCTGAGAGATGGAGTGCTCATGAATCATTCACTCTGCCACATTGCAGAGCTTTTGAAACCTTTTGAAACATTTAGTGTGCTAGCTTTCCGTAGCCTTTCTGTCACACTTTACAACAGGTTTTGATTGAAAGCGCTTTGACCTCTGAATCATCTTGCAGAAATTACAGGCAAAAAGACACAAGTTGCTGAGATGCATACAAATCTTTTCATTTTGGAATTGAGGTTCTAGAGACGCCAAACTGCATTGTGTGTATTCGGACACCTTTCTGAAAGCTCGATCGTTCCACAGTCATTTTTTACAGAGGCACTGAGTGGAGGCATTAATGTTGATATTCATATTCTTGTCTTATATAACATGTCAAAAAGTCAGTATTGATTTTTTTTGCGCTGCAACAAAAATAGTGTATTCCAGTGTTGACACAATATGAAGAAAAATAGCAAGCAATTAGTTCACATTGCAGCAAACTTGTTTATAAGGTAATCTGTTTCAATTATACCGTAATCCAATTAACCAAGGTAGGTGTGATTCCTTCTAAAACTACATGGAGGAGGATTATATTTTGTTCAGTTGTGCTGTTCAACAATAGGTCTACTGTGCAGTAATGATATTCACATTTTGATTTTAATAATAGGCTGACTAAAGGTGCAAAACAAAAAAGAAACAGAACATGTGTATCTCGCCTCTCTGCAAAGCAATATACCATCTCTGTTGCCTTTATTGATTTGATTTATTTATGCCTATTTGTCTATTATTGTTTTGACTCTGTTTTTTATTCAGTTTTAGTTTTATTCTATTTTTTATTTTTATTATTTACTGTGTAATAGAAAAAGATTCAGTGGTAGTCATCTGGACACAGTTTTTTAAACAAGACGTTTCGACTCATCCAAGAGTCATTCTCAATCGGAGCAAGTTGGAGAACTCTGATGTTTATCCTACTCTGAGCTGCACAAGCTCCCAACAGGCGGAGCCTCCTAATGACAGCCCATCCTGTTTATTTTATATTTGTTGAGAACAAATTGTACCCCAGGTACAATTTTGTATTGTATCTTTAGAGTGGCATACCCAATCACAAGAAGATACACATTGTCACTATGTATTTTTACGGTTTATCTTCCCTTGGCTGGAGACTGGCTGTCCAGTCCCACTGAAAGTATTCTGAAACTTACTGTGCTCAATGTCAGATCCTAATGTAACAAAAACAATTTAATTAATAATTGTATTTCTTCGTGAGTTCTTGATTTTATATTTTTAACTGAAACATGGCTTGACTAAAACACAGGATATAAAGTTCTTATAGAATCTGCTCCACCCAACTTTGAATCTGAAACATCAGGGGGAAAAAAACAGTGGAGGGCTGTGTGCAGTTTTAAGATATGAAATAGTTACCCACAGGCACTGTTCCCTCTAAGCTGCGCACGTGTGCTATTGCACTGCTCCAAAGGAAATCTGCACAGAAATCTGCACAGCGAACAAAATTAAAATCCAACCTGAACTGAAAATAAACTAAACACATCAAAATGTATACAATGTGATTCAGTGAGTGACAGGCAAGGGTGGACTGGCAAACAGGGATTTCCCCAGTGGGCTGATGGATAAATGAGCTGAGCTGTAGAAGAGGCGAGCAGCGCCGCAGGGCCGAGTCGCCCCCGGCCTTAAGGCCCGTTCAGGCCGCGGCGTCAAAGCGTCCAGTTTACATTCAAAGTCTACGCATGCCCTGGGCGTCCAGCGTTTTTGTGTTTTGAGCGTTTTTGCGGCACAAATCCTGCATTTTGAGCATCGGGCGCGGTACATCCGGGGGATTTGAACGTTGAACGCACAGCCAGAGCGTCCAACCTTTTTACGGCTGATCTTTCATTTATCAAGTTAAAAGAGTTTTTATTGCCTCAAAAGTTACACGCTGTACTAAAAGAAATAGGTGTTGATCATAAAATTAATTTAAAAATCTACATAAACAAATATTCAGTTCTGTTTATACAGTATAACAAAGGTATTGAATTAAGATGACATTATATTGTAGAATTTCATAGAACTATGGTCAGATTAAAAAAACACGCACCAAAGTAAATTACCTCAATTTTCAGATTCAGAAGTAAATATTACTTCAACTCCCTGGCAACGTTTTTCACCCAGTGCAACACAGGTAATGAACAAGAGTTTTGTCTTTTTAATTGTAAGTGGATTAAAGCACTTAATTAAAAGTAATCTAACAGAAATTACTGCTATAATTTGATTCTTTTAACAAAGCATGTAACTTGGATGGATGTGATACTGGCGGGACCACAGTGCACACGTCTGATGTTGCTCACAGTGGTCCAAGGGACCTCTTAGGGAGTGTGTGTTTGCTCAGATACATGAAGGATTAGAGGGAACAGTGATCCAGACGAGGCGCAGCTAAACATGAATGCGCCTACTCATTCTACTTTCTGACTGGAGAATCATCTGGAGAACAAAATTCTAAATGGCAACATAAACAATGTGGACATTATGTCCACATTGAAATAGTTATTAATAAAAGCTATATTTGATTTGAACATGTTTACTTCTGATTCAGTTTATACAATTTTAAATTCCTTTAAGTAGATTTGTTATTGCCACTGTCTTTGTACTTCTTCCACCACTGAATGATTCCAGTTTCCAGGGGACAGCTATGTTACTACACAACTGAAAAACGTTTTTTGAAATAGCCATTTCTGTCTGACTCGTTTGCTGCAACCTCGCATGGTGTCTGACTACTGTTAATTATTTGGACAACACACTTATCTTTTATCATGCTGCTCATGATCCTGATGGCATCAAATGAGCCTTGGCAGGTCTCAAACGGATTGTGATCACTGGCCTCTTGATTAATGAAGGTAACTTTACACGGATAATTACAAAAAGTAGTGCTAGCTTGGGCTCAAGCCCTGAAAATCAAACCTCAACTAATACGTTAAAAGACATGTTTCAGATGTTGTTTCAGTGCACAACCCGCGATGCCAAGGGTGGGCTAGGCCGCTAGTCATTGTTATTTGACCTGCTGCTGTGACACAGAATCTTTGTTTCTGTTTGTAAAAGACAGTGCACATTAGTGCTGCTCTGTTCAGCGCAGACACCGCCTCCTCCTGCTCCGCACGCACGGCACTGCCTCCAAAGCGCACGCCTGGAACCTCCTTTCCGCTTTTTCCATGGGTGCCGAGGGGCCAGAGCACACTGGCAAATCTCTGAGCACCCAGGTATACCCTGATCTCATATTGACTCTATTAAATGAGTGCATGCTTACAATTAGACATAATGGGCCATATTTTGCCCCCGTTAACCTGAGCCTTTTCCAGGGGGCCGGGGCACTAATTTTCTACCTTGCCAACCTTAACGCTCTTTTAAGGCTGGATTTGGCCGGTAGAGGCTGGAGTGGGATGGTGCCAGGCTATATATGGTGATAGTGTTTGAACCAAAGTACCACCTGTGTGGGAGATGTTTGCAGTCATGCCTCATATACAGGCAATGAAAGAAGTGAGCAATAAAACAGGATTATTTCCCGTTTTTCAATGACTTCCCAACATTTTAAAAATACAATACAGCCTTTTCTTTTTACTTTTAGGTCGTGTCCCAAGTTGTTGTGTTTTGTGTGACCTTAAAATGAAAAACTGAAAAAAAAATAAAAAATAAAAATAAATATAGCCCGGGAGTGTTGTTTATTTAATTCACCTTTATTTGTTTTGTGGAGTATGTCCTCAAGTTGGGTTTGTGCCAATTTAACCGGACATGAGTGCTCGGCGGAATGCTGCGTGGTCTAGAGGGCGCGAGAACAGAGCACACACTGTAGTCAGTGTGACGGGCCCCAAGCGCCGGAGCTGCCGTAGCAGGAATTGTGCAATCTGAAAATATAATAAAAAGCAAAAGTAATGAAGAAATGATCCGTTGCCATTCATGTCCAGATTGTGTTTTTTGATTGTTCTCAAACAACATGTCCACAATTACATTACATTGCCACAAACGTCTTTTCAGCCACACACAAAATAAAGAGCACTTTATTGCTTTTATTGCAATAACAGGATTATGCATCCAGTTTCCAACAGATATTAGGACACTAAAATGTACAATTCAATAAAAAATATAATCTACATTGCAACTGAAATACAGAATACAGATCTAACTACTTTTACATTTACTAATAAATACCTGAAGAAATGCTTAAAATCTTTAGTACTGTGCATTTACAAATACTTATAGAGCCGAACCAAAACCTTAACCCCGGAGCTCCCGAGTTATCAACTACTGATAAAACATTAAGAAATGACCTTATAGTGTAACGTGTTGGTGATTTTACCGTGTACTGACCTGAAAATATAATAAAAAGCAAAAGCAATGACGAAACGATGCGTTGCCATTCATGTCCAGATTGCGTTTGACGAAAACAGGAAGTTTCACCGCAAAACCAACCTGGGGCAACCATGGATGTATTATACCAACTGGATAAGGCACACCACCTCTGTCCGCAATCCAAATTGAGTAGTGGCCGCTCCGCGGGACTGCAGCCTCCAGGCCCGACCATTTCAAGAGCTCGGCCTCTAAAATTACCGAAAGTGCTAAATTCTTTTTAGTCTAAAAATAAAATAGAAGGAATTTAACTCTTTTTACCGTTTCTAAAATCTTTAAAAATCACATTTTTTACTTCATGGTGAACGGTGTACGCAGACTGGTCACAAAGGGGGGAGGCGCTAGCCCCCACTCATGAAGTAATGCGGAAGTAGGAAACTCTTTTAGAGACATGCGCAAATGAGCACACGACATTGGCTTGAATTGGGCGCCATTTTGTTTTCCGGGGGCTTGGGGGCAACATCTCCCACACGAAGGTTCCGCCTTACTTTTACAATTGACCAAAATCAGGAAAGTACTAAACAATGACACATACGATGTCTAAATAAAAACTTAGAATTACTTTACCGAATAACATATATTTAATGAACAAATAATAAAATAACTAAAAACAATGTGGTGACATATTTTAGGTGCACCACACGCTCCCCAACACAAAAGGTGGCTCCTGACACTTTAAAGTCTCAATTATGTTTACATTCACTGAAAAATAAATGCAATTACCTTCAATACACAAAACTAGGCATTGCGTAAGGCACAGCTACTGTATGAGGCATAAGCTGGTATGGAATGTAAGGATTTACTTGGAATGGATGCATACCCCATGCTGGCATGGTTTGTACCCCACATAGTCCAATATGACTCACCACTCCCTGTGATTGGTACGAGGGCTGTCCCAGAGAACTATAGGTAAGAGTCTGTGGTGGACTCCTTTCCAGTGTTGATCTCCTGAGTGACAACTCCTCCGTCTCAATCTGTTGCTCCTGTCCAGAGGCCATTTCAGGTTCAAGTTGTTCAGCGTCTCTTTGAAGTTCTGGTCCAAATTGTTCTCCTTGATCAGCTGTCATTTCCCGGGTTTGGGCAAGGCTAGTTTCTTTTGGATATTGGTCCTCAATCAAAGTGTCTCTATTCAAAATGTTGGTATGGGAGTGGCTCACTTGCTGTCTTGCTACAACCACTTGAGATGATGCTGGATGAGTTTGAGTGACTGTTTGGTTCTGTGATCTCGTCACAACTGGAACTCTGAGTCAATAGCGTGTCCTGGAATCACTTTCAGAGTCTGATGAGTCACTTCCACTGTCTCGGTCACTCTCGTTTTGGTTAACTTTGCGAGTTTTTACTTTGCTTTTAACAGTCTCTTTATGGTTTTCCTGAGCGATGCTCACAGGTACGTCGTTGACAAGATGGAAGAGGTTTCTGTGGAGCACTCTAGTTCTTTGCTCATTGTTCTCGGGAAATACTTTGTAGATGGGACTGTCGTTGAATTGTTCTTTAACAACGTACACTGTTTGCTCCCAGTATGACCTGAGCTTTCCTGGTCCTCCCCTTTCACTTAAGTTGCGCACCAAGCCTCGACCTCCAGGTTTCAAAACAACTCCTCTCACATGTTGGTCATAGTATTTTTTTCCACGGGCATTGGATTGTTGGCTGTTGGTGGAAGCAATAGGATAAGCCTCTTTTATTCTTTTTGCCCACTTTTACACATATCCTTGTGGTGTCTCATTCTCTTTATCCACTCGAAGGCCAAACAAGAGGTCCACTGGTAGGCGGGGGTGGCGCCCAAACATTAAGGACTGCGGTGAAAACCCTGTTGCCTCGTGTTTAGTGTAAGTATATGCGTGAACGACTTGGGGCAGAAAGTCTTTCCAGTTGCCTTTTTCTTTTTCCTGCAATGTTGTCAACATTTGCAGCGAGTGCGATTAAATCGCTCCGCCGGATTCCCCTGTGGGTGATATGGTGTCGTACGAGAACGGCCAACACCAGACAACTGCTGAACACCCCTGAACAGCTGCCTTGGTCATGATGAAGTCTGGCAGGGTAACCAAACCGAGTTGGATACACTTGAGCAAAGTGCGTAAAGTGGTCCACCGCTACTAGAATATATCCGTAGCCACCTTTGCTCTTTTCTTTTCTAAGGGCATGTAGTCAATAGACACTAGCTCCATAGGTGCACTGGTGCTGACGCTGTCCATAGGTGCCCTTACATGAGTGGCAGGTTGTGGCAGAAAAACACCCAACTTGATGTCACCATGCAAAACGACCCCCATGCTCTCCCCCACACAAATGCTAAATCCATCAGGAGCCCTGGTAGTACTGCTCAAAGACTGGCTCCTCAGGTGTGATCTAACCCCAGGGGTCCAGGATGGGACTCTTTGCATATGCTTCGCCTGCCGCTAGGGCATTGTCTTTAACAGAAACCAGACAGCCAAAGTCTGAATGCAATCAACGAAAACCCACCCTGTTTCTGTACTTAGCATCTGCCCCATCGAAACTAATTATATTCGAGTATGTACTGTCATGTGACTTGTTCAACCTGTATTCGATAAAAAGACACGGGATCCTTTTGTGTGGGCCGAAGTCCTGGAAGGGAGAGACAACTTTGTATCAGGGAGGGATGAATTCAGAATTTGCACTGAATTAAACATTCACTTTGAGACAAGACAACTCTGTCCGATCGTTTATTTTATTTCTTGATAACTATTACTGAAGTTTTCCCCGACACAGGTTTCTTCTGTTTAATACATGGACACTTCCTGGTTACATAGGCCTCAATGTCCTTTTTCATAAAGAGTCAATAAAAATGGTTTCGGGCTAGGCAGATGACTCGCTCGGCCCCGAGGTGACCCATGTCATTGTGGAGGTGTTTTAGCACAAGGGGTCTGTACTCTGCAGGTAGTACCAGCTGTTGTTTACCCCGAGATTCCCTGTATAACAAGTCATTCTGTATCGCTAATTTTTTCCCCACTCACGCATTAGTCTTTTCACTAATCCATCTGTAGTTTTTCTGTCTTTGTCAGTTAGTGTTGTCTTTGTCTCTTTTAGCTTAATAAGCTAATTTATTGTGGCATGTTTTCTTTGTGCGCTCACTAGTTCTTCGTGGCTAATGCTGGGTAAGGCAGATCTGTCTGGGTCAGTGTCTTGGTTGAGATTAAGGGCAGCTACATAGGCAATGTAACTCTTCTTGGCTGCCTCACTACCTTCCCAAGTGGCACAAAAATGTCTCTGCTAAGATCCTCTGTGCACTCCACAACATAATTGTCAATGTCCAGAGGGAGGCGTGAAAGACTGTCTGCATCCACATTAATTTTGCCAGACCTGTATTTGATGTTGAACCTGAAATCCGCAAGTTCACCCACCCACCTATCTCCTGTGGCGTTTAACTTTGCAGTGCTCTATACATATGGCAGAGGATTATTGTTTGTATATACAGTGAAATCTGGGGCATAAAACAAATAATCCCTAAATAAATGAATCATTTTATGTCTTAAACTATTTGATGGATAGCCTGAAAATGGCATCTTTAAATGTATTTAATTTCTTTAATTTGCTCTACAAATAAACTTGCCTTGCCTTGGCTAAACTTTTCACAAACTGCCCATTCAAGAGCTAAAAACTCCAGCTTGCCAGAGTGCAGACAATAGTTTTTCTCAGCTGGAGTCAAAGTTCGTGAGCCGTATACAATGACTTTCAGTTTACCACTTTGCCTTTGATATAACACGGCCCCCTGGCCCTTTCTCGCAGGCATCAGTGTGCAGGACAAAAGGTAGTTCAAAGTTAGGATAGGACAGGACTGGTGGATGGGTTAAAATGGCTATGAGTTGCTTGAGGGTGTGATCATGCTCACCTGTCCAGTTGATAGGAGTCTTGGATGGTAGCTAAGCACCTTTACCTTTCTCGTTTTTCCCCTGGTTGCTCTTAGAACATCCTTTGACTTGCAGCAGGCTATACATTGGTTTGGCGATTGTTGAAAAGTCCTGAATATAGACAGGATAATAGCTTCAAAAACCAAGGAGCTTTCTTAGCTCCACATCAATGTCCTTTGGAACGATCCTGACTCCATTTGCTGAGACCAGCCTACCCACAAATCTGGCCTCTGCTTTAAACAGTTCGCATTTTGTTGGGCGGAGCTTGACCCCATGTTGTTGCAGAGCTCTTAGGACTTTGCGCATAGCTTCCACATGTTCTTTAAAACTTTTGGAATAGCATCAGTAGGCGCATCACTGCGGCCAAAGGGGATCCTCACCCATTCATAGAGTCCCCAGGGTAAGATGAAGGCAGTCATGTGTCAGCCATGTACCCCTGTTGATAAGCTTTACCTTGGTCGGGAATGCTAAACCAGCTGTGGCCACCTAGGGTGTCTAGGAGGTCTTGGATACGTGGAAGTGGGTGGCAGTTTTTGATTCAACAGTCTGCAATCAATACAGAGTCTTAATTTGCCATCATGTTTTCGCACACATACCACAGGCGCAGAAAAGGGTCACTTTGATTTCACAATCCAGACCTTTGCAAGTAGGTCCTGGATATATTCTTTGACCTCTTTATACAACGGTTTAGGAATAGCTGTGTATGTACACTGTACTGGAGTGGCATCTTTGAGATTAAGAGTCATTTGTAAAGTGGGAATATTTTCAATGTCCCCGTCATCTCGGGCAAAAGCACCTGTCTCCTCATATAACATTTGTTTCACCTCACTCTGTTGCTCAGGTGTCAAATGACTAATGTCCACTGGAGGGTGCCAGCGAGCTGTCTTTGGTAGCGCCGGGTCTTGACGGCACTTAGGCACAGAGTCAACAGAGTCAACAGAGTGGATAGAAATGGGTGTTTCACAAATGTCCTTGAGGTTGTCCGTTTCAACTATATTGGCAATAGGCTCAATAGAACCCAAAACTATTGAGCTAGGTAGAGCCACACTTTGTTTTGAATAGTTGGACACAGGTATTTTGACATATGGCCTCTCCGTCTTTTGGATTTCTAAAAACCCTGCTTCAACACTGAGTTGTTCAAGGTGGACATTGTCAAGTACAGGCTCAAACAATACAAGTGACTCTGTGGAACTAACACTCTCTGGAAGTCTGCATTTGATGTAAGCAACTTGACTTGGGCAGACAGTAACACCTTTAAACCCTTCTTTAACAGTAGCTGGCTCATCTACCGGACGCTTTTGTGTCTGAATAAAGCTTACAAAGGTATTGACAGCGGAAATCTCAATCCCCATCGCTCTACCAATACATTCTATGAGCTTATAGTTCCCCCCATTGTCTTTGGTGAACTTGTATATTACACTAAAGCCTACATTAGGTTTTTAAATCTTGAGGCGGCTCACAAGGAAGGGTTCACGTATAGATAGGTCTGGGTCATCGGTACCTTCTAGGATGACTACTACCTCTACCCAGCCATCATAAGGTACTGAATCACCTTTGACTGCCCTCACATTGAGATCATCGTCCATTAGTACACTCAACGGTCTGATCTGTTGACCTGGTAAATACTTATTTAACCATGCATGGTCTAAAAGACTCACCCCAGTCCCAGAGTCTAGTACTACAGTCACAAGGTAACCTGCCATCATGCATTTGCGGTGTGATTGGCGGCCAACTAATGGAGCAAATAAACCACGTGGCTTTTCAGTGTTAGCAGTCTCCTGTGGCATTCCTTTTCTCTGTTTTTGAGTTAGCTCTCTTTTTCTTTGGGTGGGGCAGCTGAGTGTTGTCGATCAGCAGTAGTCCCACTGCCCTGACCGTCTCCAGTTTCCCAATGGCTTGATTCTCTTCAGGCACCCTACAGCGTGATGGGCTCCTTCTCCACAGACGAAACAGTGGTTGCAGTTTGGATTGTCCTGAGCAGCACATTGTTGACAGGTCTTGGGTCTTTGCACTGGCAAGGTCTTGGCATACTAAACCCGGCATCTTTCCTTTCAGGGGTTGGAACAAGACCTGTTATTGCTTTTAGACTTTCCATAGCCTGAGTGCTTCGACTTGGGCACTGAGTCTCGGTAGTGTTAAGTCTTTGTTAATCTGGTTCACATTAACATTGTCCTTGTCCTTCTCTTCACTCTGCTCAGTGTTAGTGGCACGTGCCTGGGCCACTTTTGGGAAAGCACTACGACCAAGTCTGCGCTTTCTTTTACTCTTCTCTGTTGTAATTTTTATTACTTGATGGAGAAGTGCTTCATCACTAACAGTGGGATCGCCTAAGAGTGTTTTCAGATCTTGACGAACACCTTCATGCTTTTTCCCTATGCCCTGGCAAATAGCGTTGAGAAAGATGCACTGAATTGTGGACATATCATACTTAACAACTGTATATGGTTGTCTGAGTGAGAAAAGGATCTTTTGTTTCAGTCCAATCATTCTGTATAGGAACTGTTGAGGTGTCTCGTTTTCATGTTGCTTTGCGCACATCAAATCTTGGAAGAGTCCAGTGCTACTCTTTTCACTTGAGTGAGACTGCAGGAAACGTTTAGCTCTGCGACTGTGAGATCATCCTTTATTGTCAGCATATCATGAAAGTTACTTGCAGTCTTAATTGCACGGAGTACTCCTCTGATAACTTCATTTTGAGTGTGATTTTCTTTGAGACTCTCGTCGATTTGTTTACAGATGCTATTGTATCTTACTTCAGCTGCTGTATCACTTATCATTCCCCGTGAATCTTAAACTCTTTACGAGACAGCAGTGGCAAATCTTTCGTAGCAATCATGCTTTCACCAGTGTAGCCTTGAACACTGTCTGAATGAGAAAGAGAGTGCTCGACGACAAGTGGGAGTGGTGGTCCACCTGCTGCTTGTCGGACTGGTGTTGCCTGCTGACTAATGGAATAATGGGTATTAACTGGAGATGGGTAGAGTCTCTCTTGTTCTGGAGAGGCTACAGCAGACAGGACTTGGTTCATTTGACTTTGAATATTCTCCTAACAGGCGAGTAATGTCTGCATGTCTGTGTCACTAGTACTTGCTTGTTGCTGGGGAGTAGGAACAGCCTGCTCACTACCACTTGCTTCGGCTCCTAAAAGCACAGAATCTTGTCTACGATTTACGATGGCCCCATCTATGATATATTCAAGTCTCTTTAGTAACTGCAAACCCTGGTCCTCCCGTCCCAGGATTG
This sequence comes from Chaenogobius annularis, assembly GCA_015082035.1. Lineage (NCBI taxonomy): Eukaryota > Metazoa > Chordata > Actinopteri > Gobiiformes > Gobiidae > Chaenogobius > Chaenogobius annularis. The sequence goes on along the minus strand of BJKM01000453.1, from coordinate 150,496 downwards.
CTTGGCATGTCAAGTACATGGTGAGGTACTCAACACAGCTTTCCTCATCATCTTGGCTTAGCTGTGTGGTATCAAGTCCTTCAATATCGCCCAGAGTTGTTACGATGAGGTGAGCTTCAGTTGCTGTTAGCAGGTGAAGCTTTTTCTTGGTGCTCCAAACGAGTTGTTTTCTCTCGTCGGCCGACATACTGTTGGTCTCGGACGCTTGGGTTTGCAGTGCTGCACTCTGTAAGCTGGTGTGCCCCTTTTTTTTCCTGGTCACTGGCCTCTTTACTGCACGCTGGATCACCCCTGACACCGGAACATGCAGTCCTTGTGGTCCCAAGGTTCTGTATCACTAGATCAGCAGTGGCCCATGGACGGATGGCGTGCTGATCCCGGACGAGCCCCCACTGTCTGGTACGGGCCCCAAGCTCTGGGGCTGCCGTAGCAGGAATTGTGCAATCTGAAAATATAGTAAAAAGCAAAAGCGGACGCTACGCGTTGCCATTCATGTCCAGATTGCGTATTTTAATTTTTCTCAAACAATCTTATTACAATTTACTGTGCTTTATGTTGATCTGTGCTTGATGGAGATGGTGGCAGCATGTTCCATTATTCCCCTGTTCTGTGTGTTATTGCTTAGTGTGCATCCATGAGACAGAACCACACACACACACACACACACATACATACATACACACACACACAACCAAGACACATGACACAAAGAAAAGTAAAGATCCATCCAGCCTCCTTGCATTCTGACCGATGCCCACTCCGCAATCAAAACTCTACTGAACCAGACAGAAGTAGTAAAGCCTTCATAGAATGTTAGGGTCTTTCAGAAGTCTCTCTAACAATGGTTTTACAGCATAAAATATAGCAGCATTTAACCCAAACCCTAAACCTAACCCAGGTCTAGGAAAGATAGGTACCGGGGAACATAGGGCTGACCCCCTATTGGATAAGGCACACGTGCGTACCTATAGTTTGAAGCTTGGAAAATGTCATGCCCAGCCAGTTCTGTAATGGCCCACCCAACATTGTAATCCTGGCGTTGCTACTGGTGCACAAAGACAGTGAAGGACAGGAGCTGACACTGTGTAAACTGAATTAAAGCTGCATCACACACAATAACATCAAACTGACAGATCAAACTGGGACACACCAGGATCAGGTATTGGGAAAATGTGATCTCCACAAAGAGTCCACAAGAGAAGGAGCAAAGGCATCGAGCTTCAAAGGAACTCATTCACTAATGGCGGACCTCCTGACATTCACCGCTCTGCTGCTTTTCACTCAGATATGACATACACACTGAGATGTGTTCAGAAGGAACATTAGCCGGCAAGAAAAACTACAGTGGTAAATAGTGACAAAAAGTTGGGCTTTCTGTACATCAATCTTGGTAACAGATTAGGGGAACAATTAAAACGGATGTGTCATGAAGAAAAAGTGAGTGACAAGTTTAGATTTTACAACTGCAATTGCTGTACAGTGGTCCCTCGTTTATCACAGGAGTTACATTCTAAAAATAACCCGCACTAGGCAAAATCCGTGAAGTAGTCAGGATTCTTTTTTTTACAATTATTATAAATGTTTTAAGGTTGCAAAATCCCCCACTACACACTTTATACACCAGCGAGGCCGTGAAAGGTGAATATAGCGAGGGACAACTGTATTCTGTAAACTTTTAACATCAAGCAGGTTCTCAATCCTCAAGGATAAAGAGAACTGGGATCTGAATTCAAACCAAACAGCAGTTGAGCAACAAAAATAAAAAAAAAAGGACGAGAAAATTGTCACAAAAAGTTTGTCCATTTGTTTTTTTGTAGATTTCTTTTTTCAAACTTGATAAACGAGGAGAAAGTAGATAACGTGTTGAGTAGCATTATCCACCTTCTGTGTTTGTGTGGAGTGAGACTTTCTTTAAAACCAGAGGAGCAGTTCGGCAGACTGTTGTTTACAGACACTGTCATTCACTGCACAGAGCACTGAAGCACAACAAAGAATACGGTCAGTCTGAGTGAAGCAGCCCGGACAGGTAATACAGCACATGAATGCACCACAGACAAGGCTCTGCAACTGAAAATGCATTTTCATGCAATGAAAAAGTATTTATTTAAATTTAAGGGGTTTTCATGTCTTTAAATAAGGATGGGATTTTACAAAAATGTTCAAATATCTTACATAAAATCTAAAGTACAAAAAACAAACAAATAATTACTTGTATGTGATTCAATCACTGAACTGCAGTTCAGAGATACACTTTCTATTAGAGAAATAAATGTAAACATTTTTACATTTGGTCCTTCTGAAAAGGGCTTAGAAACATCAAACATTCCTGGATCTAAGTTAGCCATATTTGGTCTTGCCTACATAATGAAAATAAATTATTACATTATCTTTATTTATTAAAGCCCTCTTAGATAACAGCATTTTCACACCATACTTAAACATTTGAACAGGTCTGTAGTCAGACAGCTAAATAGAAGATAATTTTGCATGCGGATGTTGTTAAAATTATGTTTGCTTTGACTAACACTCAAACAATAGAAGCAAACAGCATCTGCAGAATTATGCAGCACTAAAACCTGCTCCATACATATGGGTGGTGATATCAAAGAAAAATATGTAAACCGCTCAGTGCCATGAATGTGACTCAATGTGTAAATGCAGTAATAAAATCTAATTGTAGTGATCTCAGACTTTGGGAAAAAAGTAAAATAAATTAAGGTAAAACTATGCAGCATTAACACTGTTTCAGTCAAATAAAATTTAAGCATCACTAATTAGGATTACCAGTTTCTTCATGTTCATTTCCACTTAGTCATACTATTTATACTTTGCCAAGATGTGGATGTGGCCTAGCACAGATCCTTGGGGTTCTCCTCTCGTTATATGTTTACTGCACTTCCAGTATTGTTTCAAATCAGACCACACTTAACTTTTTCTTGTTGTTTACACTTTTGCAGTGTAGTGTACAATGACTACACTAAAAAGTGATATTGATTACATTCTGCTGAAGAATAGCTGTACTAAAAGCACATCAAGCACCATCTCACCTGGGACTATTAGCAGCACCTGTCAGTGAGCGAGTTATTGTTGCTTGGTTCGGCTCAATATATGACCTGCAGTAGTAGCAAAGCAACAGGCCAAATGAGAGAAAACATTTCCTGCGCTTCTGAGTAGGGACATGAAGAGGAAGGCAGAGAGGCTACAGATCGATTGGTGATGACAGAAGTGATCAGCCCAGTTCCATAAATGAAAGCTATGTGCCTTAACAGCGCAGACCCCACTTCTACACAAAACAATTTGGTTTCTTTGATGTAAACATAGCCTTTGGGAGACACTAAAAAAATGAAAATAATCAGAATCAGAATTCACAAGCGAACATAAGCACGCAGATACATTTTGTCCATGTGCAGTCATAGGTGGCTGGTCACATTATGCATATGATTTATTTATTAATTGGAGCTGACTTAATTTGTATTAAATTATCATAATTATCACATGCACCCTTTATTAAGATGTCATTTTGTGCTATTTCTGAAGAGACTGACACTAATGATATTATCTCGACACACTATGATAGGATCACATCAAACTACACCACACAGATACCATGACGTCAAATAAAATATAAATCCTCTTCTCACAAAGATACAGCAACACCAATCTTGTTTAGGACAAAATATATCAAAACGTAAAGTAGATTTAAAATACAAATAGATCACCTTTTGTGTGTCAGTTAGTAAATAATTCATATAGCTCATATAACAAAGGGGATACATTTTATTTTGTACACCTTGACCCTACATATAACAGGTTCTCATATTTTCCTAATTATGACTAAGTTTTGTGGGCTAGTACTTGTGGTAAATATTTATATAATACTACTAACCCAACAATTTGTGAGGACAATTTGAAAAATGTAGTTTGAAAATCACAGGAAGGAGCTGGGTTCTCTTTTCTTTCTTTCTCTCATTAATAAGTGACATTCCATCAAAAAATGCAGGGACAATTTAAACACAACTGACACATTCATTTAACAAAATAAAGGTGTTATCGGGTATTATCATTTGCTGCTCATGTCCAACAAGGAAGCAACATTATAAACATCATTAACATTGTCTAACTGGGGGGATATGGCAAACGTTTTAGTAAAATCTTAAGTATAATCATTTTCACATGTTTTATTGGAATGTATAGTCTAACCCAGGGGTGTCCAAACTACGGTCAGGGGTCAAATGTGGCGTCACAGCAATTTATGTTGGAACCTCAAGCTTTCAGATAAATTGGCCCAAATAACCAAAAGTAGCTAACCTCGGCAGAAAGATTCATTCTTGGGATTTTTCTGAGTTCACAAACTCTTGTTAGGCTCCCGCTGATTTGTTTGCAGTCCGCACCAGTGGTTTAACAGACCAATCACACGGCATTTAGGGTCCGCAGGCGGGACAAGAACCAATCACAGAGCAACATTGTGATTAGGGCGGAAGTCAAAACAACAATTTTGTTTTTCAAAATGGTGCATTGTACATTTGTGGATGAGAAAGACGAAGGCAAGAGATTTCTAGATTGATTCATGTGAAGAATTCAAAATTGGGAAAAGTCACAAACTAAATAATAAACACATGTTATAAACACCTAAAATGAATGTTCCAAGCCTTATTAAATGTGTGGTAGTCATAAAACTATGCTAAATCCAAAATTGTCATGTCATTGTCATGTTAGTGGCCGTCCACTCTTTATATTTCAAAATGCAGCTCTTGGTAAAAAAAAGTCTAACCTGACATATGCACTTTAATGTATAGAACTGAAATATGTGAGCAATCTACCGTGTTTTAACAACATTGTGTTAGATAAATGTTGCTGCAGTTATGATGCAGCGGGAGGAGCTGAAATGTCAGATTTTGCCTCGTCAGGCCTGTAGCCCCACATTTGCATGCAAGTAATGCTGCTGTCACATCCAACTACCTCCTCTGGATCTGGCTCCACTGTGGAGTATCAAAGTATTGACAAACTCACATTCATATTCCTCCTTCGGCATGATCGAGTCTTATCATTTACTTTTAGCTTTATATAGAGTATTTGAACCATTACTTACATCTCTAGATCTGTAAAAATGCAAATCTTTCTTTCTATGTTTGCAAACATTAACATCTAACTTGTTAGTTTGATAGTAGTTATAAATCATTTATATGAAGAGCCAGGAAATCATCTGTCCAGTAGTTTGCCAGTGAATCAATAATTATGTAATCAAGACAGGCAGTACAAAATGACAAATGAGTGCACCTCAACACACTACACGAAATGTGTGTTTACAAAGCGGATCTCCGTCCAGTTTGAACAGGGGGCACTTGTGACCAGCAGCTGTTTGGTGTGTGTCCAGACTGGAGCGGAGTATGTGTGTGTGTGTGTGTGTGTGTGTGTGTGTGTGAAGTGCTCCGTAATCTGAAAGGCAGAGGAGCATCTGTACCGAGCCACAGCAGACTCCTGGAGAGGCACGGGGTGAATGCTAATGTGGCTACAGGCTAACCTCCATCCTCTCCCTCTCTTCAAAACACAAGGACAATGCTGCATTAATCAGACATTCACAGCCCTCCTCCGTCGCTCTCACCTCAAACTGAAGACATACACAGCATCTCTACTTCTTCTTCTGCCCCATCTTCTTTCCCCTTCACACACTCTTAACATTAATAGACAAGTACAATTAGCTCATTGTGAAATATAAGAACTATGTGAGCCCACACCCTCTATTTGACAGAAATAGATGTTGACGAATCCTTGATGAAGAAAGTGCATTTCTTGTAGTCATGGTTGGAATAAGGGATGTCCAGATTATTCGGTTAATCGATAATCGTGATTATTTAGGACACAATATAATTGTAAGAACTAAAAAATTATAATCATAACAATTTTAGAAGCAAAATTTTTGACTTGATCTATGGTTCAAAAATACTCACTGAATATACTGTACTTTTTTATCGGGCTGTTTTTGTCACATTAACTTCAGAAATTTGATTTGTGGTTAAGGTCTCAATAATCATGAATAATTATTGGGGTGTCTTTTCTCACAATAATTTTGACAATACATTTTGATATTGTCATTTGTCATCCCTAGTTGGAATCTATTGTAGAGCTTGATCGATATGGGTTTCTCACGGTCGATGCCGACACGATTGACGAAACCAGAACAACCGATATGTGACAACTTCACACATCAATTTCTTGGAGCTGTGTTGGAGGAGTGGGAGCCACCCAAAATTGACCTTACTTGAAAAACGTGCATTTATCCTAACATAAACAATGTTTTACCAAGGGCCAATTTACAGTAGATCATTTTCCATAAATTATATGATTTGAAATTGAATCCACAGCCCCATTTTACTGCAAACTCATAAGAGAGCTGTGTAGTTACATTATGTGCAGTGTCCTCTTCACACTAAACTGTTCAAATAAAGCTCAGGTGTTCAGCGGGCCTTTGTTGGAGGTATTTAGGCCGATAGCCAATATGCTAAAAAGTGCAATTATCAGCCCAATCTTGGACTATCGCTGGAATATTGTTGTACTCTATAATTTGTACTCAAAATTAATGATCACAATCATAATTTCCCGATACAATACATGCAGTCCTACCACAGATATATTCAATCGACAAGCTTTACTGCAATTACAATAATGTTACATCCCACAACACTCAAAAAGCTGCATAATTTTTCGATCTGAAATTTCTCCTCAACAACTCCCACTCGAAGCATGCCGGTGCACGAACGCCCACATTCACACATGATACAATACAGTGAACTGCCATTTTCTCCTCCGGTGCACAGTGCAAAACGAGTGGGAAACAGAAACAAGGAGGACACTATTGTAGCGGTTAGAAAAATTGTCTGAGTGTAATGTTTCAAGCAGTGCCGTCACAATACTAAATTGTTTAATTTGTTGATGCCAATGAAAAGACTCAGTACTTGATACCGACTTTGATACCACAATGTTTAAAACACTCTTTTGATGCAGTTTTCAGCAAAATACTCATATCTTATATTATCATGTGGTCTTATAATTTATAAAGGTTTGTCCATAAAATACAAAAAAGAACAATTTACAAAACAAACTAAGGACAGAGTTTGAACGTTCTTGGAAAATACACAATGATAAATAGCAAGGACAACGCTTGGACTGCAATGTAAATGTAGTGTAGGTCTCTTTCCTTTCAAGGCACACAATGCAACTTCTCTGGTAGAGGGTCCGTTGCCATGGAGATGTTATTGCATTGCCTGGAAATGTTCCACAGAGTATGGTATTAAATTGATCTGACATGCATTTGTTAAATTACTATTATTAAATTCCTATTGTCCTTTTCAGTCACGTGACATCGCCATTTTGAGGACTTCAATGTATTAGATCATCATCAACATCATCATCATCATCATCATCATCATAAAATCGCACTTCCCAAAAAAAAGAAGATATATATTTTCATCCTTAAATATTCACCACCATATTATCCTCAAACGGCTTCACTTGAGCTTTCTTATCATTTTTTTTTACAAAATACCAAAATGACCAAAATACTCCCAAGATCCCCTCTCCACAGATCTGACCTGTAACTTGGCCTGGTGGCATCTGCATCTTATCTACATGGAGATATATTAGTTTAAATCCATTCTTTCCAGGCAGACACTCTTCCAGAAAGATTACATGGTTCGAAGTGGGTAAAGGAGGAGGTTATCAACTTTATTTACCAATAATGTGTATGATCAATAGTTCTAAAATAAAAACAAGTCAATGATGTTATAATTACATCTCTTTACTAGTCCTCCTAAATGACAGCACTCCAGCAATTACCTGTCTTGTTCATTATTGATCTCGGGCTTTCTCATTTTCCATCAAATGTTACCCAAATAGACTAACCATGACATCATCCTCTTAATATAGAAGGTCAAAGGTCAGAATTGGCTTCAATCATCCCCTGACACTTCCAAGTTATAAACATGGGATTGAAACGCAATCACTCAGGCTTTTTTGAAACAAAAAAAGCCTGAGAGTGCGAGTCGATGCGGGAGAAGCGGCTATTGAAAAGTATTACTGGATCTCCGCATAAGCCCCGTCTCCTTTGGCTATAGGAACATACAAAAATAGTCATCTGTCAGGCGAGGAGCTTTTGATCGATAGACCTTTATTGCTTTACCAGCCTGAGAATGAGCATCCTTGTTTGTACACTAATGCGCCCAACACTTCGATCAATACTGAGTGAGATTGATTCAGATACTGGAGCTGGAGATCTGATACCTTTATTTTGGGGCAGCAATGTGACTCGGCTGAAAATGTACAAGGCCAAAAGGAGAGCACGTGATGGTAGTGAGACAGTACAAATTCGAACAGGCAAAATATTCAAGTTGCTGAGAGTGTTTCGAAAAGCGTGTCAGGCTGCAAAATGATGCAGCCTGACACTGCATCATTTTGAGGAAAAAAGAAAAGGAAAAAAAATCTAATTAGGACTTTTCTGAATTGCAAATAATGTGCTCAGATCATGCTCCAGTACACCGTGTGCGTTTTAAACACATGGGAACATGGAGATTTGAGAGAAGATTGAAATATGAACCGCTGAACTATTACAACGGATCTCAGGATGTTTGTGTCTGAAATCATGTGCAATTTAAAGACGTGACACAGAATTTGCAGATCACAGACATGAGGAAATTGCTACAATTATTTGTGTCACACTCACATGAAGCACAGCCAAACCACACACGGTGCCGATTTTAGGAACGTTTTGTTGCAAGCAGAGGAGAACGCAAGTGTCACACGATCAAAAATGAAAAGGTGAGTGCGCATTCTTATATAAAGCTAATACAAACAAAAAGAAGAAACGTGTGTATTAAACCTTGCTGATAAAAGACATAGGATAGTGCTACTGTATTCACTGGAGAAAAGGAGCCTGCTACAGTCGCCATAGCGCTGTTGAAATATGGAAAAGGTTTGCACAAACTCCGTGTTGGATTTGTTATGTTGGAGTCATCAGAATCAGAATCAGAAAAGGTTTATAGCCATTGTCAATGAACAGAATTCACAAACATAGGAACTTGTTTTGGCATTAAGGTGCAACATAAAACACTGATCAATAATAAAAACAACATATATGAAATCAAAAGAGCATGCATTAAGAAACAATTTAAAATGACTATAGTATAAAATTAAAATAGGCCTTACTATGTACACAAGAATTTACAGTTAAATTTACAGTTGCAGTGCAGTGAGTGATTGATTTAATTGTAGTTAAAAATCACGGCATCACGAGGCAATGGAACCTGAACGGCTGCTCTGATTGGCAGTGGTAAAATCGTTGGAACATCAAAAAGACAAAAAGTGCTCACAGAATCACATTGACCTCACAGACATGAGTGCCTCGATAAATAATCAGTTACGGTCACCTGCGACCCCTAACGGTAACAAGCAGTAGAAGATGGTAGAAGATGAATGAATAATTTGAATTAGCTACAATTAAAATCATAGGAGTTACATAATACAGCCCACATGTATCCTGTAGCCCTGTATCACCTGCTCTGATTGGCCAGAGCTCAAAGAATATGCAGACAGTGGCTTGAAACAACAACATTCAATTTTATTTAGTTTAAAAGTTGTATTTTTCACGCTTTTAATAAGTAGGATTTTGGCATTTTATACTTGTAAAATTGAGTAAATTTTAAGGCCTGTAACTATACTTTTACTTGAGTACAGATTTTCAGTCCGCGTTGAACCACTGGTGATGAGATGGTTGTGTAAATGACAAGCAGGTTCCCGTTAGGACAGAGAGAGCTGTGAGGGAATGATAATGTAAGGGGGAAAATGGAACTGAGGAGAGGGATATTGGAGAGAAGATTGAGCTCGCTGGGTAAAACTCAAGGTGCAGAGAGAGGTGCTGCTGTTGGGAAATGATAGGCTTAGAGAAGAATGAGAACTGGCTATGGCTTTGCAAAAGAAGAAAGACGTTTTGATGCAGCTTTGAGACCTGAATAAGACTGGTCAAAATTCACTTGAGTGCCACATAACTTTCAGTGTTGCCAGGCGATTTCTTTATTGCAGCAAACATGTTATAATGTTCGGACTAATTTAGGTTCAACTATCAAGATAAATACAACTAAACTTAACAGACATTAACCAGACAATAGCTGCTGATCCGGACAAGCAAGTATAATTATAAAAACAACAAATAAATGAAAATGATGAAAGTTGAACTACATTTCAGTTCGGATTACTAAAGGCCATAAAAATGTGACAAAAAATTATATCATTGAGTTTCATAGAGTATACTGATTATGTTTATACAATTAACAATGCATATTCATATTGAATGTATTATTTAGTGCCACTGCATAAAATCAGAAGTTGGGATTTTGGATTGCCTCACTTCTATCCATGTAATATCACTCATGCAAATAATAATAAGGATGTAACAATAACCAAAATACCGTGAGATCATATTGCCAAAAGTCTGATTGAATGAGTAAAGACCTTCAAATTCACTCCCATATGCCAGGGCCTGTAACATATTCCAGCTACAATGTGAGACAAAACCAACCTTGGATACTGGTCAATGATGCAAAAAAAAAGAGAGAGATTAAATTGACCCTAAAACAAGATTATTGGAGTATATTCTTAAAACAAGCCTGCACTATGACAGTAGCAGTCAGACAGATGCCTATATCTCGAGTCAAAACCTTGGAACAGGTTGAGGAGAAGGAAAAATAGAGACAGACAAAGCCTGACACTCAGACACAGAGGACATTCTTCATGCTGTTCACTGTGCGAGGGCAAAAAGATAGGGGGAAAAAACAACATGGCTGCATCAGTCCCATTTAACCTCCACAAACAGGTACAGCACCTGTGGAGACTCAATTAGTGAACCATTAGCCACTGATGGCCTCGGAGCTAATGGACGCCTGGGGGATTTAGACATATGACGACTCAGTGGACAAGGTCAGGAAGATGCCATACAGAGATGCACAATGTCTTTAGAGCATGCATGGTGGGGAGCTCAAAACAAAGCACAGATTCCATTCTGATCCTTTACGGTTCACAAAGGGTTGAAGTTGGTTCCTGTTGCTGAAAGGGCATACAATAACAGTTGTCAGGCAAAGGTGACATCGACGGACATGAGATAAACAGGCTATTTGCATATGTTGGCAAATGTGAAGTCTGTTCAGCCATACATGTGGTTGGAGGAAGTTAAGGGGATAATACTGGTTTTACATCATTGACCAACGCAGAGACAAATGAAATAACATTACTGCAAATGGGCAGGAGATTCAATTGCCTCTGCAGGGAACATTTTTAGTGTTCTCAATCATTGCAACCAAAAATATTGCAGAATCAATGCGAGTCGATCTTTTTATTATAGGACATGAACAAGGCAGCAAAGGTCTGCATTTTAACAGCACTTCCGCTATAGAAGTAAAGGTTAAAGCTATTCCAAGAGATACATTCATGGGTAAAGCTTCTAGTCCTGAAAGCATGAAATGAGCACACCAGTTTGACACAATTTAAATTTTTTTGCAAGAAACATTTATTTGTCAGAATAGTTGTGGTGAATATTTTAATAGTGCTGCTATCTTAGGCTATTAAATTAACCTTCATTTGTATTTATGCATTGAACACGCTCTCATTTCACTACATTTCTGGCTTCTGGACTGACCTCCTAAAGCATCTTGTCGACCAGAAATTGTCCGGCCTCCAAATCTTTTTTAGACCCATGACGTCAGCAGACCATTCATCTCAAACTAGGGTAAATTGAGCTCCTCTTTTGTAAACGGCCACAATTGTCGCTTAATGAGCAATTATTGCTTGGTGACGATCATCTTTTCATGCCCCGGTCAATCTCACAGAGTCAAGAATGAGACTTTAGATGAGATTTTCCTCATTTGTAGTGTCTGTATAGTGTATGCAGATGACTCACGATGGCATTAACAAGTGCAATTCCTCAAAGCCAAATGCCGAGGATTCAAGATCAGAATATAGAGCTGGCATATTTTCATTCTCTTCACTATTTTAGGAACATTTCAGAAAAGGTCCAAGTCAGACATGCAAACTTCACATAGAAAGGCCTCGTCTGGCTTTTGAGTCAAACCTGCGACTTTCTTGCTGTGAGGCAAGAGTGCGAGCCAAAAAAGTCATGGGTGAAGTCATAAAACAGACAATCAAAGCAAAAAGGGAGGTAGATAGAGCGTGACCTGTTTTTATTTTAATTAGACAAGTGATGTTACACTGTGTAATAATCAAGTGAATGCTTTGAATCCGCCATTGTTATTCATACTGGCAAGCGTTAATCACGAGGAAACATTAAAAAACTGTTTTGAGAAGACAGTGTTTTGACTTAGTCCTGCCACTTTTGTGTTCTCCGCTTTGTGAATTCATTTTCGGAAAGTGTTGGGCGCTGTGATAAAAATAACAGTGTTGTCTAATGGTCTGAAACGCTAGTAAGAACGACGATATTATCATTGCTGCTCCAAAGATAACAGACGCAATGTTATGGTGCAGAGTGATTAAACACTCTCCAGAAGAAAATGAGCCCGTGATACAAATTCAATAGGCCGGCCTTTGACTCTCTGTTGAGAATGTTATTCTCTCTGTGTACAATAATAATAATATATGATATTACAACACAGAGCACACCTTTAGCTTTTAATGAATACTTACTTGTAGCAAGTGTATTAATGATTAATGATTATAACTTTCTGTAACATTAAAAAGTGTTGTTTATGTTGTCCTTATGTTTTTGATTACTTCTCATTCAACTGTCCTGCTGAGTTTACTTAACTATGCACTGCCTTTGTGCTACACCAAACTTGATACCCATATGTAATGGCACCACTACATCTATTTTAAGATGCATCAAAAAGTCTTAACTCTATACACTTACCTCTCTACTGGTAATGCCTTTTATTAAGGTTCTCTTATTATGACACCTAATTATCATGTAATTTATTGTGTACATTTGTCTTTTTGTCATCATGCCTGTGGACTCATCTATGAGCTGTAAACATTATTACTGTTGCTTAGTACATACTGTTGTCTTTGAGTGTCATGAAAAGTGTACGCATTATTATTATCATTATTATTAAGAGTGCGAGGAGCGACTGAATACTGAGTGTAACTGAGAGGTGTGTCAAGATTGTAAAGTGTGTAAGGTATTATTATTATTATTATTATTATAATAATAATAATTATAATTATAATTATAATTACAAGATAACAGTATCTACATTGCGTGTGAGAAGCTCTTCACATTTTCCCACTCAGAAATTATAAAAAAACATTCAAAACAGATCAACCCAGTCACTCCAGTTAACTTCATTAAAGCTTTACGATGATCTCAAAGCACTTCTTGCCAGTAATCACTCCGAACAAGACTTTAAGTGGCCATCCCTCCTGATCACCCGCTGCATTGTGCTTGTGAGATGGAGGTTTGATAGAGACATGCATAATTCATCTGCGTGTCCTTTCTGTCATTGTGGCTCAGAGCACAGGGCCGCCAAGCAAAAATACAATCAATCACCAAGGGTTTGACAGTCTACACAATGGAATGTGTTGATTGGACATCACAGGACGCCCATATAAATAGATGAGCATGGTGGGCCTTCTGGACGGACCTACAGCAACACAGCTCACATATTCAGTGTCAGGTCAGTATACAATCACTTGGTTATAAAAAGATCTGATGCATTCAACCTGGCCAATATCATCAAAACATTTCAAATTTCAAACACTACAAAGGACAAGGCGTCAGGTGCATTGAGCGGGTTCCTGGAAAAAGGTCGATTAACTCTTTTCACTATTTGAAGTATGTTTGGGCTGCCAAACATCTCAGAAGTGCAAGCTAGCGCTCCACTCCGGCTCCAGCTCCACCCCCTCTGACCGGTGTTTACTGCCACCTGCAGCAGTATTTTACTGTGTAAGCGTTGCTTTCAGACTCTGCGACTCACAACAAATATCAAACATGTTCATAACATTAGTTATCTTTCCATCAACTTTAGAGGCTGGTTCCTGGGGGCAACTGGTGTTGTTGGTGATCATGTCTCGTCCCAGTTTACATGGTCCCTTTCGTCCTCCTCTAGGTCCTCCAGTGTGGTAAATGGAAGAATTTGGAGTTAATCTCTTCCTATAATCCAGATTCAAAAGACATTCACAAAGATTCAGAAAGGTCGGCTTGTCTCTGAATTCAGGGTCCTGGATTATGTATGGATAGGACAGGATTGCTTGATCTAAATGTAAACCATACAGTAGCGTTTGGATGTTGAGTGGCTTCAAACCTTTGATCTCTTCCAGAGTCTTTAATCTTCACTGGCCATCTTCATTCTGAGTATAGAATTTCTTTGTGAATATGGCCTGGTACCCAGGTACAGATGGACTAGAACACAGCCAAGAGACCACATGTCTATAGCCTCAGACAGAGGAAGGCCCAGGCTGACCTCTGGAGCAAGGTAGGGTCTGGGTTGTGCCTATATTCCTTGCTTCAGCTCTGATTTTAGAAAATCAGACCAATTTGACCTTGAAAGGGTAATATTTTTGATTGACAAACATTACAATGTCAAGGTTGAGGTCCGTGTGGACCACCCCCAACTGTTTGAGGCCATCAAAGGCTACCAGGAGCTGCTGAGCAATTGGTTTTATCTCACTCAGCTTTAAGGTCCCCTATTTGGCCATCATATCTTTTAGACTGATGTCCAACATTTGAAAAGACAGATACATATGATTGTGCTGAACAAATGTTGTACTTGTCAGAATTGAGCTATTTCACAAGGTGCACATGTGCACCTCTCTCTTGAATGACACTTCATCTCTAATCTTTAACCCCCTCACTGTTACAATCTCAGATGTGTGAGTCTTGAAGCAGTGGAACACTTCACCAAGAGTTTCTAGGGTCCTGTACTCTTGGAATTTATGTTTTTGATTATGGTCATCATGTCTCGTCCCAGTTTGCATAACAACTTCCTCTAGGTATTCCACTGTAATAAATGGATGACGGAAGGCTGTACCTAGAGTAAACCTCTTTCTATATTCTACATTCAGCAGATTCACAAAGGCTCAGAAAGACGATTAGGATATCATTACATTCACAACATTCTATAGGCCAATGCAGATGGGGGGCAGCTAAAATCAATAATGTTAAAATGCCATTTTTGGTAGAAAGTTTTTCAAGCAGTATGTTTGAGAAGGGTCAAATAATTAGTTTAGTTTAGTCTTTATTTGAAGGGACAATGTACAGAGACATTAAGATAGAAAAAAACCAAAGATGTTCCACACCAGATTGTAGCTAAATATCTCATTTCCAGCTGCAGTCCCTGATTTACAGGAATAAATAATACAGTGCAAACAAAACCGATTCAACAATAAGATCATTTCACAACCACACTCACACACATTCACACATCTAATTCAATAAGTATTATCATAAACATAAAGAGTATACATGACCTACAAGTTTAGCTTGCACTATTAAAACAGTCCCTAAAATACATATCGCGAAACATAGCAAACTCAATTTGTCCTGTGAATAAATTATAATATTCATGTGGTGTACATTGACATATTTACATAACAAATGTGAATGACTACAGGTGTTGCATGTCATAAAACGGTTAACAAAGTTCTACATTATGCTTATTATAAGCCGAAGAATTTCTAATTGTTAATGCTGACAAGTTTGATATTTATATATATATTTTGTTTTTAGTTCAGTAGAAAGATTGTTCCACTCCTTTACTGTGTCATAGGAAAAGGCTGTTTGTGCAGATGTAGTTTTACATTTTCGTATGACAGATTGGCCCCTGGTGGAAGTCTGTAGTCTAAGCAGGGACTCCAAGACTTCCCCTCTCCCTAGAAACTTTCTCTAACTCCTCCGGGGGGATCCCGAGGCGTTCCCAGGCCAGCCAAGAGACATAGTCCCTCCAGCGTGTCCTGGGTCTTCCCCGGGGTCTCTTCCTGGTGGGACATGCCCGAAACACCTCCCTAGGCAGGCGCCCAGGAAGCATCCGGAACAGATGCCCGAGCCACCTCAGCTGGCTACTCTCGACCTGGAGGAGCAGCAGCTCTACTCCGAGGTCCTCCCGTTCCCGTCGGGACATGAGCTCCTCACCCTATCTCTAAGGGAGCGCCCAGCCACCGGAGGAAACTCATTTCGACCGCTTGTATCCGCGATCTTGTCCTTTCGGTCATTACCCAAAGCTGACCATAGGTGAGGCAGAAACTAGATTGACCGGAAATCGAGAGCTTTGTCTTTCGACTCAGCTCCTTCTTTACCGCAACAGTCCGATGCAGCGACCGCATCGCTGCGAAGCTGCACCAATCCGCTGTCAATCTCACGTTCCATTCTTCCCTCACTCGTGAACAAGACCCGAGATACTTGAACTCTCCACTTGGGGCAAGGACTCCCCACCCACCCGAGAGGGAAAGCCACCTTTTTCCGGTTGAGAACCATGGCTCAGATTTGGAGGTGCTGATTCTCATCCCAGCTGCTTCACACTCGGCTGCAAACCGTCCAGAGCATGTTGCAGGTCCGTGTTTGATGGAACCATAAGACAAACGGACACCTCCGACCCCCAACTTTGCCTAGAAATTCTGTCCATAAAAACAATGGACAGAACCGGTGACAAGGGCAGCCCTGCGGAGTCCAACAAGCACTGGGAGCAGGTCTGACTTACTGCCGGCAATGCGAACACAGCTCCTGCTCCGGTCATACAGGGACCGGACACCCTGAGCAAAGGGCCCGACCCATATTCCCAGAGCACCCCCAAAGGAAACCCAAGGACATGGTCGAAAGATTTCTCCAAATCACCAAAGCACATGTGGACTGGTTGGGAAACTCCCATGAACTCTCGAGCACCTGGTGGAGAGTATAGAGCTGGTCCAGTGTTCCACGACCAGGACGAAACCACTCTGTCCTCCTGAATCTGTAGGATTCCTCTCCAGTACCTGGAATAGACCTTACCAGGAAGGTTGAGGAGTGTGATCCCTCTGTGGTTGGAACATGCCTCTTGGTCCCCCTTCTTGAACAGAGGGACCACCACCCCGTTCTGCCAGTCCAGAGGCACCGTCCCGACCGCCCACGCGATGTTGCAGAGACGTGTCAGCCAAGACAGTCCTACAACATCCAGAGACTTTAGGTACTCAGGGCGTATCTCATCCACCCCCGGAGCCCTGCCACCGAGGAGTTTTTCAACAAACCTCAGTGACTTCGGCTTGGGTGATGGATGAGTCAGCCTCCAAGTCCTCAGTCTCTTACTTCCTCTTCGGAAGACGTGACAGTGGGATTTAGGAGGTCCTAAGTATTCCTTCCAGTCCTCAAAGTATTCCTTCCAGGTCAGCAGGTCTCCACCCGCACCATAAACGGTGTTGGTGAAGCACTGCTTCCCCTCCTGAGGTGCCGGACGGTTTGCCAGAATTTCTTTGGGGCCGACCGATAGTCCTCCTCCATGGCCTCCCCAGACTCCTCCGAGCCCCAGATTTTTGCCTCTGTGACAGCATAAGCTGCGGCCCGTCTGGCCCGCCGATACCTGTCAACAGCCTCTTCTTCCGCCTGACGGCATCCCTTACTTCATCCACCCCGGCATCCACCGGCATCCACCACTGGTTCGGGGGGTTGCCGCCGCGACAGGCACCTGAACCTTGTGACCACAGCTTCGAGCAGCAGCATTGTCAAATGGAGGTCGAGAACATTGATCCACCCGGACTCAATGTACCAGCCTCCCCCGGGATCTGGGAGAAGCCTTCCCGAGGTGTGATTGAAGTGACTACAGAGGGCCCCGCAAGACGTTCCCCCAAAGGCTAAAATGCATCAGGCACAAACAACAATGTGTAATAAATGACCCTCTGTAACCTAAACCATAGAGCCACCCGCCAAAGATCATATCACAAATGTTCAATACAGTTATTGAGGCCCAGCACATGAAATTATACCAGGCTGTAACAGTAGACCCAAGCAACAAGAAATATATTTAGCAAAATCGAGTAATGTCCCAGTACCATGATATTGTAATATCTGTGTCTCTGCAGCCCCAGAGTTCAGAAGGGGAAAGTGCTGACAAATTACTTCATCTGGAAAATGTGATACTAAACAATACATAGTAGTATCTGCAAAAACAACAAAAACAACAACAACAACAACAACAACCAAAACAAAGGTTTCATTTAAGTTCATTCAATATGTAATAAGCAAGTATTTGTGTCAGCCCTCAGTTACACTATGCTTAAGCTTGTTGTGTGACTACAGACCCTCTCAAAAATCTTCACTCCATGTTACTCCACTGTACCATTTAAACAAAAAACAACTAACTTTGTGTCATGATGATGATGATTTAGGTGTATAAGTATCAGTCAACAGTAGTTGAAATCGGTGCATGTCATGCACACAGCAGCAGGGAAAACAGAATTATTGCCTCTCAGTGGTAATTAAAAGCAGACTAAAGACATTTTGCTCCGTGCCTTTCATCAAGTGTCATGCCAACGTCTGATGCATATTTTAGAATCCTAAAAGGTTTGAGCATGTTCTGGTACACTGCTTCAAATTAAAGTATTCTATTATTTACAACACACTGAACCAGTTTCAAATACACTTCATAGTGCAGCTTTTTAACTTGCTAAATTGCTCTGATTTATTCGCAGCATCATTAGTCATTTCACCCTAAAGCTGGGTTATCTGGTTTTCAAACCATGACAAAATAGATATTTAAATCTGTTTAATAACTTCCAAGCTCTCCCAAACCTATGGGCACATCACGATAATGCTTGGATTTTCTGGCCACTAGCACAGCTTTAGAACAGCTTTTTCAAACAGAGCAGGATGAACCACCCTGCAGTCACCTCTCTCACCAAAGTGTCGTAAGCCAGGGTTCCACCGGCTTGCTTTGGACCGAATCGGTCCTAAGGGGTCTCCTCTGTCTGTTTAAGGGGTCGAAAGTGGACCCTCCGAGGTAGTAGCGTCCAAAGCGGTCTGGCACACTTTAGCTCCCAGTTTAACAGGCCAGATTAACCCCTGCCCAGACTGACCCCAGGTAAAGTTTATTCTAGGCCTGAATATACTCAGGTTTAAACTGTCCTAAATGAATTACCAAATTATACCTGGGATGGTAAAGCCTACGACAGCTGCCAGATCTCATCTTGTTAATTAGCCTAAAGAGCCTAAATGTACTGTATATATTTATTCAATAGTTTACCAGGGAGGTCAGCTGAGAACACATTCACATTTACAATGATAACCAAGAAGCAGCACAGAAACAACACCAGAAGAATACACTTGCATCAATCCAAACATGCTACAGTACAACAGCAGATGTCAAGGTATAAAAATGTGCTGATTGTGTGAAATACTCTGGATTGAGATTTGTATGAAGAGAGAGGTACACATTTAAAAGGAGCCTGTAGTCTAGATAAGACCTCGTTTCTGCTTTTTAAAGATTATCCTATGTCATGTTAAAAAAAAAAATCCTCTCATATTGTCATGAATTAATTAATAACACACAAGTTAGTGTACAACTAGTCCACATTAAATATTGTAAACAAAGAAGGTCTAAACACCCTAAGATTACCAGACACAGAGCCTCCACTTTCCAACACACAAAGACTTAATTTAAAAAAAACAACAATATATTTATTGTCCCCAAGGGGAAATTTGTTGTGTGCTTCAGTGCTACATATGGAAAAAATCCATCCAAATCATTAATAACAAGGAGAAAGGAGAGAGTGCTGTAGTACAGTAGTCTCTCCACCTTGTTCAGTTCATAAGCTAAATAAACAATTTGTCATATTCTATGTAATGATTACATTTCATAAAATCATTAAATAAGTTAAAATGACTGAGTGCGTGAGGAATGGTAGTCCATATATGATGACTATATAATAATTCTTCCTTATTGTTTATTTAAAAGATTCACTGACGCTGGGAGAAAAGAGTGCTTGCAACGATTCGTTCTGTGTCTGATGTCCTGAGGGCTTCATTTCATAGTCTCAAAAAACTGCGCAGTAGAATATTGCCACTACCGTTGTGCTTGCTCCATACAGCTGCAAGTGCAATCTCTGGGCTGACGTTTGACACAAATTGCTGCATTTACAATACATTTTATGGGAAGAAAAACACAAACTTACAAGAAAAAAAATAAAATAATACAACTTAAATGTGCATATGCAAGTTTAAACTAAAGATTTGCAGATTGCTGTGTATCGTGTAAGTGCATATGACGACATCACAGAGCAACATTTAAAACCAACGATTAGAATAAGGGAGCTGGTGGCCTAAACTCTAGTCTGTTCCACATTTATCAGAAAAGTCAATTTCATGGCTAATAGGTTCATTACTGTGGTCATGCTTGGAGAGGTCTCTCAGATAAAACTCACACAGGAGCTGAGGGCTAAGTCGGCGTAACATGGGTCTTAATAAGGTCTCTCATTCTAATGTTAATACTGTGCTCCAGTTAAACTCGAAGCCTTTCTGTGGACTGTAGCTGTGGGACCTGGAGACAAGAGAAATCTGTAGAAAAGAAGCTCCCAGATGTGCCTCAGCTGCTCTATTCAGTGTAGACCGGGATTTCTTGTAGGTTTCGGAGGTATGAGGGACAGTTCTAAGGAGGTATGTAGAGATTAGGTTGGTGTAACCCCTCATTCCAGAGTCTCGCTCTAAAACCTACAAATTAAGTTAGAAATCTGGGGGTAATAATGGACTCAGACTTGAATTTTAACAGCCACGTCAAATCAGCAGCCTTTTAACGTCCAAAAAACGTTGCCAAAATCAAAAGTATAGTGTCGAAACTAGAGAGACTTATCCATGCGTTTGTCTCGAGTAGATTAGACTACTGTAACGGCCTGCTCACTGGCCCTCTCCAAAAGAGCTGTGAAACAGCTGCAGTACATCCAGAACGCTGCTGCTCGGGTCCTGACTAGAACCAGGAAGTACGATCACATTAGTCCTGTGCTCAGGTCTCTGCACTGGCTCCCTGAGGCTTCAGAGCATAGACTTCAAAGCAGCTTTGCTTGTATACAAGTCTCTCCATGGCCTAGCACCATATGAACATCTCGGATTCTGAGGACCTCAGGGACTGGCCTCCTGCTGGTGCCCAAAGTCAGGCCTAAATATGGGGAATCTGCGTTTCAGTTTTATGCAGCTAAAATCTGGAACAGTCTTCCTGAAGATGTGAGACAGGCCTCTACTCTGGCAATGTTCAAATCTAAACTAAAAACTGTTTTGTTTGGCTGTGCATATGACTAAAATGATTTTCTTTGCACTCTTCTCTTTTATGTCTTAAACTATTTGACGGATAGCCTGAAAATGGCACCTTTAAATTTCTTTGTTGTTGTCTTTGTGATTTTAATGCATTTTTTTCCTGTTGTGTGAAGCACTTTAAATTGCCTTGTGTACAAATTGTGCTCTACAAAAAACTGGCCTTGCCTTGCCTTGCCATTCGTCCAGCAGTAGTCCATGGTAGAAACGTTTCAGAGGTAATCGTATGGGCAATGTTTTAAAAAATCAAGAGTCGAGAAGCTCACCAGTGTTAGTACCGTGGTTAGCCGCCAATACAAGCGCTGTCAATTAGATGTGGAAAACAAAGGTGGTCTTATTTTTTCAGCCAAAGAACTGCTTTTACAATATATCTGTACTGGGGTAAAACTAATTTTGCCCTATTACATGGATACAAATCTGGTACAACCACATTCATCGCTGGTATCAAAGTAAAAAAGGAGTTCATTCAAGTTAAAGACATTTTAAAAAGTGCATAATTTCTATCTGGTGTTCAATGATAATCTATGACACTAAATCCAAATCATTTTGTTTTATAATTATTATAATTTTGATCTTATTACACCTGTTTTTTTTCCAGGACTGATTTTAAGATTTTGTTGATGGTTTTTTTTGGCTGAATCCTCTCTATTGCTCAGAGCTTTTGTCTGTCAGTGTTCCTAGTAAAGCATTGAGATCGGCAAACCTGATGATCTTAGATGAGAGAGGTCATGGCTAAAAAAAATAGAGGGGGCCGGGTTCTGCTGTGGCAGGTCTTCCTCTAGGCATTAGAACATTAGAACTCAATCTCTGTATACTTTTAAATCTTTGTTGCAACCCTCTTGTTTGCACAGGATTTTAACACAAGCTGAGCAGAAAATTTTTATAGCGTTGTGTTAGCTTGTTTTGCATTCCTTGTAGGTTTTATTGCATTTTGAATTGCCTTTGTACAGCATTTTGGGCCATTGTGGTTGTTTTAAAAGTGCTTTATAAATTAATTTGACTTGACTTCTAATTTTTTTTGTTTACTGTTATATTGTTTTATGCAGTGGTTATTCTAGGACACTTTAAGAGTAGCTTTATAATACTGCAGTACAGGACAATGTGTAGCTCAAATAGTAACTCACCAACACAAATAGAGTCACGAAGAGAAACACACACAGCAAGAAGAAGACCGAACATTTCTGTGTGGGGTTTACATGTTTCTCCCTGTGTCTGGGTGGTTTCCTCCGGGTGCTCCGGTTTCCCCCATCAACACAAAACATGCACAATAGGTAAAATCCTCCAGCTAAAGTAGTCCTCACCAAGCCAAGCTCAAGATCTGGAGATGGGACCCACTGCTCCTGAGGAGATGCCCCAGTGGCATTGAAGGACGGGACCAAACAGAGCTAAGGAATTACTTCTGAATAGCATAACATAGAAATGTAAGTAAAAGAAACAACATTTGCTACTACTTTGGACCATTGCACCCTGGATAGTCTATATGCACTGATCTACCAAATGGAGCTTGAAATGTTGTGTTCAGATTGAACAGACGAGTTTCTCTCTGTCCAAGTGAGCTCAACCATGTCTAATCCAGTACACTGAATGCTCTAGGACACACTTTATTGATTATGGATGCAAGTGGCCTATAGATTTTCTAAGATGCACCAAATATTGGACTGTAAAAGCCTTGTACTATCTGAGAGACCTAAAGGAGCATATCGGGAGTTCAAATCAATATGGCAAACACACATCTGCCCAGTGTCTACGGACATAAAATGTCAAACAGATTTAGTGAAAGGCAACCTTGTTTTAGGTGAGAAAACCCCGGAGCTGGTAATCGTGTGTTGGTAAAATAGCAATCAGTTCTAAAAATAGCTCCCACAGACATCCTTGCCAATTATTTATGAATAGTAATAAGAATGACTAGCGCTGCGATGTGTCACAGTTCAAAACAACATCATCAATCTCTACGTCCATCTCAGTTGTTGTTGCCCAAAGGGAGGCAACCAAGAGGGCAGAGCTGGGGAAGAAACACGGGAAAGGTAAGAGAGCGGGCCAGGGGTGGGAGGAGTTAGAAGAAGAGATTCAAAAAACTGGGAAAAAAACGTGTCAGTTTGAAAGAAAAGTGTGAGGAGAGAGTGAACGCCTCCCTGGATCGTTGACACTTTAACACTTGTGCATCAACAGGAAACGGAAGAGATACAAAAATAGAGAGAATTTCAAATCATTAAACATCGTGTCAGGGTAAAAAGGTACAAGAGGTGGATTATTTAGGGAACAAAGCTGCCATAGCTCTGTGCAGAGCAAACTGAAGATCATAGTTTCATCTGCTTCAAATGGAACAACATACAAAGAAGATGTAACAAGTCATTGAAATCAACATTCAAATCCTTGCTTTTCTTTTTTTCATTTTATGAAATTCAACTTTATAAATGAAAAAGTAATGATATTGTCACATAAACAGTACTTTACATGTGTTTGGACTTTTTTGGAGTATTAATTTAACGGAAATTACTCATTGTTGCTGCCTACAAATATTCGTTTTTAATTATGGTGGTTATATTGTGACCTGAAAAATCACAGTTATAGATGAACTGAATAATCTTAACATCTCTATACACTGACAATACTGAAACTGCATTAGCAAATGGATAATTGCCCCAGGGTAACACCTGTTCTTGGCTTAAACTCTTCTTCTTGAAAAAAAACAGGAAAAACCTTGAAGATCCCTTTGGATGGACAACTTGTAAACGTTAATCAAGATCATTTCAGTGAGAAAATGTGATTGTATTGTGATAAAAGTGTAGCTCTTAACATAAATGATATTGCAAAGTAGTAATAGAAGTAGTAGAGGTTATGGTAGTATCCACAATGTTGGCGAAAGTGGAAGTCTTCAAATATTTTCTTTTTACTTTACTTTTACTTTATTAGACTACACTTTATTAGTGTAGTGTGAAACGGTAGTGAGAGAGGATAGACATTCAGCAAACTATCCAAACCCGGTCACTGCAGTCCGCCCGCACAGATCGTCTGTGCTGCTCTACCTCTAATCCTCAAACTTGTAAGCAACTAAAATTCTTTGCAATTGCAAAATGTGTGGGTAATATAACAGAATCTATCATTTCAACACAATCCTGTATTATTATGCAACAAGCTGCATATAAAGTGCTGTCTAAAGCATGCAGGTTCGCAATAATGACAAGCTTCACTAGCTCATGTCACATTATGGGAATTGGACAAGCTTGGTCCGTCATAAAACATTACGCAGCCTCACTGTTCAGTATAGTGTAAATATAACAACAGGGGCCGCACACAAAGCTCCAGTGCCATCTTTTTTAATGCAGCCTAATTTGCATTTAAAGAGAATAGCAGTGAAATATGATGGAGGCAGCTGTGATGGGGCTGTGATGGTGCGAGATGGTGCGATGGCTGCAGACTGACTGATGGCTGCTATTGTGTGTAAGCGATAAACTGCAAACAGCCGGAAAGACTGGAAGAATGAATGAAAGCAATCCAAACACAAACATAAAAGGAACCCTGAAAGTTGTGACAGTGATCTTTTGGCGTTTCTTGTTGTGAAATACAACTTTGGTCCAATTTGAGCGTTGCAGACAAGTCTCTCCAAAATACACATTTACATTAGTTTTAGTAAATATTAGAATTTCTTTTGCAGTCCAGTTATTATGGTGTTAGCAGTATTTGTAGTATAAATATAGCAGGAGAAATGGCAAAGATGTTTATTTTACGAATCAACACATTGGTGGTCTGGCATTAGTGGCAAAAAAAGTTATCACGTCAAAATAAAAAATTTTTTCCCCCCACATACACTTTCATAAACATTTTTCTCATTTAAACCAAATAAAAAGGTCTTTCAATAATAATTTCATAAACACATTTCTGCCTTCAAAGTCTGAATACAGGCTTTTACTGAAAGAGGCTTGGCTGTGGACATCTCAATTAAAAAGGTCCAAACACATCATTGACGATTAAAAACTATTTGATCTAGATTCAATTGCACCAGGCTTATTCTGGTGTTTGACAATAGTTTTTTATTCAATAATGCAGCTGTCAAAATGTCTGTATTGTTCCAGATATCTTATGATAAAAACACGAATTGTATTTAGGCTGCTACATTAATAGTTACCTCGTAATCAGTGACGACAAGTTGCTGCGCCGGGTTTCCTGACTAGAACCAGGAAGTACGATCACATTAGTCCAGTGCTCAGGTCTCTGCACTGCGCTGCCTCCTGTGGCTCAGAGAATAGACTTCACAAAGCAGCTCTATTGGCTTGTATACAAGTCTCCATGGCCTAGCACCAAAGTACATGACTCGGCACGTTACCGTGCCAATAGTGAACCATCTTGGACTCTCTGAGGACCTCAGGGACGGCCTCCTGCTGGTGCCCAGAAGTCTGGACCAAACATGGGGAATCTGCGTTTCAGTTTTATGCAGCTAAAATCTGGAACAGTCTTCCTGAGGATGTGAGACAGGCCGCTACTCTGGCAATTGTTCAAATCTAAACTAAAAACTGTTTTGTTTGGACTGTGCATTATCATGACTGACTATTGACTCTTTGCGCACCTCCTTCTGCTTTCTCACTCTCTCTTAACTAGATTTCTTAAACTATTCTGTCATGTCTTTGTGATTTTAATGCATTTTTTTCCTGTTGTGTGAAGCACTTTGAATTGCCTTTGTGTACAAATTGTGCTCTACAAATAAACTTGCCTTGCCTTGCCATAGTCGACTGTCACAATTATTATGGTCAATATTAAATGTAGTTTAATGACCAGCATTATAAACCTATTCAATAAAAGTTCTAATTCCGTCCGTTTTCTTTCATTCGTTTAAATGATCCACTTTGATACTAGTTTTAATAATGATTAGTGTCGAATTTTTTGACACCTGTAATCGTCTCCAACAGAGACATCCAGAAATCAACCAGATCTTTAACTTTTGTCGAGCTTCACCCAGTAAGCTCTGTTAAAAGATGATATATCCTGTAAATCCTCCCCTAATGCCGCGCCGATAGCCAAATAATCACATTAATTCAGGAGAGCACAATTTGACACATGCCGGAGGTATTAGAGCATCAGTTTCACACGGTTTCCAGGCTTTCCGCAGTCTTTTTGTGCGGCCTTCAATTTAAAACAGGCCTAAATCAGGGCAATGGCCCCCTGAGTTCTCCCTGACTTTTCTAGGTCACGATGATAAGAGCCCACTGTAAGCCTGTGTCTTATCTCAAGTCCAAAACGTCTGCATGACATTCAGGCAGCCATTCACTCTCGGCCACAAGAAAGATGCCCAATATGTTCTAGGTATTTTTGTCTCATTTAAGCGTTAAGAAGTTGAAATGGTGAAGAAGAATATTACAATGGGCATATAACTAATGATACGTTCTATGATGGCACGTCGCACCACTCTCTCTAGAGTCAAGGGCACAGAAAGAATAACAATAGGTCTCACTTAAGCTTGTTTATTCTGATGAACAGGTGGGCTAGAATGACACTGTTGACTCGTACTCTTAAGCCAAGGCAGTTGTTCACACTTTTCTTTTGGTATACTGTTGTCAGGCTAACATTGATATCTAGTATGCATATTGTCAGCTTAGTTATACTTAAAAAAATAAGTGTCAAATTACTCTCAACTGTTTTTTTGTTAATTACAGCAAACAGCTTTAGTACTTTGTGTGCCAGTCGCAAGTCCAGAAAAATAAGCGTTTTGTTAGGAAGGGACTGTAAAGAAAGCGTGTTAAAATAATGTCTCACCAGTCATCATGGGTTGAAAAAGCTGCTCATTGTCAAAAAGACTGAAAAAATACTTAATGTTATATTTTATCTCTCCTATGAGGGTGATTTCCTGTGATATGTGGTCAATTCTAGGATTTATTATGACAAAATCTCCCGGTACGTCTTGATATAAAGCAAGTCCATTCAGCGCATTCGATCACAGTTTCTCTATAAAAAGACATGATAAACTGATACCTTTGGAGCATACTTTTGGCAGCAGGGAAGAAGGCATCACAAAAAATGGATGGCACAAACTGAGCCGATTAAAGAGCGATCAAAGACTGGACTGATATCATTTTTGACATTCAGAAAATAGAAAAAAAATGACTTTTTCAGAAATGCGCCGTAGGAATTTTTCATTTATCTTTGTCCTGTTCTGTGTTTTATGTGTTTTTATTTGCTTTGTTTAAAAACTTAAATATATCAGTTAGTTAAAAGTAAGAAAATAATAACAAATATGTTTTCAAAATATATTTGTAGTTATAATTTTTTACACACACGAGTTCCTGAGGACTTTTAGTGAGCTCGCCTCATGCTACCTCTGTCTCTTCAAAACTGTGGACACATTCACTAAAAGAAATATGGAATACAACTTTAATACAGACATGTCACTGCACTGTTTAACTAAGCCTTTTTGCGAAGAATAATTTAGTTCTGAAATCCTGTTCAGAAATACACCAACTGACTGATAAGCTGTTCGCTAGTGGTAAACAAGCAAACAAAGTATGTTTTATTTTAATATGTTTTTTTCTTGGAAAGCGTGAATCTTGTGTGTTTATGAAAAAAATAATGGCAACTTTAATTGAGTGCGGTTAAGTGGGCATGAACAACAAGCCTATTTGAGCCTGAAACACACTGTAAACCTCAACACATGTCAGAAACAATTACAATATAAACATAATTCTTCAATTTGCTACTTTCAGTTTGTTTTTATGTCAAATTTCTTAATTGTAGAAAAATATTCATGTTTCAAAATTATTAAATTAGCCAATAAATAAAAATACTAAATACTAACTAAATGACTTCCATTTGTTAATTAACATCCTCACATTTTTTGTACAGTATATATTGTATGCCTTTCCACTGCACCGAAGACCTGTGTTGAACATCACAACTATAATCAGACTGACACTCCAACTGTCCCTGTTTCCACATTGTTTGATTTCGGAAGACTGCAGTTGCATGGCAGAAATGACGACGTGGACTGCATCCTGAGAACATGACCACACAAGCTGCCACTGTGCGCCTCAGATCTACAGAGCTGGTGGCAGGAATTGTTGACAGCACCTCCTCTTTGCTGCCTACACTTAGTGTTTTCTTGTAAATGTGCACCACCTGCTACAGCCGAGCACGCCAGCAGCCTCCGATCCAGGCCCAGATACAGATCTCCTGGTCTTCTGAGTGCGTGGGTGGACTAACTCCTATCCGTTTGGTAACAACTCAAATGTGTGCCTACTCCTTCTTCAAGCAGCCTCCTTTTATGTACAATTGAACTGATCCAGTGCTGAGCAAACTTTTAGTTGGAAATTCTTGAATAGATATGATAAATATATACTATATATATATATATATATATATATATATATATATATATATATATATATATATATATATATATATATATATATATATATATATATATATATATATATATATATAATATATATATATATATATATATATATATATATATATATATATATATATATATATATATATATATATATATTTTTTTTTTATCCAGTAATACATTTGAGACAGACTTTGGATGAAATGTGCCTTAATTTTCATTGGGTGTCTGGTTTTTTATGTTCTCTTTGGTTGTGCTCTGTTCATTTTGTTTTTATATTCTGTTTTATATTCAAAAACAGGGAGGAATGAAAACAAATATTTTAAAAAACAATCAGCGTTTCAGTTTTTTGTAGATGATTTCTGAAGACGTGAGACAGGCCCCTACTCCAACAATGTTTAAATCTATATTAGAATAATATGGCTGAAAGGATTTTATCTTCTTTCAAAGTACTCTTTATAATGTTATTTATAGTTTGTATTGTGATTTTAACGCATATTTTCCTGTTCTGAAAAGAACTTTGAATTGCTTTATGGCGCTTACTTTTGTCTAACATACCTCCCTTAGCTTACATTACATTCTTCACACAATGCATTTTGAGTATACTGTAATTGAGTCTTTTCCAGTTGGAGAGCCATGGAAAATGTTTGATGAAAAATACAAATAAAAAATCAAGCAGATCTGTCTCAAATTTAAAAAATGCTGCAACAAACATCATTATGCAACGGCCACTGTGGGATTTGGCTGCATAAAAGTCAAAAACAGAGGAGGGTTGAGTGTAGTTGTTATGCTGCGAGATATGAAGAAAGAGTGGGTGCGAGTTTCCACCCTCTTCAAACTGAAAACCTTGTTGTAATGCAGACAGATGGCAGATATCATGAATCCTGACTGTTGTTCCCTTTAAAACCACCCAGCCCCAAAGATTCACATATTCCTCTGGACTGACAGGGCACCAGCTCCTGCCATCTGCTGCTCAGCTTGGCATGAGACCACCATCTTTCAAATAGTTCCAGGACTAGTCACCTTCTGATGGAGCGGTTAAATTTCTGTGAATCTTTCTTCAGGTGAAAATAGTTTGGATTTTTTATTTTGAGCACTTAGTAAAATATTGTCCCCGTCTACTCCAATGTGAGTTTGAATATGTTCAACCAGATTAATATAATTTTTATCGATTTGACCTGATCTGATTTTGAAATGAACCCTATTTGTGCCACAGATTTTATGACTGATGTAACTGAATGGTCCGAGATGCTCCATGAACTTCAAAGATGCCAAGCAACTCGTCACCTCAGCATTTCAGGCTTTTAACTGTAGACAAAATCACTGCTGACATTTAAAATACAGCGCAAATAACTACTTTGGAAAGCAAAAGTCTCACAGTCTGAGAGGAGAGAGGTAAACTGCTTCAGAATCATCCTCATCATATACGCAAACAATTACGCTTGACTAATCAAAAGTGCATTTTTGACCCGCTGAACATATTCACCCCTTACGCTTAGTGCATCCCATTGTGTCTTATTAAAGGGAACTTTCAAGCTGCTTGATCTGCTGTACATAAAGATAAAACTGTAAGAATCTTATTTCCAGTCAAATCAATAATTCTGGGAAGTATCAGGGTCAGTTTATATTCCAAACCATCAAGTAAAACATTATCCTAAAATAAAGTGAAAAATGAATAGAACATGATAGGATATGAATAGTCCCTAAAACTAATTTTTTGTGAATTTACCTTCAGCTTTTAAAAGACAATTGTCAAAACCCAAGTCATAAGTTCATATTCATGATCCTGCAGCTGAAGCATGAATATGGACTCAGTCTTTCACCTGCTGCAGATTTGTGAAACAGTGTCCACAAATATCTAGTACTACGCCATATAAAGCTATTTATTTCTTAGTTAATATAGTTTTATTTTTTACCTTATGTTCATTCAAAATGAGTTTGACACACACTAGGGGCTAGTCTCAAACACAATATCATTTTAGCCTTAATTCAAATCAATGTCATGTTATAATTCATAAAACACACAAATTGTAAAGATTAATTTTCAGTCTGCATTAAGGATGTAAGTGACATTACACGGCACTGCACCATGAACCATAATTCATTCAGTATAAGATTGATCACATAATTCTTCCTCTAATTAAGCTAATCAGCAGGTGGGCAGAGATGCACAGGTTAGCTGTGAGACAAGTAAGGTCATGGGTGGAATAATGTTACAGCTTTATTCCAAAATTGATTAAACTCATTATTTCGCTCTGTGAATACATGGCACTGCAGAAGATATACAATTGCTGGCTTTAAGATGACTTCACAACATTCTACAGGCTGATTATGATAAAATCAGTAGTGGTGACATTTATGGATGGGCGTGCTGACTTGCGGCGTTCATACATATTTAGTGGATAAGTGTAATATTTGCATACTAAAGTGAAAAAATTAAATAAAATATGCATGTGTCATGTCTTGAACCTGGCTCTCCCACGCAGAATACTTATCTGACTGAGTTATGTTAAATACTGAATAGACACTGCTCAATTCCTTACACTACTATAGCGATGTTATTGAATGACTGCCTGTATTTCTAACTAACGTCTAATCATTACAAGCGTGAACAGAGCCTTAGCTACAAACAAAGACTTGGCACTGCTGTTGCTTCTCTTCTTCTCTGCACATGCT
Source organism: Chaenogobius annularis (assembly GCA_015082035.1). NCBI lineage: Eukaryota > Metazoa > Chordata > Actinopteri > Gobiiformes > Gobiidae > Chaenogobius > Chaenogobius annularis. The sequence continues at coordinate 119,228 of BJKM01000453.1, read as the reverse complement.
CAGTTAGGTACAACCTCCAACCATCCAAGGTTCCCACACAGGTCTATCCAGCGTGGTTTGAGGCTGTGTTGTCCTCAGAGCGCATGCGCAGACCTCTTAAACAAAGTTGCTGCCCCCTCTGGTTGTAAAAGCACATGTTAGAGAGCGGAACATGATCGGGACTCTGCTCAAGGTGAGTATTGGGCAGCAGCCAGTAGAGGCCACTAAAAGACATCGTGACCTCAGCTAAGCTTCAACAGAAGAAGTGAGGGGATAACTGACTTATTTGAATATGTTTCAGAACAATTTAAAAATAATTGTGACACAGTAATTTTATATTTATGATTTGTATTGGTTAAACACTGCTTGCCTTGATTGCAAGAAGAGAATGAGTCACTAATAGAAATGGTCAGATTAAACATTTGTGTATTTATCTTTTAGATATTTCACAGCAAAGTACATTGTGATCAATAGGGGATTCGAGCTCTTCATCTGCGGCCATGACATCATCACATTCTAGAATCTGAAAACCATCAAAACGTGATTTGTGAAAATGGAGCAAATACACTGCCTGTCAAAAAAACAAAAGCCGCCACAGAAAAAAAGGGGCACATACTCTAATATTTGGTAGGACCACCTTTAGCTTGGATTAGAGCACACATTTGCTGTGGCATTGTTTCAATAAGCTTCTGAAATGTCAAAAGATCCATCCAGTGTTGCATTATTTCTCACACAGATCTTGTATTGATTATGTGAGAGAGTGACCACTGCACAAAGCCTTCTCCAGCTCATCCAAAACACTCTCATTGGGGTCAGATCTGTAGTAGATTAGTTTCTGATTCTAATTCGAAGTTTTTTCTGCTTGATGCCAATGATTTGACCCTTCTCAAACATACTGACATCTTTTCCAAGACTACGGGATTTGTCTTTCCACATGGTTGTTTCAGAAATGAGAAGCCACTCCCTGCATCAGTTGGGTTTAAATACTGTGTTGCAGCTGAAAGATCATCACCCACGCAGCAGTTCTCCACTAGGAGGCTCGAACCTACTGTATTTACTTTAAGAAACCTAATTTCCTAATTGACCACCCCCTCCCCCACGGTGGCCACCAATCCAACCCCCGAAAAGCTGCTGGACCAGACGGTGTCTCTCCTGCCACCTTAAGACACTGACACTGCCCACGTCCCAGCCTGCTTCAACTCGTCCATCATTGTCCCTGTCCCCAAAAAGCCCCGGATCTCTGTACTTAATGACTACAGGCCTGTGACGCTGACGTCTGTAGTCATGCAGTCATATGAACGCCTGGTCTTGCCCCACCTCAAGTCCCCCACCCCCTCCCTGCTGGACCCCCCGCAGGTCGCCTACAGCACGCCATCAACCTGGCACTCCACTTCATCCTGCAGCTTCAGGACTCCCCGGGAACCTACGCCAGGATCCTGTTTGTGGACTTCAGCTCTGCTTTCAACACCATCCTCCCGGCTCTGCTCCAGGTCAAGCTCTCCCAGTTCAGGTGGATCACTGACTTCCTGACGGATCAGAGGCAGTGCATGCGGCTGGGGAAGAATGTCTCAGACACTCAGGCTATCAGAACAGGCCTCCACAGGGCTGTGTGCTTTCTCTCTCGCTCTTCTCCCTGTACACAAACTGCTGCAACTCCAGCTATGACTCCGTAAAATTGATCAAGTTTGCGGACGATCGGGCTCATCTCGGACGGGATGAGTCTGTCTACAGGAGGGAGGTAGACAAGCTGGTGTCCTGGTGCAGCGGTAACAACCAGGGGTTCAACGCCCAGGAGTTCAACGCCCAGAAGACAGTGGAGATGACTTCAGGAAAGTCACAGCCCCCGAGCCCCCCCTCATCATGACAGACTCTCCCATCACCACCGTGGACACCTTCCGCTTCCTCTGCACCACCATCACCCAGGACCTCAAGTGGGAGCCCACCATCAGCTCCCTCATCAAGAAGGCCCAGCAGAGGATGTACTTCCTGCGGCAGCTGAGGAAAGCCAAGCTGCCAGTGCAGATGATGGTGCAGTTTTATACGGCCATCATTGAGTCCATCCTCACCTCCTCCATCACCGTGTGGTACGCTGGAGCCACAGCCAGGGACAAACGTTCTGCTGAGAAGGTGATCGGCTGCAGACTTCCATCTCTACAGGACCTGTACGTCTCCGGGGCTCTGGGACGAGCAGGCCGGATCACCGCTGACCCTTTTCACTCTGGACATGGTCTATTTGAACCACTCCCTTCAGGCAGGAGGCTACGGTCCATCCGGACCAGAACCTCCCGCCACAAGAATAGTTTCTTTCCCTCTGCCGTTGGACTGCCACTTTAACTGCAACTGTTCATCACTCACTGCACAGTCACTTTCTGCACTACAACTGTAAAATTAACTGTAATTCTCGTGTACATAGTAATACCTATTTTATTTTCATTTTATACGATAGCAATTTTAAATGGTTTCTTAATGCATGCCCTTTTGATTTCATATATGTTGTTTTTATTATTGAGCAGTGTTTTATGTTGCCCCTGAATGAAGACAAGTTCCTATGTTTGGGAATTTTGTTCATTGATAATGGCAATAAACCCCTTCTGATTCTTCTGATTCTAGACATACCAAAAACAGCAATATTAATACATCAAAATGTAAAATATAAATCATATTTTCGTCAGTAACACATTTTATTTGTAAATATGATCTATTTATAAGCTTTCAGTCACATTTTTTAAACCTTTATTTGGTTGAAATAAAAACAATTCTCAATGCCCAATGGATGTAATCGTTTAATTAGTCGACAATTAAAATAATCATTACTAGCCTTACGTGGCTGCATCAAAATACTTACTATATTTTAGAAATCTACAAGATTAGTTGAGGATTGATTGGTTGTTTTTGGCGACGAAGATTAATACATTTTCTTTTTCATACCGTAATTCCTCATCTTGCACAAAGCTCTTTCACTCTTTCAGTTTCTTAAGAACCTCTTCAGTGCCTGAATAAAATACAATCCTTTCTCCTTGTACGCTGCAGTGTATTAGTCTCTATTTCAGAGTAGTGAGTGACAGACATCCTTTGATGGGAAATGAAAGTTCTGTGCTGTTCTGAATACTACTCTTCCTCTTCATAGATGTGTCACATGACTGCTGCCGGATATGGAAGTGTTTGTTGATCTGATACCTAAACTACAGGATGCTGTGACTCACCCGCTCTGTCACCAATAGAGATGCATTGATTATAGAGGAAAAAGTTAATCTACTTTCAAATGACTCATGCTCTAATTACTTTGGCCTACTTCCGTGCATGTTACTACAGTATTCAGTTCACTTTCAAATATTCAAGATACTCAAGATCATATTTTACTTCTGTTTTGTTGGTTTCATTTTTGTTGTGGTCTGTTGTCTGAGATGGTAACTTATCTCACGGGTGCTCTGCATGTGTGCTATGACCTAACACTCCTGTCATCCTGCAGTGCATGCTTATATTTTTTGTAGGAAACCAATGAACACTCATTACAGGATAAACAACTGTTATATAAACAAAGGTTACACACATCACATCACCCATAAAAGTATGACTCTTAACGATTAGGCTTAGGGGTTCACCAATTCATCTTTCTCAGAGTCAATAACAATACATTACCCGATATGAACTGATAGTACAAATAACTTTTATTTCCTTAAAACATAACATATCTGCCTTGAAACCCTAACATTGGATTTGTGTCCACTGTAGTCCACATTGAGTTGCTGCTCAGAGTCTGCAGGTCACTTCAGTAACTCTTGAAGGCCGTTACAGAAGTGGAGCTTTAAAATGATCCATCATGTGTGGGTTTTTGAATCCTGCCTCTGGTGTCACAGCACACATTTGTAGATCACTGGAACCTAACGATGGTTGGGGAGGCCGAGGACTCAATGGACCCAGGTTCGTCCTGTGTTAGTCTAGGTTCTGACTCCGTACTCAGGTTTTCCATCACAAATCCAGACTTCTGGTGGTGGCATTTGATCAGAAACGCAAAGTAATTTTCTAGTTTGGTGGAGTATTCTCTTCTCAGTCTCAAAGGTGCCTGAGGCAGTCTTCCCAGAGATGTGGCTGCCTTTCTGTGCCTGAGGCTTCATTCTTAACACTTGCACACAGGCTCAGACTGAAGTGTCTTGCACCATAACACACTTCCACCGACCATGTGATAGTGGACCAAAAGCTCCATTACTGAGCTACACTGGGTGCCAACACCCAATGTACTGATTTTTTTTTTTTTTAGAATAATGTACAACAAGCTACATTAATGTGAAATGTAGGTTGTTGTTGTTGTTTTCAAAATGTTATGAATTACTACATTTCAATAGAGCTTTCCATTTAAAATAAATCACACAATTGCAGAAAATAGTCCTGTTCATGTCATGCCATACTTTTCGGAAAATCATGTTTTTTGTGGGTTTTTAGCACCAAAAATACTTGATTTATATGAAGGAAAGGTCTTTTTTCCCCGGGTTTCATGAAATTGAGATTGAATGCCATGTGTAATTATGCTTTTTTAGGGTATTGAAAATATAACATACGTAGATCATAATTTTGTGCATTGTAAACAAATAATATTGGTCTAAAACGGCAACAGATCCATTGACTTCCTGTTAAAAACGGCCAAACTTTCTTTGTCACAAGCAGTAGATTTATGAGCAATCAAGCCTCAAATGCAAGACAATACAGGATTACTCAAACATGTAAGAATCAAAATAAAACACTGTTATAACATGATTATAAGCTCATAAAAGTCAATTTTACATACGTCTCATTGATCAATACAATAGAAAACAATAATATGATATACATATACTTTTTGTCCAGCCTTACCTGACCTGATCGAACTGTTCCACTTGATCAGTACAATAGCTTGCCACACATGTAGGTCTTTAACAGTATGCCCTGAAACTTGGACTCGCTGACGTCTGAACAGCCCCCCCCTTCCCACTCTCACCCCGTAACCTTCCAACCACCATCCACACCCCAGAGTCATGCCACACTGACGCAGTCCCCAGCCTCCAGCGCACCTGCTCCTCTCCTGCTCTTAAAGATAATAAAGTGACATTATAGCAATTCTGCAAAATGGATTATAGCTTTTATACAGCACCTGTCGGAAGTTAGGTGTGATTTGTGGCAGTGAAAAACTCGATTGACATTCTCGATACAGTACAGGCAAGCTGACTGTGCAAGCGGCGCGGTCCCTAAATTACATAGAATTGACTTCCTTTGATTGAAACAAAATAGATGCCAGACTGGCTTTGTTATTTATCTTGTCACTCGCTCCACTGTTTCCTCAAGTCTTTTTTTATTTTTAGAGGAAATTGCCACAGCTGAAAACAATTAAATTCTTTTAATTAAAATACAGCTTTTTTTATTGTTAACTTACTGCTGTGAGGTTAAACAGAAAAAAAACTGCATTTTATATCCTCCAAGATTATCATTTAACTCTAGTTTTGAGAATGAAATTAAGTATAGGGTTCTAAAATGAGTTTGCGTAGAGTAGAGGCCTGGCTCACATCTTCAGGAAGCCTGCTCCAGATTTTTAAACTGAAACACAGATTCTCCATATTTAGTCTTGACTCTGGCACAAGCAGGAGGTCCCTGAGGTCCGCATTGTCCGAGATGGTTCATATGGCACTAACATGGCCGAGATGTACTTTGGTGCTAGGAGAGACTTGTATACAAGCAGAGCTGCTTTAAAGTCTATTCTCTGAGCCACAGGGAGCCAGTGCAGAGACCTGAGCACAGGACTAATGTGATCGTACTTCCTGGTTCTAGTCAGGACCTGAGCAGCAGCGTTCTGGATGTACTGCAGCTGTTTTACAGCTCGTTTGGAGAGGCCAGTGAGCAGGCCATTACAGTAGTCTAATCTACTCGAGACAAAGTCTCTCCAAGTCTGGTTTGGACACTATGCTTTTGATTTTGGCAATGTAAAAGCTGCTGATATTATTTATTTGATGAGGCTGTTGGGTGACTGGACCCTATCCCAATGACTTTGGGCCTTAGGTAGGTTGGTCATAGAGTTAACACAGAAACATAGATACACTGACAACCATTCACTCTCAAATTCATTCACTAGGGGCAAGTATACCTAACACATTCATGCATATGGATGGAGGGAGGAAGCCGGAGAACCCAGAGAGAACCCATGGTAACAACGTGCAGATTCCATCCAGACAGATCATGTGACGTTGTTTTGGCCTGGGAATCAAACCTATGATCTCCTTTTTGGAAACCAAGAGCTCTAACCACTCCCCAGATTTCTTACTTATAGGTTTAAGAGTGAGAGACTGGTGGTGACACTTTCTCTTTGTTTCTGTGTGCCAAAGACAATGACTTGAGTTTAGCAGTAGAAAGTGGTTTTAATTAGAACTCAAGAATCCCAAATAAAACCTTATGACAACTATTGTTACTGCAGCTTCTGTTTGCAGCCACAACTATACTACCACCATTACTACTACTACTACTACTACAATGCTGTGGTCTATAGTTCCTAATCTTCATGAAAAAAACCCCAAAACATAACAAGACAGTATTTTTGATTGTTCCAGGACGACAAACTGGCCTAGTCCATTCGCATATATACAAAAGAAAATGAATGTCATACATCTTTCTCCCCCTATTTCTTGGTCAAATGTGGTTTTCATGTTGCGTACAGAAGAGCCTGCACTTTGTATTGATCTGAGCTCACAGGAGCCCCAGCTGGCGGTGGTGACTCAGACAGAGGTGCTGATCTGAGGGCCACACGAGCTGCAGGCCTGCCTTAATGAAGAGGCAGCAGCTGAGGCAGAGCGCCAGGGCTGAGGCTGTGGCCCATTAGTGGCGGGCTGTCGACAGGAGAGCTGTCCTGACAAGGTGTGAGTGCACGGGGACAGGCACAAGGCGACAGGTAGTGCCGGCTAATTATCGTAAGGTGCAACAGACGAAAGCCGGAAAAGAGAGAAGAGACGGGAGAGAGGTGAAGGAGCAGAACGCTAGGGGAAAAAAATGGCTATTTAGGGAGGAGAAAATACAGCAAAAAGTCTTATGTCAAGCAAAATTTTTTGGCAGGATGTAATACTAGGAGTATCTTGAAAAGCATGCTTTGGGGCATTTTAAAAAGATTTCCTGGCCCACAGGCATTTTTAAACAGGACAGCTGAAGCATCAAATTTCGTTCAAAGGACAATATGTCACTTGATTTACTGAGAATCTCAACACACAACTTAAAAAAACAATTTGATAGGTAACTTACAGTGTGGTGAGTTGGGACAAATGAAGCCTCCTATTATTACATTCTTAATTTCCCTCCAAAGTTGTGGACGAAGGGCCAAACTTTCATGCATGTAAAGCACAGTCACGTTCTAACTGTCTGATCGTCCTGTTAGTTTTCACAGTCAGAATGCTCTGAGCTTTACCCTCGCTTCCTCTGAGGACCAGAGCTCACCAGAGAACAAACAAGCGGAGTCCCCATAAGGCCACAATGTTCCAACCACAAGTCTGTCTTCACAATTAATTCAGATCAAAGACTGGAACTGTTATCACAAAAATCCTTATCCTTGGATTGAAAACAACGATGGCCTGTTAAAAAAAATAACTGCAGAGTATAATTAAGCAGTAATTGAGCAATAATAAAAAATAATTTCATAATGATGGGGTAAATGTTTAGTATTTGATGGTCAAGTGGAGTTAATACTAATCATACTGGTGCACATTCTGTTGTGACACTGAGAAAAACGCTTACACCAAAGTGAGTAGATAAAACCTAATATTTACAACAACAAAAAGGAGCTGTTATAAAATCCAATCATCATTATCAGTTCTACATCAAACCAACTTTAGTGTCACCATCTCATTTCAAAGATAGGTCCTCAGTGCAAAGGCCACTGAATGTGACAGACAAAGGACTTGACGCAAATGCCATCAGTGACTCTATAATGGTGAACAGCTCTGTGACAATGGCATGAAGTGGTACTAAATGTCAGTGTGCTCCATTAAGACTGTGGTGTCTGTATGCCATGGCCTTAGCTCCTAATTGTCTTTGTAGGCAGGTCATTTCTTCAAAAAGAGGGGATCCCTGCTTTGCTGTGTCCCTGGAGTCAACTGCATAATCTGGGGTTATGGGAGTGTGTTTAATTCAGACAGAGGAGTTACTGCTGCTGACAGGATTAGGATAGTGACAGCATGGAAGCCTCAAATCTTAATGACAAACCCCTGCTCCAGGGCAATGCTGTACTTGCAACCCGGTATTAAAAAGAAACATATTAAGACACATGCAAATAATATCTCTAACCCAATTACATGAAGTTAATGAAAGTTCAAAGATTGGATAAAAATAGAATCTGAACGCTACAGAGTACTGCCAATGCTACAGTCCAAAGGCTGTGGGAGGATTCCACATTCAATTAATTAATTATCAATAATGAATTTTCATTTATATTTTGTTTAGTTTTGCATTAATTTACACTTTTAACAATATATGAGTTTATAAAAGCATCATTATGTTTAACAACATAATTATGAAGGTTGTAAAAAATACATCATTCAATTATTTTTTTTAGTAAGAGGATGCAAAGAATGGATTTAAATGGAGGCAGATGATTTAAACAGCTGAGAGGAAAAGTGTGCCCCAGGGGTCTCAGCAGCACGTCCTAATGTATCGAAAGCACAAACACTGGGTGCTTTAATAGCAGACCGCCTACTGGGACGAGTGTCAATGCGTCTATGTCACTGTCCCCTACGTGCCTGGCCCTAATATGCACTCCCACCTCCCTGTGACAACTGTGGGGGTCCCTAGTGTGCTCCCCAGCGTTCCCACGCCTTGGCCGACGCACTCTGACATCTGTAACCTAAACAGATGTGTGGCCAGGACAGGAAGTAGCCCACATCTGAAGCCCTGATGGGTGTCTCTGTGACAGAAAATGTGCTTTGGTCACTTGCTAAGAAAAGCTAAACAAGTGAGTGAGGGGGAGTGCAGGGGTCTAAAGAATATGGAAAACTCAGTGATTGGGTTTACAGCTGTTGTTACGATAGTCTTTGATGTGTCTAAACATAATAGTGAATACAATGGGAGCAAATTACAACCATATCATTGTATAACAACACCCAAATTGTATTATTAGTGAATTAGGTAATTAAATGTATCAGTTCAAGTGCCTGTTGTCAAATCCTCCCCCAAAAATGCTATGAAAATGTAATTACCGTTAATCGTATTTCAAAGACTATAAAATGAATGCAATTATTTGTAACTAACACCTTTGCCTCAGGCTTTTAGGCAATTATATCCTCTACTGATATGGAATGTCTCACTGAATTAAGCAATCCAATATAAAATTACATAAAAATCTTCGAAGAAGCAAAAAATAAATCAAGATATTAATTTTGTCAATAAACACACATCTCAAATCATAATCTCTACGGACTAATAGTTTTCACATGTATTGACTGAAAACTGATGTTACCTTGTGGTTGCAGCATAGTGCCAGTCCATAGGAGTGTGAGAGCATGAGGCGGGTCGGCCGGGGGCAAGAGAAGATTCTGGTTTTCTTCATCCCGAGCGGACTGTAGAGGTCCAGAAGGTCATCCCTCTCTGTGGTGAAGGGCAGTGAGCCACGGGAGCAGAGCAAGCCACTGCCAAGGAGTATAGCATCAACATCACAGCTGAAGAAAGTAAACAGTCCATCCCAATAAAAGCCTAGATGATAGTAAAAACATTTAAAAGTTTATCATTGACGACTGTCATAATGTGATACTGCTTTGTAGGACGAAGTAATTATAACTACACCTCAGAAGGAATTAAATAACAACAATTCCAATAGAATTACAAAAGCACATTTTTAAAAACTAGGATCAACTGGAATTGCACAGGAAAACTGGTTCATAATGCACATACCTCAAAGTCAGCAAGTTGCATAAAACTAACTTGTCAAGGAGGAATTGAGGAATTTAGTTTTGACCATAAAAAAGGACACCATTAAATCGTTAAGTCATAGGTTGATAATGAGTGGGAAGAAACTTAAAGATCTTAAGTGCAAACAGTGATTATACAATAGTTTCTGTTTTTATCATTCGTTGGTCGTCTTGACTGGACTCTGCTGTCTTCCTCAGAAGTGCCTGATGTTGCTGTGACGTAACTTGTCAGCAGATTTAAAACAATTATGGTTTCCGACTGTCATCCTACTGCTTCAAGTAAGGCAGTACCAAAATTAAAAAACATCATGTGACACTTCTCAGAACTGCAGCAGAGTGCAGCCTGAACTGTCAAGGTATGATGAAAATATCTGTTCTTAAGAAACTATCGTATACAAAATAGTATTTGATGTAATAACTGTAGAAAAGTAAAGCATTTATTTTGAAGTCTCAAAATGACTTTTACAGTGACCTTGGAAAAGCGTCAGTCTCTGGTTACAGTAATGTTTACCTTGAGTAATATAAATTCAATAAATCTGGAGATGTGTGTCCTCTATCAGTTCTTTTCTCTAACTGAACAACAAACAGGAGGTGCTTGTCCTGGCACCACAGTGACATGAGTCTTATGTGAGCGAGCGCACAGACTGGTCTTTGTCTGAGTAGCAGCCTGTGGTAGTGGTGGTGTCATGAGCAAACAATCTGAAAGCACTCAGCGCAGAGAGAACAGCAGGGCCCTAAGAACACATCCCTGGGGAACACCAGTACTGAAGTCCATGTACAGGAAATGGAACGAATATCTCATACACAACACACACACAACACACGCCAGCTCATGACAAGGTTTTATGAGCTTTAAAACCAGATGTTACTGTATGGTGAATGTTGTTGTGTGTTGTTTATTTTGGGGGGTTTGTATTCAAGTCAGAGAGGAATCGCGACAACAATTCTTTATACCATCGCGCAGATTTTATACGTATATTAAAGATACGATGCTACAACAAAGCTAAATGCAAATGCTAGATTCATGCAAGAGCTCATCGTCAATGTTAAATAAAATATTAGTATTCAGGTATTACTCATCTTTGAGCCCTAAACCAAGAGCTTTGTTTTCCAACTGTATACTGTAAATATATATCATGTAAAAGATATAAAGCTGCTGGGTGTCACTTTATAATGATAACTTAAAGAGTAAGTGAGCATGACCTCTTTTTTTGCTCTTTGATCTATATTCATCTCCTACTTTCTGAACATATATCTCCAGTGAGAAAATGGGACTGAGGCCAAAGCAAAAAAACCTTGTGAACAAACCCCAGGCATAACGTAGAAGTGAAGAGTAATTCAGTATGTGTGCTTTTTCACCAGGTCTTTATTATTCTGTGTGAGATTCTGTGTGGCATGATATTTCTAAAATGAGACCTAAAACAGAGCAGCCGAGGTGACATCACATGTCTCTCCTCATTTCCATATTGCTGCCTGATCCATCTGTGATGGGATGGCCAAGCAGCTCCTCAGGGTTCATGAAAAGGAAAATTTAAATAGATCAGGTGACAGCACACCACTAAAACATTTGAGACCAGTCAGTCCATTACTGCAGGGCTACCTCTGTTCTGGTCAATCTGGAGCAAATCACAGTGGCCCTAAATGGAGGAGCAGGAAGTCTGCTGCAGGAAAGAGATAAAAGTGAGAAGGCAGGGTCCTGTGGGTCCAGCCGTTTCCATCCCACTTCTGCAGCAGAGGCGTGTTTGGCATGTAAAACACAGGACATACATTATACAGCCAAGGCAAAACTCACTCTGTATCACTCCACATCTGAAATAGGGAGGACTGAGTGAATGGATACCTGAGCCACTTAGGCACACATTCTCTCTGAGAGAGAGAGCGAGAAAAACGGTAGTTTTTCAGGAGTCAAGGGACAGTGAAAAAAAACGAATGAAATATTCATGAGAATAAAATACAATATTATTTTTGTACTGAACTGTCACATTTTGGGAATGCAGTGATTTCAGAGTAAACCATTCATTGTACGAGAAGTGATCAGTCTAGTGAGGTTTAAGATGTCAAAATAAAATAGAATTCAGTCAATAAACTTCAGATACATCAGAGACTGTTTATCAACTGAAGCAGCAAAAACATATTTTTCATGATCCTCTCACATATTACATATACATATTACATATTGCATTGTCAGCTGGTCCAATACCTGATCCACAACAATAACATTCTTAAAATCACAACAAGCTCTAAAAGCACTGGACAAAATACAATACAGATATCAGCACCTTCATATTTTAGTCTTATGTATGGGATCAAACATGGCTCTGCTCTTCCCTCACTGAATTACTTTAGATCTATGGAGGGCAGAGTGACCAGAGGGGCAATAAAGTAAGACTGAATCATTCCTCGCAGAAAAACTGTAATTGGTCAGGCCGTCTTCTCTGTCAGAGCATCCCAACAGTAGAACACTGTTCAAGAAGCCATTCAAAAGTCTCCATCAAACCTTTCTTTTGAAAAGAAGCATAAAAAGTGGCTTCTAGAAATACAGATTTGTGTGCAAAGGCGCTACCGATGCAAATTAGCTCATCTCAGCTAACTCTGGCACATTTACATTGTTTGATGCTGATTCATGTTCAATGCCCCTGTTTTAAAAAATAAATTAATACAAATAAAGAAATAAATACAAACTTGAATTTGGAAAAGGTCATGAGAGGCATGAAGTGTTGTTTTACTACCACAGTGGCATGCTTTCAGACAAGTGACTGAAGTTGATCCTGTCAATCAAAACACACACACACAGACTGCCTAAGAGCACATATGCAAATACTAAGACCGGGCTACAAGCTGTTACTTTGATCACAACATCCTTACATGGAAAAAGCACATGTATTCATTTAGTGAAGAGGCACGTGCCATGCCTCTCATAAGGCAGTGTTAAGATCCAGTGAGAATTAGAGTTAATGACAGGCTTAACATCCCAACGTATCTCCTCATCTTAATCCCGCCGTAAGCAGCAGTCATGCAACTAGAAAGAAACAGTGCAAGAACTGTCAAAACACTCCTTGCAAGCTCCAGTCCAGGCGAAATTGAGGTTGCGTCTCCACTTTTTATTGTTTACATGACAGTCAGCTGAAAATGTCAAATACAATGTAGTACAATATAGTAGCATTCATTTAATTGTCTTATTGTTTATTGTAACAGCTCTGAGGCATAGAGCATAAGGACAAGTTCACTGGGGACAGTTGTCAAGATATATGTATATTTTTTTAAAGAAATGTCCCACTGACCAGTCATATAGTTCCAAGTATTAGCCATGAAATTACGTTGTTGTTTTTTTAATCCAGATCTACATTTCAGTTATCTAAGTAACAGAAAATGATCTTCTTATTGCAAAGCTAAGTGTTTGTTGTATTTACAGTATGTTAATTTGTCGTGACGCATTAGTATGTCGCTTGATACATAAACTCTTCTAAATTTGCGTTACAATGATTTCAAGGTTAATGGTTGTGACCGAGAAGGACAAGACCTGCTTTAGACCTGCTTTCCATTTCATTGTCAGACGCTTGCTATTTAACCCAAGGCCGTGCACATTTACCAGCTCACAAACAAGTTTGCAGCTTCCATTTATTCACGCTCATCGATTATCTGACACACCATTTCCTTACCACCAAGGTTGTGGCATCTACCCCGAGTTAGATAGCCCTTTTTCTGTATCTATTCCCAGGAGCTAAGTTTAAAAGCCATACATCCTCAAGTCGCACTAAACAGCAATTATTAAACTGTCACTGAACAAAAAGGAAGCCCTGATGTATTCCTTATGAGCTGTAATCATTAGTTTATCTGATAGCGCAACAGATGACCTTCTTCCTACTTTCACCAGGTATCCGGATGCCCCCCTGGCTACAATGGCACTTGACAAATGAGGCTTGACAAAGAAATGGAGGGTGGTCAAGTCCGTACTGATTTGACAGAGGGACTTAATTGAAACTATCAATCAGATGCAGGGAGATTCTTCCGTCTTTCCCAGCTCTGACTTCTGATTCTTGCCTGCATAATCTCCCACTTACCTCTGCAAAAATGTTTCTACTACTGTCATGCCTACACGCATATTAAGAGCTATGAATGTGCTGCGATTGGATATGAAAAATATTGCTTGTCTCTGCCGCCTCTCCATACTCATCATTCCCCCACAGCACACATGACTTGTTCCTCTATGCAGCTAGACAATTCAAACTAATGCAGTCTGTCTTACGTTCTCTCATGCAGGATTGAGAACACACCATAGAAAAAAAACTGTAAAAGCTGCTATTTTATACGTGCGCCAGGATGTCATTTCTAATGTTTGGGGGGGAGAAACAAAAGGAAATACCTTCCTAGTGTTGAGCCAGTAAAGGGTTAAGCCTATTACAGCAGCCCAATCAGGAGTGGGGGAGCACTGCAAACCTCCGCAGTGAGAGAGAGAGAGAGAGAGAGAGAGAGAGAGAGAGAGAGCAGGAGGGATGGAGGGAGGGCGGGATGGATGGAGAGAGCTACAGACTCCGATGGTTTGCACACTTCTCCAGACAGTAACAGCAACACACAGCGCAACACCAGAGTTTGTGAGATGTGACCGTAATCAAGAACCATCCAAAGGGATAAATAGAAAGAAGAAGAAAGCAAAGCACGGGACTAATCTATCCAGCTGGGATGTTGATCAACATCTGGAGCTGACGTGACCCCTGTACGTCCATCAATAATTTCAGGATTACAACTACTGGACCAGGGCAGGATTTGTGGCAGTCGACCCAAATTGTCAGAGATTTTCTGGAGATGAGAACAACATCTGCCCTGCGTGGTGAGTTTACCTGTGTGCTTGTGGGGTACTCACCGCTTTGATTTAACAACATATAGTAAAGTGTAGGTGACAGCAAGGAAAATGTTGCACTGAGAACCAATGTGATGCATGAACTGTAGCAAAGGAAAAGGAATTAAGACAGCTGACATGACACAAATGTCATTTCTGAGGCATACATGTTTTACATCCTTTGCACACGTTGTTGTCAACACATTTGTATATCTGTAACTACATGCTACAACCTAGAAATCTTCTGTCTTCTGCAAAACTTCAAAGCGTGACCTAATTACAACTTTACCCCTGCCATTTTCTCAACAGTTTATCAAACTGGCATAACACTCCAAATACCAGCCCTCAGTTTCTTCTAGCAGTAAACGCACAAGATTCCTTTCTGTAACAACCTTGAGAGAGTGACCGATATGTTTCTCCAAAGCGATTACACATTTTGCATGACTGTCACATGAGGAGGGCTCTGTCCCTTTTATGACAAGTTCCCAAAGGAATCCCATTGTCGTTCAGCTCACCATGTGCCCCATAGCAGAGATTGATGTGACCATTTCATCACCCTGTAGCTGGCACGTACGATAATTCATATGCATAATTTAACTTGACTTGAATTGCAATATTTTACTGTCTGCGAAATTCAAAGACAACTTCAGTTTCTCTTCATGTGTTGCTGTTTTTTCGTTCGGCGCAACAGATATGTTAATGTAGTAACAAGGAGCGCCAGGCATCTTTCATCAAGAACACGATTATCAAAGTCTTGTTGCTATGCTAATCAGTTCTCTTGTCCCCTCTGTGTTCTGGATGTGTTTATTTTCATCAACGCTCCCCCTTTGCTTCCTCACATCACTATTTATCTTCTTATTTTCCAGGTTTTAAAGAAATGGATGGCTGAAGGAGATCCGGCATTGCATGACTTCCTGCACCAATATACCACAGAGACAGGGCTCACAAGCTCACATTCCCCCCTCCTGGGATAATCTTAAACTGTTGAATCAACCGCCCCTTTTCATGTCCGCATCTAAATCCGGTTGATCACAAATGTCACGCCGCTTAGACACGCAGAGGAGCTGCAATGTAGGGTCTCCTCGCACCCAAGCAGGGTGATGGAGGATTCAGCGCGCACCTTGAAGAACCAGGGACTTGTGCTTCGTATACAAGTCACTGGAGCTAGGCTTACCGAGACTGATGAAAAGGCACGAGAGTGAACATTTGCTTCCATTAGTGCTCCCAAAGAGAGAAAAAGACAGAGAGAGATGCTACCCGGACGCAGTGACCTTTCCAGGACGCATACTATACATTACTATGGCGATCTGACTAGCCGCTCATGGAATATACAGGCCAAGGAATACAACTGATTTATCAACAGATGTCTTATGGCAACAAAGCATTGGATCACGCTACTTTCCGAGCACCAAAAGGAAAGAGCTGTGTTTTTTGTTTATTTCTCACTTCCATGATTTCTGGGAATACCAAGAGAATTTAAACAGGCAGCGGAGGTTCGGAGCTTGACACATAATTCCTGTTCATTTGTCAACTGTACAATCCAAACTGTGAAAACAATAGCCTGCGTTGCATCACCTTTCATTGTGGGGACAGGTGGATGGAAGTTCACCTGCAGTTGGGGTCAGAACATTACTGGCAGAGCATTGATAATCCATTGGCTTTCCAGACAGGTGCTGTTCTGGCAGGCAGTAGCTCGGTGACAGACAGCAGTGAAAGGAAGCGCCTGACTGGAGGGGCTGCTTGGAACAGATACTCTTTTCCATCGGCAGTGTTTGGATGTGATGCTCGTCTCTGTGGATGCGACTCCATGGCCTGATTACACAGACCTGCAATTCAGATAGTGCTGGAGGGAAGGGTAAATATTACTAAAATCAATTTCATTTTCTCCTTGTCCAGGGTCCAATTTAGCCTGGATTTATTTATCTGGGGAAAATTGGTGGGATTTTAATATTACATGTACTTATCAGTTGGTTTTAATTTAGTCTAGGGGCCTGTGTATGACATTTCCCAGCAAAGCCAATATTAATTACATAACAAAAAAAAATTTCATTTTGGTATATTTGTATTGTCAGGGCCATAGGCAGCTGTAGCTTGAGACGCAATGGTGAGAAGTCTGCTGCTCAAGTTGAAATATTTTACACGTTTGACAACAAGACAAGAATACCAATGCACAGTATCGAGCAATTTACTCTCACTGTCTGATCTTGTTATTATAATCTGAAATTAAACCGGAATGCATTGTGCCTAGCTTGATTACTTTATTCAAAATGTCAAAGGATCAAATTGTCAAAGTAAGTGAGCGTGTAAGTTCAAATGATACAATAGTCCTAAAGAAAGGGATATAAAAGAGCTTTTGATGGGGCAAGAACAGTTGGTGGTCAGTAATGCAGAGTAGGATCAACAGAACAAATGTGTTTTCTTAACTTCCATGTTTACAGAGGCTGCATTAAACTGACATGGGCTTTCCTCTCATACATGCAGGATAATGCATATCCTTTCCCATCCGGAAGAAGAAGCCACCATGAGTAACGTCACGGTCACAGACAACACAGAGCCCATCGGCCGCACCATGAGCCCGGCCACTCCCATCCCGTACTCCTACCCCGTCAGTTTCCAGGTCTCGCTGACGGGCTTCCTTATGTTGGAGATTATCCTGGGCCTGAGCTCCAACCTCACTGTGCTGGCCCTCTACTGTATGAAGTCCAACCTGATCAGCTCCGTCAGTAATATAGTCACTATGAACCTCCATGTCCTGGACGTCCTGATCTGCCTGTGCTGCATTCCACTGACCATTGTGGTGGTGCTTCTCTCTCTGGAAGGGGACACTGCTCTGGTCTGTTGCTTCCATGAGGCCTGCGTCTCCTTTGCTAGTGTAGCTACAGCTGCAAATGTGCTCGCTATTACACTGGACCGCTATGACATCTCAGTGAAACCGGCCAACCGGGTACTGACTATGGGCAGGGCTCTGGCCTTACTGGCTGCCATTTGGGTGCTATCTTTTGTTAGTTTCCTTGTTCCCTTTATTGAGGTGGGCTTCTTTGCCAAGGGTCACACTGAACTCAACCAGACAGTGGTGGAGAATGTAGTGCATACAAACCAATACTACACTGAAATGGGTCTCTATTACCACTTGCTGGCCCAAATACCCATTTTCTTCTTCACTGCAGTGGTGATGCTCATCACCTACTCGAAGATCCTGCAGGCGCTCAATATTCGAATTGGCACGCGCTTCCACAACTCACAGAAGAAGAAGGCACGCAGGAAAAAGCGGCCCTCCATGACAGCCATGACACCGCAGCAGGAGGCCACAGACGGGTCCCAGAGCAGTGGCAGCCGTAACCCCACTCTGGGCATGCGGACGTCTGTGTCTGTTATCATCGCATTACGGCGGGCTGTGAAGAGACACAGGGAGCGCAGGGAGCGCCAAAAGAGGGTGTTCAGAATGTCCCTGCTGATCGTGTCTACATTCCTGCTGTGCTGGACGCCCATTACAGTGCTTAACACAGTCATACTGAGCATGGGGCCTAGCGACCTTATGGTCAAACTCAGACTAGGCTTCCTGGTCATGGCCTATGGGACAACTATATTTCACCCACTACTGTATGCCTTCACCAGGCAGAAGTTCCAGAAAGTGTTGAAAAGCAAAATGAAGAAGCGAGTTGTGTCTATCATTGAAGCAGATCCCACTCCAAACAATGCCATCATACACAACTCCTGGATAGATCCAAAGAGGAACAAGAAGGTGACATTTGACGACAAAGATGCCCGACAGAAGTGTTTATCTTCTGCGGATGTGGAGTAAACTCATTCTCTAAATGAAGTATGCAGTCAATAAAGCAGCTACACTGACAATATGTCACGATGAAAAAGGGAACATGTTAATCCAAAGCAGTAACTGTAAATATTATGTGCAATAGGATGTATAGAACAAGGTCAAGTTGGATAATTTATTACTATTTATTGAGATCAAACGTAGATTTCTTAGATGTATACTGTAATGTAGATACTGCATGGCTTTTGTAACCGTAGCAACATCTAGGACATTGCGTACACTACTAGGAAGAGAGAGACAGAATTAGGAGTTGTTGCGTATCTGTATATATAGATATTTATTTATAATACATTTTGTGTTCTCTCATTCAAAGCAGCAAAAGGCTTTATGTTCCCTCTCCCCCAAGTAAACTGTTTGTGGTTTTGTAACAGCTGTAAGAAGATTACTCCCATTCATCAATGTGCCCCTTGCTTTGACACCAACCCCAGTGACCACTGACCTTATTGCCTAAAGTCCAGTGGGGGATGACCCTCAGATCCAAATGTAACTGTAGAAATGAGGAGAAGAGACAGGTCAGACATGCAGGGAATAGGCAGTAGTACTGTACGCCATGTTGCTGTTTTATAAGCTTGAGTGCTGTTAACACTCATTTAGGGCTAACCTAAACACTCCACAGACACAACAGCACATCAGTTTTCATCATTTTGTTTGACATACTCCAGATATACTCCAAACCTTCTCTGTTTTACTCAAGCAGTCACTTGTTTGAGCCAAATGGAAAATCTATGGCTGCTGTGTTTCTGTTATGGTGGATGGAGAACAAATTTACTGATACATTGCAATGAAAGAACAAGTGCTTTTACTTTGAAAAAGTTTATACTTAAACATTTTAAGTTTAGCTTTTTTTGTTTGTTTTGGTTTTTTTGAGTTATTAAAACACATCCATAGCAAAATGAAGAAAACATTGTTTCTCAAAGTTGTCTAGCAACTATGTTCACACAATACGCAAATCAGTGCTGCAATAAACAAGTGCAAAGTCTTAAGCCTAATAAAAGATTCTGTTTACAAGTCTGAACAGCAGATAATCACGTTTTTCTTTTGTGATTGTCTCAACATAATGCATGTCGTGCAATATTTGTCAAATAAAGTTGGGAAATTACATTTCTCAAGATCTCCTGCAAAGATATTATAATAAGTCAACCATATTGAATGACTTTGAATATAAATTTGCCCTAAATAGAGTAATATATTCATATTACCATCACAAGATTGTGAGAAAAATTTAAAACTTTTTCCTTCTGAACGTGCAGCGAGGAGCTCATCTATATGAAGAAGTATAGCGTCATTAACATATAAAGCCCTTTTCAGCTTTAGCTGTCAGCTCATTTCTGCACTCTGCACATATAGTATAGGTCAAGCATTACATTATTTTTTATCATGTAGGACTGCATATGTATGCATTCACACTTCTGTCAGTAATGAGCTTATTACAGCATGCTGTCTTCTATTGGAGAATTGAAGAGCTCTTTAGACGCTGCGCTGGCACAGAGTGATTACTGCCTGGATCTGTTACTGACGGTGTGTGTGGTGCTTGCAGGACTGATATGGGAATATTGATGGAGGGAGATCCTTTATGAGCTGCTGTAAACAGCAGTGTGCATGCTGCGTGCCTCCAGGGAAGAGCTGTGATTGAGAGCAGAGATGGGATCAGCGCCAACAGCATATGATTTGACAAGAGCGATGGACAGTGACCTATGAAGAGATGAAACTGTGAGCCAGGGGACATGTCTAAACAACAAACACACATACAGCCAATCCAGGCTACACAAATGTCAGGTGCCGGTCAAAGCTTCATTAGGGTTCTGAACAGAAATCACTGCCATTGATTGTGCTCTAAAATGAGCACTCAATGAGCTAAACAATTAGCACCAACAGGACTTGGAGGTCACTCTTTAGTTTCCATCATGAGCTCAAACTAGAGCCAAAAAAGCCCTTTAAGCACAGCCAACACAGCGCACGTTGGACGTATTGACCGCCTCAGTGACAGATACTCAATCTGCTCTGGTTTGGGGACGCAGCTCAGAGCAGACTTTTGGCTATCAATGCACAATGAGGTCTGCCACTGCCTCATCTACTTGTGTGAACTTATGTAAAACATTTCTTTAAAAAAAGAATACCATATACATGAAAATTTGCTTCTCTCTGGTCATTTATGGTCTCATTATGTTCCACACATTTGAGAACAATGGCCTAGTTTCTATTGTGGACAAAAGGAAAAAATCCCCTGGTGCAGAGTGGTGCTTTTCTCATATGAGACTTGAACAGTGCAACAACCTTGTCTTCTCCTCCTTAAATGTCACCAGCTCTGACAAAAGCCGTACTATCAAAGCATACTTACTCTGCCACTGCAGCAGAAAATGCCATTTTGTTTTGCTTTGATTTTTAAATTAGATTTGCTATTAACAACATCCTGATTTGCTTACATTTCGTACGCTTGGAGCATTCATAAATTCCTGTGACGAACATTATCATTTTGAAGCTGAATTGTGGATAATAAGATGGTAGCAAACAAGAGCAGCCGGGGGTGCGCACTACAAGGTCAGTGTGTTCGGTTAGCGTAACGGTTGGTGGCGGCTGGTCCCTCTAACCTCACACTTGGACTGATGAGCGGGTCAATAGCAGGGCTTCATTGTGAGCCTTATTACAATCACTTGACCCATCTCTCCCATCGCTGGAGCCTGAAGCCTGCGCGATCTCTATCACATCATACATTATAGGCGCTCAATAGCCGTCCTTCCAATCGCCATGCCGTGTCCGTGCCTTGTCCCTCTCTCCCTCTCTCCTCTCTCTCCATCTCCTGCCACAGACACAGAATAAAAGCTGAGAAAATCACATTATTCTGTCTGTTTGGGGCCATTATTGCATTAGGTCAGGCCACACTCAACTGAGATTTAGCCTGGGAAGAGGGAAAGAAAGTGAAGTAAGCTACAGCCAGCACCTCAGTGACAAATAGCAGCTTGTGGTGGTCATTATAAAAATAAACAACAATCACCCAAGCCACGTTTTGAGTAAGACACTTTGGATTTATGTGTTTGATAAAAAAAAAAATATAACAATAAAAAATGGGAAAAGGAAGTGGTGCCCTGTGTTAATGTTCCTTCATTGCGTAATATTGAGGAAATAAATAACTTGCATCTGTCTTTAAATCAATGCGTTGTAGATCGCTTGTGAGTTATGAATGAGAAACACTGATACCTCACATTAGACATTTAATGGTGCACAAGAGCGCTCCTTGCTCATCATTATCCACATTATGGTACTGGACAACTGCGACAACGAGCAAAACAGGACAAGCAACGATCAAATTGCAATCCAATCGAAATCCCAATATGACTCCACGCATTAATCAAATCGCAAAGGCTGCAATTTAGATGATAAAAAGTCCTCTCCAATCTCCTCTTTTATAGAACATCTTTGTTGTACCTGTAGTTTAGAGCTCTAAAAAAGTGTATGGGATTTGTGTTCATCAGTTTATATTTCAGGCGTAATGCTCCTGGAGTTGTTAAGGACCAAGCAGGTGGCGCCACCAGGCCAAGTTACAAGTCAAATCTGTGGAGAGTGACCCTGCTCACGGTAAGAATTTATGTTTTTCAAGGCCTTTTTCATCATCAAAAACACCTGTAATTGAATTAATGCAGGATAGATGTTTAATGCTACAAAAGTATCAAAAATCAGATAATAGATACTAAAACTAGTATTGAAACTACATACCCAAAACAAAATTGTTTCGAGAAAACAAAATTGTTTCGAGATGAAAATTCAGTATTGTCTATTGAGCTTATCCCTTAGTATCAAAATCAAGTTTGACATTTTAGTATTGTGACAACACTACATTCCAGGCAAAGCAATAACATTTTCATGGATAAGGGCAGGACGTGGACCACCCATCATAAAGGTTGCATAGTGCAACTTTAAAATTTACTTTTGCAAAGTAGTCAACAAGATGGGTAAAAAAAAAAAAAACACTTATCGGCAGCAGTACGGTTTTACACGTGACAAGAAACGCAGTTCATCTGAGGATTTGGCTCCCACAAAAGAAACAAGCGTGTTATGGACTAAACCACAAATAAGCAATAGTGAAAGAGATGTGGCTGTATGGCCGTGTGCCCAGACTCTTCGTACTGCATGTGTTTATGTGCTCCTGCCCGACTCCATGTGGATACACACAGCATGTGTCTACAGAGCCCAGTGTCAGCCCAATTGTTTTATGGGGCAGCGACACTGTCAAGCACAGTGTATGTGTGTGAGAGGAGAGACTGGTGCCCTCCAGCTCCGATTATTCCACCGCACTGAGAGAGAGAGAGAGAGAGAAGAGGGGGGATGCAATTGTATGTAATGGACACAACAACAACAAACAGAGCAGAATATTTCACAGGATGTTAAAGACTGGTGAATCACTGATGCAGATGTCCACGTCCGCCTGGTTTCTAATAGAGAAAATGCCATTCCAGTATATTCCTATAGGGCTGCAAGATCAAAGCAATCACACCAAATGAATGGTAACTACATTTAAAAAGCTGCAGTTTTTTAGTGTGTGGTAAAACTTGCTAAGACTGTTTTTTTTGTTATAAATGTATCTGTAATAGGGATGTCACAATACAAAATTTTAGTGTTACCATTATTGTGAAGAAACACAAAGATTTTACAATTATTCACGATTATTGACACTATGACCCAACATTTGTTTAAGCCTTTATTCCCACAATCTAATACATACTAATATAGCTTTGGACCAGCTTTTCTGTCTTTTCTTTTTTTTTTTTTTGCCTGTAGGCTTTATTAGACAGGAGAGGAAAGTGTGAAATGGGGCATGAGAGAAAATGTCAGGATTTAAACTCACAATGCGGTGGTATACGTGTGCTGTGCCTTAACCACTCGACACCACCGGGCGGCACTAAGACCAGCTTTATGAAAACAAACTTCCTGAACATCAGTTAATGTGACATACTAATGTGTGTTTATTGTTTGGAGAATAGATTGAATTAAAATGACTTATTGTTCCTTGCTATTGTAAAGTTTTGAATCGGATACAGGTTTTTTTCTCTTGCCATACGAATCTTAAGATTGTTTTATTCAACTCATCAAATAGCCAGTTGGGGATGGAAATTGGGAAGTGTCTGGAATAGATAGAGAAATCTGGGCAAAACATTAAATTTTTATAGTTTCAATCCTTTGATTTAGATTTAAGTATGGGATAAGATTCCATAATTAAAGATATATTTTTTTTATATTCAGCAAAAAGAGGGATTTAGTCTTTCTCCAAAATTGTTGGATAAGATCACTATGGAGGACCACACCTAAATATTCAAAGGGATTCCATTTGCCATTTAAATGGTTAGGTCTTTCTAAAGGTAACAAAGGGGTGACCAAAAGATAATTTCAGTTTTTGTGCATTCTTTTTGTATCCAGACATTGGACCATTTTTCTTTAAGAAAATTAATCACTTTGGGTATGGAAATTTCTGGTTTGGTCAAATATAATAGAGCAACATCTGCGTAGCATGCAATTTTATGTTGCATCCTATAAATTGTATCACCATGAATTGTATTTGATTGTCTAATAAATTGGGCCAATGGTTCCAAGTACAAAGGAAACAGGAAGGGGGACCAAGCACAGCCCTGTCTCACCCCTCTTTTCAAAGTCAATGGATCTGTCAGGTGACCATTGATTTTAATTCTTGATGTTGGTCGTAAAGAACCCCAATATTTTTTTATTAGTAAATTGTCTATTTGAAATTTGTTTAGCACTTTAAATAAATAGGGCCAGCTAACAGAATCAAAAGCCTTCTCACCATCTAAACTTACTGTTATGGCTTTGATTTGTTGTTTTTGTATATGTGTAAGGATGTTATCTTGTGTTTGTCGTATGTTTATAAAATCCGGTCTGATCATTGTGAATTAAGTGTGGAAGTATTTGTTCCATTTTTCTGGACGTAATTGAGGTGTATATACAATAGTCCACAATCAGAATAGAAATGAGTCTATATGAGGCACAATCAAGTCCCCACTTTAGGTATGAGGGATATGATGGCTTCTTTCCAACTAGGAGGGGTCTGAGTTTTTTTAAGTGCCCAGTTAAAAGTTGTTAAAAGCAAAGGCGTAAGTGTTTCTTTTAGAGCTTTGAAGTGTGCCTTGGTTTTTCTTGTCTTTGGGAATATTCAACAAATATGTTTATACATTTGGCTACAATTTATACCCGAATAGACAACTGTTTTTTTGTGCAATGAATCACCCCCACCCCCATCGAGCACCAGTTTCAACTTTACTGTTTTTTGGACATTGAAGTACCCACGCAGCACTCCTTTTTTCAATTTTTTCGTATACTCATCATCGATGTATTGTTCTTTAATCTTTTGATTGCACCTTGTATTTAAAAACAGGTATTTCGGCTCCTAATTTTCTATTTTGCTCTTCTGACATAACAGGCAAATTGAGGGTGTCCAGACAGGAATTTATGTCATCCTCTTTAGCTCCTGATATGTTAGAGAAAAGTTTTTTATAGAAGGATTAAATTGCTGACTGAATTTGGGCTTGTTTGGTTAAGATTGCGTTACTTTGCCCGTGTCGTATTTAAAAATATATATATATTTTAGCTTGTTGTTTTTCCAAGAGTAGTAATTTGTTGTTTTTCCAAGATAGTAATTTAGAACATTTTGATCCACTCTCATAATATCTTTGTTTGGTTTCCTGTGAGGTCATGTCATGTCGGATAAGGGTTCCCTCAGAGTGGTTTGTAATCAAGTCTATATTAGTATAGAAGGTGATCCCTCCCAGGTGGTAAAGGAAAAAAATCTTTCCATTAATAGTTACTTTAAGCAGTACATATCTCTTTGTCTTTGCATTCAAAAGCCATGCAATTTAAAATCATTATTGCAACATCCCTCCTGTGTTTGCCTCTGTATGATGAATAGTATTTTTAAAAACAAAATTGTGTTTTTTATGTTCAATGTCGTTCAAATGTGTCTCTTGTAAGTATATAGTCTATCAGAATAGCTTTTTCATCAATAAATAAGCAGTAGAATGAACCAACTGCTTTTTTATTCAACCTAGTCTCAAACTGACCTCAAACTCACAGTGTTGGCTCCTCTTCTGTTTTCAGTTTAACACCTCTGAAGTGTGGAGAGACTGCAGCATGCTCTGTATTCTGGACAGGACAACACCATACAAATACTCACAGCATCAATACAGTGGATATTTTTCTGAATAGATATAGAAAAGGACAATAGATAATGTGTTTCATGCCTCAGGTAGTAATGTAATAGGTGGTAAATGTTCATAAATGGGGAATATCAATAATATTCTGTCACTCAGACACTCATAATCAAGTATATTATCCACAGTTTCCAAAAAAAAAGCAAAAGCTGCAAAAAGAGCTGATAATACATGTATATAAAAGAACCGTTTCAAGAAAAGATATTGTATATGGTGATGTTTCTGCACTTTTGTGGATTATATTATTGTGTATTGTCTTTTTGTGCTATACTTGCACCTCAACTAAGTTTTTGCACATTTCTGATGAATTTCCAATTTTCATCCGAGCAAACTAATTAGGATAATCCAAAAACAACAGATATTGAGATAATATTTTCAATATCGCCCACACAAAGCACGTCACCACCACTTCATATATCACTATATACATGGAATGGCAATGTCAAAAATAGTCTGCACGTGGAAACGGCATGCTTCACGGCATCCACAGTCGTTAGTTTGACATGATGTTACGAAAAAGCGTGTTGCACTAATCGCGTGCGATTTTCACTTAGATGTATATATATTATCCCATGCTTCATTAATCAAAACAAAAATACCCTCTTTCCCATTTTTTTTTATTTTTTTTTGCAAAAGATGAAACAGATTCATGGATAACATAGAAAATAAAAGGGGTTCATGCTAAAAACATCAACAAGACACAGAGTTTATGTATTAAAGCAGACAGCCAACATGGGGCATAAAGTCTGACAAAAACAAATCACATCACTATCTCAGTCTCTTTAAATCAACAGAAATGTATCACCATGTGACCACAATCTGCTCATATACCCCACGCTGATGGCTCCATCTATTATCGCTGTTTAGTTCTGTGTTTTTTATCTTCCTGAGGAGCACCTCTGCTTCACCTGGTGTTCTGAACATGTGCGTTTACCTTCAAAAGTCACTAGAAAAGTCGCTGGGAACGAAAACCCATGTCGCAGCCTTCTCTTCCTGAATTCCTCACAGATGTGGCGAAACTTTTCTTGCTGTTGACGAATCTCATAAGGAATATCCGAGGTGAAGAAAACTCGTTTGCCTTTGTACTGGAGGTCTCTTTTAGCTTTTGCAGCCTTCATGACACGTTCCTTCACATGGTGGTTAAGAAACCTCATAATCAGGCATCGTGGTTTAGGTTTATCAAGCTGCTGGTCTTTTTCTGGCCGCAGGCGATCCGCTCTTTCCATTGTAAATGGGAGGAGAGCAACTCCTGAGCCCCAAATTTAGCTCAGGAATGACCTTCTCAAGAAAGTTTCACAATTGTCCACCTTCTTCTCCTTCCGGTAGCCCTACAAGTCTGATATTGTTCCTGCTAGATCTGGACTCCAAATCCAGGATCCTACTATTCATATTCTTGACCTCCTTCTGCACTGCCACAACCTCGGCCCGCAGCACCGGCAGCTCATCTGTATTGTTTGAAATATGCTGCTCAGCCTCACTTATGTGTGCTCCATCCGCTCCTGACGCCTTTGACTCCTTTGTGTCGGATCCCATTCGATCACATCCGCTCCTGCCGCGTTTGACTCCTTTATGTCGGATACAATTTGGACAGGTTGGGCCGATAATATAATAGATCCATGGTCGGGCTGCGTCAAGCGCCACTCTCATTTCTGCTCTCAGCGTCGCCATGTCACGAAGCATTTCACTTTTCATTTCATGCATCATAAGGGAAAATTGGTGTAAGGATCTTCCTTTCTCCTTTTGACAAGAGCGAGCTTGACAGCCCTACTTAGAGGACAGAGCTATGTTTATCTGTAGATTTCTGGCTGTCGGCAGCTGCATCGCCATGTTAGCCTCGTTAGCCTTGTTAGCATGTGAGGCTGTTTTCAACCAGTGCCGCAGACCATCAGTTTTGTTTGCTTTGTTCCCATAGCGTTACCAGTCTTGAGTTTTCCGTGTTTGATCATCTATTCTTCCACAATATTGGGCTTTGTGTGTAAAACTATATTTTTTAAGATAAGTCTCAACAGCAACGGAGTGAGTGTGAGTCCACGCTAAAGACAAACAGGAAGTCCCTTTCACTATTATTACATTACATTGCAATCTCTTCACTCTTACCACATTTTTAATCGAGTCCACTTGATGAAGTATAACCAGCAGCCACTGAGCTGACTGCATCTTATGGCATTAAAAACATCCGTAACTGACAAGCTGCAAGTTAGAAATGTTTAATGCCATGCTGTGGAACCTTCCAGGCAAAGTAATAACATCTCCATGGATACAAAAGCTCCACATTAGCGTTACATGCACAGTGCACCATAAGGTTCTATTAGGTTCCCATTTTGGCACATCTAAAATAAACAGACAAAGAAAATGCTGATGACATACATACTTCAGAGCGTCTAAAATTTACATCTGGGGCCGTCTAAAGCAGAAGACCCCCTCAAACGGGTTTTATACAACTTAAAAATTATTATTGAAACTAATCAGCAAGAATTGACCATCATTGTATTCCTTGAGGTGGTAAATGGGATTTTTCTGAAGTTCAATTTTTAGCTGATTTTTTGGGTTAGTCCTTGTTAAAAACGTAATCATATTTTAACCCAATTTAGCTCAAATGCACACCTACAATATTCCTTTTAAAAAATATATTTTTTAGACCTGTTTTAGACCTGGTGATACTCGGAGGGCTAAATATTTTCTTAGGAGGTACTTGGTCTTAAACGTTTGAGAAGAATTGTAGTTGGCCAAAGTCATTTAAACTGTATTTACTAAATGCAACAAAACTTAGAAAGTATAAGAATGTTTTTAGCGGAAATATGAATAGTTATAGACATGGGAACGAGCAATGACGGCCCCCACACTCTGCAGGCCCCTACACTGCAGCCCAGGTAAATCCTTGAAACTGCCCTGTCAGTGTCTTTTGGGCCAATGGTTATTATGACAGTCTACTATGAGGGCAGGATGAGCATGAGAAATGAACGGGCCCAGCTTACAATCACCTCGGCCCGACCATCTGCTTATTGCGGGCATTTCTGTGTAATGGCTCTCAGCCGGTGAACACTGGTCCCCTGAGCCGTGACCTCAGCGACGGATCATGGCGACGAGAAACGGAGCAATCAAAGCGCATTCACTCTCAGCCCGTCATCTTCTCTTCTCCAAAAGCTATCACACAGGCTGCAGCTGTAAACATTCTCCTCTGACACACTCCTGTGCCACTCTCAGACACACACAGGCAGATAACAGCTTCTTTTTTCAGAGGAAGCCAAGATGAATGAGCTGAATGCGGCTGAGAGTGGACCAGGGACAAGGTGCACAGTCCTTTGGTCAGGTGTTTTCCCAGCAAGCTACTACACTTTCATCTCAAACCCATAAATACACTGCTATTCCTCTGACTCGCTTCAAATGACTGAACTCTTGTACAATTCCAGTGATAACTTGGTTATTTATATCAGCTCAATGTGCAAACCCTTATCCAAACTATTTGTTGCCAGTCTTGCATTAACCAAAATAAACGTGGATTTGTGCATCTCTGTAATACTGGTAAAGTCCATAGCAAACAAGGCCATATGTACATTACATAAGACTGCAGGACAGTGACGCCCCCTTCTGGATAACAATATTCTCTTTCGCTTAATATCATAATTTAGAAATGACACGTTGAAGCTGCATTATATGACATTAGAACAATTGTTTGTTGGTTTGTTGGTGTGGGTGGGGGACGGTGGGTGGGTCCTCTCACTTTGCATGGCCAGTAAAAGTTCAAATGAGCCTAGAATGGCAGAACAAAAGCCATCATTAGACCGGCTTCAAAACAAGATGTCGCCCTCTAGTGGATAATCTTCAAATGATCTCCACGTGTCACAGCAACAATAATGCTATTTCAGAAATATAAACTATATCGACAGTAGTGGTAGTGTGCTAAGGTAAGCTTCGCCTTTTCTTTTCTTTGGGTTCATACAGAAGCAGGTGATTATATCCTTGTTCTTCTACAGCTGGGACTTACCAGTGGAGTCAGATGGTGTTTTATTTCTGTCTGTCACTGCAGCTGTTCAGCTCAGAGTGAGCGGTGGGCTCCAGCTCCACTCACTACTCAGGGTAAGCTAACAGTTTGTTGTTCCTCTTTTGCTTTTGCATTTGTAGCCACACTAATTCTTCCTAAATCCTGTCCAAAGTGTATACAGCCTATAGATTGTATATCCTATTACAATACTACTACACCATATATAGTCTACATGTGGCCTAAATGTAGATTACTACGTCTTTCTTGAGTGGTGTTTCTTTCTTTTCTTCTTTAAATCTTTGTACTTTTACGCATGTAAAAACCTAATATAATATTTTTGTTATTGGAGCATGCAAAGTAGGCCGACCTGTACTTTTATTCGGGGATTTGGTTTTTGGTACAGGCCTAGTCTACATCCTCCACTTGAGTTGTTGTTACAAAGTTGTTATCCTTGTCTTTTACAGGTTGTCCATTAATGTCGCAGTATGACTCTCCAGTGGACCGCAGTGGCATGTTTTCTTTATGCAGAAGTCGTTGCCAACGTCATATTATGTATACCATTTATATCAGCAAAAAGGTGAGCCAAAGAAGGCTGTAATGTTTTCTGTTGCAGCTTTAAATGTGTATAAATTGTGTTATATTGTATTTCCTTTTTCGTGAATGAGCTGAAAATGTTACTACTTTTCCCATTCATTCACTCTAAATAACATTTAATCGTTCTTTCTGCCAAAAATGGAATCGTGAAATGTGGGGCGATAGTGCACATTGTCCAGCAGATGGCGCCCACTTCTTCTGTACTGTTTATTGGCTTAATGCACTGTGAATGTCCTTTAACCCCACTTCCAGGTGGAGGCGGGTTTTCAGCTGGGGGATCTGGAACTGGCTCAGCCCTTATTGGAACAAATGCTTCTTTACTATGATCATGGTCCTTATTGTGCTGTTTCTGGGTAAGCAGACGCCGCTGACTCACGCGCAATCTGCCGCCATTCAAATCTGGTGTTAGGATTTTCTCAACAATCTGTCTTTTGTTTGTAGATGCGGCCCGTGAAGTGCAGAAATATTCCGGCCCAGAACCCATGCAGGATGCCAAGGTCAACCCCAACGTGTACGACCACGTTCACATGAAGCTGTTCAGGGCCCAAAGAAACCTCTACATCTCCGGCTTCTCTCTCTTCCTCTGGCTGTCTGTGTTCTTTATTTGCCTGTGTTCATCAGACTAAAGTGCAGACACATGCCAATTTGATTTTAATCTTTTTCTGAAATGCATATCCCAGAATAATGCGTCGAGTCGTGACCTTGTTAAACCAACTGGCGGTGAGTGCAGAGAACAGTGCTGCCCTTCAAGCGCAAATGGACAATATGACTAATGCAGTGAAACAGCAGGAAGAGGACAACAAAATGCTCCGACAAGTGAGGAGAGCAAATACAGTATATGCAGCTCAAATCTGTGCTAAATGACATAGTCCGGAGGGGATCTAACGACATTATTCTTTTTTTGTGTGTGTCTCTTTAGGCCCTGCTTGATGAGGAGAAGACTGTGGCTGCAAAAAATCAGCAGCTAAAGTTGGAAATTCATAAGCTTGAAAGTCAGCTAAAGACTGCTGAGTCAGGTGAGCAATGACGCCTGACTTGAAATGGGATTCCTCACAAAGTCAGCTTTTAACATACCATAAGGTGTAAGGTCTACGTGCACCCTTTAGAACCTGACATAGAACGTCCTCCGAGGCATTATTTTACATTTGTACATGATGTGGTGTCATTTTTCGGACAATCAAGTCAATCTTTGCTCTTATACAACCCCCAAACTTCATATTACGTCAATATAATACAAATGAGGACATGTTTAATGTTTCAAATGACTAAAATGCCCACTAAGTATCTATATTCTTTCCCAAATGTGGAAATTCCAGCGCTCTAGCTCTCGAAATGGTTTAATAACTTTTATCTGGTTTCATTTGAAGTTATATTTTTTGAGATAGAGATGTTTTATGAATATGAATAAAAACATAAAATCGAAATTAGATGTTTCAAATTGCAAAATATTAACAATAAAACAAGTCATATATGAAATAGTGAATAGTTCAAATATAACCATTTGAGGTCCAAAATCAATAAACCTTTGTCATCTGATCAGCAAGTTCATTCATGTAATGTACAAAAGAGACAAAAATATTACAATGTGTATTGAAAATTGCAGCAATTGGTTTTATGTGGGCACATTTTTAGATTTGTGTGGCGATGCGTAACAAAGGCCACAGAAAACAAAGCAGAAGGTCGTGAATGTGTGCTTCTTAAAGCTCATTTTGTCCACTGTCATGTGCAGAATGAATTCTTACCCTTTTTTTTATTGATTTCTTCTGTGAAAGTTGCTGAAAAATAATGGAAATGGGAAATGGGAGCGCACCCGTAGGTCACAAAGGGCTCATTTGTACGTGCAGTTTGTAGGACATAAGAGCACATTTCCTAGTTTTCTTGTTGCTTGCAGCTGTGCAAAGGTCACAGGCGGAGGTGGAGGCCATGAAGAGGCAGGCCAAAGGTCTGGCTCAGGAGTACGACCGACTTCTGAGTGAACATCATCAGCTCCAGGTAAAAATAAACAGAAGCTCTGAACTCCAGAGAAAAGTCACCTCAAGTTTATGTTTATTCCACAGAATCAACCAAGTGCTGCAGACAAAAAGGACCTGTAGTTTAGGACCGTTTGATTTTCTTAATTTGATTGTATTCATTTAATGTTTTTTGTGCTCATTAAAGCTGGTGACTCCTGTAAATGTTTCATATGCTGTCGTAAAAATCAGCTTTACATCGACTTTGTAATAAATGATTCTTTATTCACTGTTTCCACTTTGTTTTTCATCCAAATTGATTCAGTTAATTGCAAGACAAGACCTTTATAATTGAGCTACTTTCAGAGAAAACTTGGTTATTCACGTAGAAAAAGTCCAAAGACAAGCTTGAGTGCAAAAACAAGGTTAAGATGTAAAATAATTATATTTCATTTAAAAAGAAACTACAGTCCACTTTTCCCACTTGTAGCTGATGCTCCTGTTAACTTCACTTGTGACTTTCCCACACACAAATGAAAAACAGTCAAACCATTAAGTAAGAATTTAATCCGTTTAAAAGTAAAAACGTCAACCAATGTACAAAACACGTACGCCACATTATGAACCTACAACACGTCACATTCCTGCAATTACACATGTGGAAAAATTCTTTGTTTTGGACATTTCGAAACTTCTGTACAAATATAAAGCCTGTGCTTGAGTCAAAGTGTGCGTTCCGGTACAAATCTGAGATGCTTCGCGCGGCTGAGAGGGGGGCGTTTGTGCTGTGGTCGGTCACAATCGCGTTTCTCTGTCGGAATTAGAGTTCAAGGCCAAAACAAACTGCTCGCACTGTCCGGAGCTGCTCTCGTCTTTCTTGAGCGATTCCTGCTCTGCGTTCCCCGTGGCCAGAGCGCTTTTCTCCTGCATTTGAATCTGTCTTTTCAGAACGGCGAAACCCAAAATGCACAGGAAAAAAGACACCGTCCGTAAGCCCAGCGTCAGGCCCAGATACACTATCCTGGAATTCAAACACAGCCGTCATCGACATGGCCACCATGGCAGGAATAATCGATGTCATTGTGAATGTATATTACCTGTAGGCAGAAGTGTTGTAAATTCGACATGCTCCTCTTCCTCCACACGTTTTGTATCCCCACTGGAGACACGTCGAGTCAATGATGGCTCCAAAATATATGGGTGCGGGTATTCCAGCTGGTTTAGCAGCACAAGCATATGTTTGTCAGACAATGCATACAAGCACAAGGATGTATACGTTTGTGCAAAGGGGGAAACGAGGAATACCTCCAATAGAATTCACAACCGGATGAACTATGTCTAGGATTTTTGACGTGGGTTTTGCTTGCCTCGTTTACTGAACTACAGTAAATTGAACGCTCCCACCAGAAAAAGTAAATGAATTAACCTTAAGCATTGTACTTTGGGGGACCTTTCTTTAGCTACACGAATGTAAGTCTCTTCACACGTTCAAAATACTATTCTTCAAAATAAAACCCCATATTTATTTAGCTTAGGTTTTTAAATTGAGACACTGAAGGGGGAAAAGTCTATCAGGTATCAGTTAGACACTTTTTTGTGGTTACTTACTGTACATACATTTAGAAAATACGTATTCAAATGGTCGTCCTATAATGTTTTCATATGTAAATAATAGAAAACACATTTTATGCATGAAAACTGCCCAAATTGCAGATATTTGCGACATTTAAATCTGAAAAAATGTAGGTTTAAATGTATTGCTTTGTTTTGTTGACAGATTAGATGGACAGCTCGACAGATAAATAGATAGATAAATAGATAGATAAATGGATTTCATGAGTGCCCGGTCAAATACAAAACACATAAAACAAACAGTAGCACAGATTGTCCAGCTAAAATGTCAATAAAACATTCAATAAGTTAAAAAATACATAAACACACACACTTGAACAAGTGCTTTGAATTCATTAAAAGGCTCAAAATGATCCAATTTCAATAGTATGTTTTTAAATAAAACACCTTCAGGGGCAGATTGGACAATTCTGTTGTTGCCAGGTGAAATCTTAACTGATGAGAGAACTACGTGACTAAAACAAATAAAATAAGAATGGGTTTTGCGTGTAGTGTCCGAACATGCACGATGAAGTAAAAGTGTTAAAAGTGTTGAAGGACGGTGTGTTACCCAGCGTTCGAGTGGCCAGTGTGTGGATTCCAAGAGCAAGAGATTTCAGCTCAGGTTTGATGCACCTAGAAGAGCAAACATAAGACAGGTGGGCGTGTCCATGGAGATTTTAGTGTTTTGTCAAGAATGTTCCACAGTATGGTATTAAACATGCTGAAATAATGAAATGAAATAACTCCTTTATTAACATTTTGCATACTTCACCCGCGTTATGTTTCAAACCACTACACCAGCTATGTTCAGTTGTTGTTAGGAACAGTTTATTGTTTATTGATTCTGCTGTCTGACCTGACGAGCAGCATGAAGCCCGGCGTTCCCCCGAGAGAGATGATGAAGGAGCTGAGCACGGACAGCGCCAGGAAGTACGGAAAGACGTGCTCACAGCTGCCTCCTCGCGGGCACTGACCCAGGGAGGCTGTGAGGTTCACCGGGAGGGCACATCTGCAGTTCTCAAACACCTATAGGAGGAAACAGAGAGCGACGCCTATAGTATGAACAGGGAGTTACAGCACAGCGGGGGGGAGGAGCCCTGCAGCCACGATGTCGTTATTATTCAACTTAAAGGTCATTTGACACAAAAAACAAAAGCACTAGGGATATCAATGTTTACAACGTCAGTGTTTCAAGTTTTGTTCCAATGTAGATTCATTTTCATACTTAAGTTAACCCCTTGATGCTTGAATAATTTTTCCAATATATAAAAAATATTTGAAGTTGTGGAAATGTTTTTCAATAGCACTTAAAAAAGGGTTTTGTTTGTCGTAGACCTGCAACACCAGCGGAACACCACTTTTTCTGGAGCTCAAACCGGAAATTAATACTATCAAATGATGAAAACCAAGGAAATAACTGTGCCTTGTTGGTTGTTGGTGTCTAATTGTGTTTGTCGCAAATAAGAGGCACCAGGCCTTCAGGGGTTACGGGACTTCTCTACGTGTCACAAAATGAATATCCTTTATACTGAGTCAAAGAAACCTCATCAGACGCACTGTGTTTTTGCCCGCGCCTGAGCTGGCGGTGCATCCGGCCAAACATGGGGAAACATAAGTGATGCCGTTGCTCCCGCACACTGGGTCCCACTCTCTCCTGGAACACGAGCAGCCCCAGTTACACTCCGCGAAGAGCGAGCGTTCCTGGTAGGACAAGCTTTCCCCGCTGCACAAAGCAACAGCAAAATGCATATATTATTGACTGCGTGAATGAAAAATGCATTAAAAAAAAGACACTCCATCCAGTGCATTAGGAATGAGTCTCAGCTAGAAAATACAAAGGGAATTATGGGAGCAGGGATTTAGACTGTAATATATAGAGTATCGAAATCCAATGTATGCTTGTACATGCAAAATGACATGTTTGAGAGTATTGAAGAGACTTTTCACATTAGCAACAATAGTGATTTGTGTTATAATGTATTCATTCAAGGTCTAAACCTGCCATAACAACCTCAGGGCGATTTACAAATGCAACAAAGCAAATCCCGGCCAAATCACCAGCAATCACTCACGTTGTAATTGTGTATTCTGTATTATGACATCTTGTGACATGCGAAAGACTCACCCGGTGTACGAAACTGTGACGCCTGCCACCTTGGCGTTCTCACAGCCCATAGCGAAGAAGAACAGTGACAGGAAGTAGCCCAGCAGGGAGGTCCCAAAGGCAAACTTGGCCGCTCCCATAATACCCAGCTTACAGTTCTTCATGAGGAGCCCACCAGAGAACATCCCCAGGGCCACAGCTGGGATGTTAATGATGCCTACGCCAAATGGCACAGGAGAAGAAGCACGCGTCAATGTATAGACACGGTGAAGCAAACATTCTAACAAGCTCACCCCAAAACCGCTTAACTATTTCAAGAAGAAGAAGTTACCGATACATTATCATGACTTGACCTAGTTCTCAAAGCCTTGCTCATTATTTCACTGCCTGTCTTGTTAAAATGTGAACGACACAGACCCGAACCCGGCTTAGGTCATCCCATTTATTCTATTTTGTTCACCATCTGATATAAACATGACACAAAAGCTATTGGGAAGGTAAAATATAAAAGGAAAGCTATTACCCACTTTATAGGCCTTTTCCATGGGCACCTACTTGGCTCTACTCTACTGTCCTCGGCACGACTGCTTTCGTGCAATTCCATTTGGTGCTACCGCCTCAGACCAGATACTTTTTTAGAACCCTATTCCCCTTTGGGCTAAGTCCAGCCAAGCAGGGACTAAACGTCCACTTAGCATCAGGTGTTTCCTGCCCAGCGTAAATCCATTCGCTTCAAGACGACCAAGTGTTCAAAACGATCATAGCCCCTTTTCACGAGTTCCGGTTGCCGTAAACGTGCAGCTCTTCACTTCTCGTTCCATTCTTTCTCAATGCCAATTACGGAATGGGAATTATCATCAATCAAAATGAAAAAAATCGATCGCACAGCAGAGAGCGAGTTACAGATGGATAATCACTGGCCGCATGTTAAGACTTTTACGTACCATGTAAACTAAAGTCTAACAGACATGAACACACATAAAACAGACAAACTTGATCAAATACACAGAATGCAAAGTCGAGTGTTTTTGTAAACAGGTTTGTTCAGTTTGTGGTTTTATTATTATACGTTTTATTTATACAGGGAGGGCTCTTGAGAGCAAGTGAAGTATTTACATGGTACGTAAAGGTCTCAACATGCTGCCAGAGATGATCCTCCCCTCTTTGCGTTCAGTAATTATGGTTCATTTTAGCGAGACTCTGCTAATTCCCCATACGGAATGAATGGAGCAGGAAGTGGAGCTCCGCATTTTTAAGATAAACCAAATCATTTTAAAAATAGACACATGTAATATTTCAAAGACTATAGAAAGTGTGTCCTGCCATGTTAAACAGACTTTTAAAACTTTCATTTAGACCTTGCTCAAACTGGAACCAAACTTATGTATTCCGTAAAAGGGGCCTCTATTTAAAATGTGTGAGCTGGAGCAGAAAGCATTCATCAAACACAAGCCCTAAAACACATGCAACGGCCACGCATCCCTGTCTGCATCTTTAAACAGGGAAGCGGCTGCTGCTAACTCCACAAGCTCACTCACCCATGAGGAAATTGGCCTTGGATGCCGACAGGCCGTAATGCTGCTCGATGTATTTGGGTTTGTACGTGACCATTCCAATGAGAGAGTTGAACTGGATAATGGTCACACATAAGTAAAGGATGTAGACGGGGTTTCCAAGCAGACTTTTTAAGGTGGGAATGAAATCTGGGGAAATACATGTCAAATATTCTTTAGTTTCATATTTAGCTTTACTTCTACAAATGGGAAAAGGGTCATTTAATTCAATATTTTCATTCAAAAGTGAACTGCAAACATTATATGCGTCATTCCAACACCCAAACTGTAGTAAGTAGCATCTAAACTTAGGATTTCATAAGATCTATACACAAGTACTACAGATACCAATGCGTTTTGTATTCAAATGTACTGAAACGTCAGTACAACAAATAATTTCAATTTGTCTGTCATTTTTTTTTAGCTTGAACTGATTAAGAAAATAAAATAGATGTGCAGATGAGCTAAAATATGAAAAAATTGACTTACGAAAATGTATTAAAATTTGATTTTTTTATTTTTCTTTAAAGAACAGCAATAATAAAAAAAATGTTTTAAGTATTGATATTTTTTGCAAGAGAACCAATACTTTTTGATACTTCAGTCAGTATCGATATATCAATATTTGGTATCAATCTGCTATACAGAAACTCTGTCTGCTCTATCTTTTCTTTTACAACTGTCTCAGTGCTTGGGACTGGTCCAAATAATTGTAGGCCATCTTTTTTTAAACCTAAAAATGAAATCTTTCACTGAATGTAGTTGAAGTGTTTGACGTCACAGTTTATGTTATCAAGATGCACCAGTAAGCACCAACGTTACTTTGAATTTATATTATACAGCAATTGGCAAAGTTTCATACTGTTTGTGCTGGTTAAATCCAGTGGTGGAAGATGTACTTGCTTTTGTTACTTAATAAAAGGATAGATACAGGACTAAAAAATTACTCAAGTAAAAGTAAAAGTATGACAACAAAATGTCTATTTATGTAAAGGTACAACAAAATGTCTATTTATGTAAAGGTATGGCTGCTCGGATCCTGACTAGAACCAGGAAGTACGATCACATTAGTCCTGTGCTCAGGTCTCTGCACTGGCTCCCTGTGGCTCAGAGAATAGACTTCAAAGCAGCTCTGCTTGTATACAAGTCTCTCCATGGCCTAGCACCAAAGTACATCTCGGACATGTTAGTGCCATATGAACCATATCGGACTCTGAGGACCTCAGGGACCGGCCTCCTGCTGGTGCCCAGAGTCAGGACTAAACATGGGGAATCTGCGTTTCAGTTTTATGCAGCTAAAATCTGGAACAGTCTTCCTGAGGATGTGAGACAGGCCGCTACTCTGGCATTGTTCAAATCTAAGCTAAAAACAGTTTTGTTTGACTGTGCATATGACTGAAATGATTTTATTAGCACTCTTTTAAGTCTTAAATTATTTGACGGATAGCCTGAAAATGGCACCTTTAAATTTCCTTAAATTAAGGTTTTGTGATTTCTGTCTTTTTCTTTGTGATTTTAATGCATTTTTTCCTGTTGTGTGAAGCACTTTGAATTGCCTTGTGTACGAATTGTGCTCTACAAATAATCTTGCCTTGCCTTGCCAGGAACCACTGAAAAGGTGAAAAGACAGATTTTGAGAACATTTATTTGTATATTTTTGTTTGCCCCAAGTAAAAGGTCGTCTCAAACTTTAGAGAAAAGTTCTTTTTACTTTTTAGACCGGTTAAAAATGTAGTGGAGTGGAAAATACAGATGCCTGCTCTCAAATGACTGAAGTAAAAAAAAAAAAGTATTTACTGTTAAATTGCCTGAAGTAAAGTATGTTTACTTTTGTACTGTGTTATTTTCCACTACTGCTTCAATCAACAGTTTTGTGAAGCCCTTTGAGGCGGACTGCTGGTTTGGGCTTTACAGAAATAAATATAATTGGAATTAATATTTCATTATTCATCCACAGTCATTTACATATATAAGGGAACACTTGCACACACATCAAAATGAAGACTAAACCTAAAAGTGAATGACCAGAACTAGAACAGAACCAAACCAAAGTCAAACCCCGGACTAAACTGAGCTCAATTGGACCCTAAATCACCTTTGGCCATCTGGAGCAGGTCCGCCGGCTCCTCCTGCCTGAACTTGTGCTGCATCCGTGGGGAGTCCCTGATGAAACGCGCCTGCTCCGGAGTGCAGCTCGAGTCGTGCTTCTCCACCGGGACGGGCAGAGACTTGGGCAAAAACCAGAACGGAACCGCCGACATGAGGGTGACAACACCGGTAATGATGTACCCGAGCCACCACGCCCCGACCCAGCGGGCATCACCGGGGGTAATAGTCACAGTTTCTAGAAATAAGGAAGTCACATTCATATTTGAGCAAGATTCTAGTGTTATTCATGAGTGATTTCTTACCCATGTCCACGTTGCCAACATCCACATAAATTTTGGCACATAATGAACCAAGAAGGTATCCAAAAACAGGACCAATCACAGATATAGTTTGGACACAACCTGCACCAAAAAAAAACAATCTGTTATCACCCATAACTTCACACATTTTATCCAATATCAATGAAAAGATTTCCTGTTTGATATTGCATTTATTCCTAACTAACAGTTCAAGTACTCTAAGTGCTATTTACCATCAGGGGTGGAAGAAGTACTCAATTTTGTAAAAGTAAAAGCAGCACATTAAAAAATCTACTTAAAAATCTAGGGTTTGAATTAAAAATGTACTTTAAGAGTCAAAAGTGTTTCACACAGATTTTGAGAACTGTTAAAATGAAGAACTGTGCTGATCTGTGGACACTTTTATGAAAAAAAATCTAGTGCATGTTATGATATATTTTAGCTTGAACTCAACACCTTTCGGCAAAATGTCATTAAAATTGCACTAAAAATAACCTCTATGAAAAGTACTTTCTACTTTTTCAGTCCAGTTCAAATATGTAGTTGAGCAGAAAGTACAGATACCTGCTCTCAACTTTTGTACATAGTTTCCACCACTAGTTACCACGCTCGCTCTAAAAGTAAACTATGCAGTGTAGGAACTGTAGTAAAGGTTAGAGTGATAGTACAAAACATTCCTTCACTCACAGAAGCTGTCACAATAGCAGAAAACAGTACATTGGAAACAGGCTTCTCAAATTAAAGCGGAGGGGCGTGTGTACCGATATAAACAGCCGCGTTCTCGGAGCGCGCGTAGTCATCGATGTACGATATTCCTAACGGCTGAACTGGGGTCTCTCCGATTCCGCGAAGGACGTTTCCCAAAAACACATAGATCCACATGGAGACACTGGACTCCTGCTCGCAACCTGGGAAATAACAGCATCCAACTCCAAACGTATCATGGAAAATATGTGGCGGGATTGTTGTGTGCCATTGTTGCCTGCTTTGCTCACCTGTCACGGCCGACTCGGGTGGTCCCGGTGAGCACGGGCTGAGGACGTTGGACGAATTCAGTGACGGTCTGACTGCGGTGTGGATCTTGTAGCTGTGGACAAAATAGAAAGAGTTTAGGGAGTTTGGAGTCTTGGAGTCCCAAGGTTTAATGTTTAGTGCGGAAAAATATACACCAACCTGCCGATTAAGAAGTGCGGCATAGCGATGAGGAAGGTCCCAAACGACATGAGGACACACCCAAGCGCAATGATCTTGGGTCGGTGCAGTTTGGCCCCGAAATAGCTCACGAATGCGATCACCAACAGATTTCCTGCAAACGGGAATAAAAGTATTTTCATGATGCCAATGCGCCCAATCAGTGTCTTTTCTTTTTCTGTCACTGCGGTAAACCTTGAATGCCTCTTTTTGAAGATTGTTGGATCGGAAATTATTGCGATTAAGCTGTAAAGACACTTGCCTATTTCAAAGCTTCCATCAATGATGCCGATTAGATAACTTGAGATGTCAAAGCGCCGCTCCAGCTGGGTGATGGTGCTCTTCATGTAGCTGCCCGACAAGGCCTTGGCAAAATAGGCAAAAGACAGGGCAGCGAGAAACATCTGCAAACACAAGAAGAGCAGAGGTGAGCACGGGTGAGCACGGGTGAGCACGGGTGAGCACAGGTGAGCGGGTGAGCGCGGGTGAGCGGGTGAGCACAGGTGAGCGCGGTGAGCGCGGGTGAGCGCGGGTGAGCGGGTGAGCACAGGTGAGCACGGGTGAGCACAGGTGAGCGCGGGTGAGCGCGGGTGAGCAAGGGTGAGCACGGGTGAGCAAAGGGTGAGCACGGGTGAGCACAGGTGAGCGCGGGTGAGCGGGTGAGCGCGGGTGAGCGCGGGTGAGCGCGGGTGAGCGCGGGTGAGCAAAGGGTGAGCACGGGTGAGCACAGGTGAGCGCGGTGTGAGCGGCGGGTGAGCGCGGGTGAGCGCGGGTGAGCGCGGGTGAGCGCGGTGAGCGCGGGTGAGCGCGGGTGAGCGCGGGTGAGCACGGGTGAGCGGGTGAGCGCGGGTGAGCGCAGGTGAGCAAAGGGTGAGCGCGGGGTGAGCGCAGGTGAGCGCGGGTGAGCGCGGGTGAGCGCGGGTGAGCGCGGCTGAGCGCGGGGTGAGCGCGGGGTGAGCGCGGGTGAGCGCGGGTGAGCGCGGGTGAGCACGGGTGAGCACAGGGTGAGCACAGGGTGAGCACAGGGTGAGCACAGGGTGAGCACAGGGTGAGCACAGGGTGAGCGCGGGTGAGCACGGGTGAGCGCAGGTGAGCGCGGGTGAGCGCGGGTGAGCACAGGGTGAGCACAGGTGAGCACAGGGTGAGCACAGGTGAGCACAGGACTTAAGGGGGACATATTATGCAAGATCAACTTTAATAAGATTTGAGTCTTGTTACAACAACGTTCCTTCATCATTAGTGTCACTCAAAGTTCTATTTCGATTGATTCCTGCATGTTTGAGTAATCCTGTATTGTTCTGCAACCGAGGGTCAAGTGCTCCGAAAATTCCTGTTTTCACCTGCCCCCTATCCCCGCCCACGTCACTGAACTCGCGATTATTTGGCCAAAAAGTGCTTAGAAAAGAGTGCTTAGGTTCTAAAGTGTCCATAGCCACTTTTCAGAAATAAAAACATGTAAATGACAATCTCCTGTTTGTTACGGTGAAGTGTCACTTTGAAGGGGCGGGGCTTGTCAGTTCTGCAGTTTTAAACAGTAAATCAATGAAACTAAGCCATTTGAGATAAATATTGTGATAAATAAAATATAAAATATATGATCTACCCATGTAAAAGTTGAATACCATTTAAAAAACATATTATGACTCCTTAAAATATATTTGTGATGTCGTAACATGCGCTGTGATGCACCATTGAAAACATGTAAAGTAACACATAAGGATTGTCTTCATGTATTTAATTCATATTTATCTTATTTTAGGAAGTCACTAATTATGCATGAAAGGGTTTTAGTAAAAGTCCCATTTGAATCTTTTGTTTACACTGTGACTTCATGTGAATAAGAATAGCTTCACTACAGTGCATGCTGCAGATCCTCTTTGTGAGAGACCAGTGCACACAACAGCACCGCGCTACAGTGGTCTGATATTGAGTGCTCTCTTCTTTTTCCGTCACCTATAGACACTGATGGTTGCTAACAAAGGCAGGATTATAGCCGGCCTCAGCCAGACCTACGCCGCACACACAGACCTGACAGAGCCGTAGACACATGCAGTAATTGGATACACAGATGAGAAAAGAGGAAGCTGCACCACCCACCAATCTGTGATCCGTCGTTACAATTGTGACTGACAGTTCACCTGAGTGTCTGTGCCAAGATACGACATACGCTAATGACAGCTAATCAAACCAATCAGTCAGTCACATTAGTCTTTTGAGGGAAATCATATTAAGTAGAAGTCAAAAGTGGTGGCTCGAATAATTACAGTAAATTACAAGCATTTGGAGGAACTATTACTTGAGTATTGGGTAAGAGTTTGGAAGCAGGATCAGATTTAGGGTTGAATGTAATTGGGTGTACAAAATATTAAATAATGCACGTAATCTAAAAATACAGACACACAAAAAAATTTGATACAATTACTCACAGTGGGAATAATAGCATAAACCTTTATTTAGCTGTAACTCCAAACTAAGTAGTACTCAATAGAAGTAAAATTATTGTGTCAGAAAAACTGTAGTAATTATTATTATTATTATTTTATTTTTTTCAAACACAAGTTGGTCCATTGTTAAAAGAAGACAAGGTACAACAAAAACAACTAAAACACAGCAGTTTAGTCCATAAAATAAAGAATGACTGTATTTTTTGCAACATAGGGGCAGGCTGCGCAGATTTGTGGTTCTCTACTGGTAAAAATCCAAACAGTAATTAATTTTTATGATTACTTTCTGTAGGTATTACTAAAGTTGATTGGATTTGAACTAGAAGGAATTACATATTGACCTATTTTTTCAAAAATAACAAAAAATATTGAAAAGAAAGAAACGACAAGCCTTA
Source organism: Chaenogobius annularis (assembly GCA_015082035.1). NCBI lineage: Eukaryota > Metazoa > Chordata > Actinopteri > Gobiiformes > Gobiidae > Chaenogobius > Chaenogobius annularis. The sequence continues at coordinate 75,230 of BJKM01000453.1, read as the reverse complement.
CCTAAGTGTATCAATATGCACTTATCTGCTCTAATTCTTGAACTGTTCAGATGTACGGTACTTCCAAAATTAGATTGAGTTGTTTTGCTTTGGTTAGCTTGTTTGTTTGTTAGATAAATAGTGAGATAACTATAGTGGCATTTTTAGAAAAGGTCTGTAAGAAACAATGCTCCTCGTTCTTGTAATTACTGAGTCTTTTGAGAGCTTTGTACAGAAGTGTCTGCTAATGTACATTTAGACAATGTGTCAGCTGATAAGAATGAAATACTCAGCAGTCTACACAGATCCAATGATCGAATGAGAAATGGGTTCACACCACAAATGGAGCTATGGCAACCATCTGGGTGGTCTGAGATGGATTAATACATGGGTTTGCCTAAGACGGAGCTTTGTATTGATGTGGGAGGCGGTTTGCGTTTCATAGAACTGAATGTGTTCCACTACAATAGGGCTGAAGAGCTTACCTTTAGGAAAAATGTGAAGTTTTAAGTTCTGTACGATTGCCTTGAGACATTTCTTACAAAATATAACCATTGTAACCATTGTAACTGTTCTCATTATGGAAAGTTATTAAAAAGATATATAATATAAGAAATAAAAATCTATTCATGAGTTGGCAACAGTGTATTTACTATACAAAAGATATGATATTTAGTTTTCATCATTTTTAAAACCCATCTATGGCTCACATAAAGCCAACTGCGGGGTCTTAAACATCTTAAATATGTTTAATGTAAACAATGATATAGAGTATATTACAATGTATTTTGTACTTTCTTTATTTTGTTTTAGTTTCACACGCACGTTCAAGCACAGGAAATGTTGATGTTCTTGCAATTTGGTCAAAGATTCTGGATTTCAAGCCATTGTGCAGATGAAATAATCCACTTTGTTTAGCAAGTGTTTATCAAAGGACGATGTAACTTTTCTGTTGTGGGTCAGACCCCTGCTCTGTGGAAATGGTATTGTTTAAATGGAACCTTTTGCAGTATTGGCATTAAACTACCTTTAAACAGATCACAAATGGATCTTCCTCAGGTTGTTATCGCAAAAAAAAAAAAAAAAAGAGTTTCTTGAAAAAACATAAACACTCTCCACAGGCCTGATCTAATTTTCAGTTTTGACTCATGTTAAACCAACAAAGACTACTTAGCGTTCATTCAACAGCATTCTGACAGTACAGAGGGATAAATGCATTTACCAGCAGTGACCCAGCAGTGACCCAGCAGTGACCCAGCAGTTTATCACATTCCACTGCTTTCTTTTACGTCTGTTCATTCAATAACGGACGCTTTCTGGTGTTGGATCCCGAGCTCTGAATAATAAGTAGGTCTACACCCCCGTAACCCTGTTCTGTGCCGCACGTGCCCTGGTTTACACAGTGCAGTGCTAATCCCGGCTAAACCAACATGCTTAGAACACCTATGACCAATACATGCGCGCATGGAAACAACTGGTTCTTTTATGCCGACAACAAATCAGTCCTGTAAATGTTACAATAAGACGTTGATGCTGGATTACCAAGCACCAAAATGGAAGCACACTAAACAGTAGCATAAATGGCTTTCCCCATAAAGTTGCCCAAGTATTTCACTAATCAGCTTTAGGAATAATTGTCCATTGCTTCTTAATCTAATTCAGAAGAACAAATCGCATGCTCTGACCTTTACCAAATCACAGACTTTGACAAAGACCAATTTATACGGCTATTAAACAGTCAATAGCCAGTTTATAGGCTACACTGTTTCAGATGCTGTTATATTTTAAACAGTTCACACCAATGTCTCTCAGCAAGGTGACACACAAACACAAAGACTAAAACTCCAAAAACGATACTTTTTTGATTTTACATGTGCGGGCTGAGTCTTGGCTATAGAACGGTCTGAGGGGGGCCGTCTAAAGCGGTTTACACAACAGCACTGTGTGTCCATGAAAGCCACATACAGTAATACTTTGCCCATCACATGTGCAGCCTCAGTGCTCTGCTGCTCACTTTCATATGATTTGCTTCGGGCCAGTCAAGTGACTTTGAACTGAGAGATATGTGGCTCCTGTGGCTTTCTCTGAGTGAACACGTCTATTTAGTGTACAGCAGATATTGGTATTTGAAAGTTACTGTAATGTATGCAATATAGAGGCTTTTGTCCTGGCTTTGCACTCCTTTTCATCAGTCTGTCATGTTGTATTCATGGGGTTCAGCGCTGTCTTGGGGACTTTTGCCCATCCAAAAGATATATTTTTTAAATTGTTAATTGCTGTGGACAAAGCCTTCAAATAAAGAATGATACACAAGTATAAGTATAAATGTAAGTATAAGCAATAATAGAGGCATTTAAAAGACTCTTTAAAGGACTGTATATGTGCTCTATGTAACTTTTCTGGTGGAGGGTTTGTTATTGCTTTGTCTTATATGTTCCATAGTACTTTATAACATTTCAAATCTAAATCTTACACACTTTTCTTTTAATCTGCATGTACCTGCTTTTTTAAAAATATACGATATATATATATATATATCTCGTGTATATATATATATATATATATATATATATATATAGTAAGAGAGCAGAAATCGAAATTAATGTACAAATAGACATAAATTAAGCATATAAAAAAATAACAGTCCCATTTAGTCAAAAGTCCATTTCCAAATTAAGCCTGAATGTCATTTTTTCCATTTGTTTGATGTCCGATGTCAGTCCAGTCTTTGATCGTTGGTGTGGTTCGTGTCATATATTTCTTTGTGATGGCCTTTTCAACATAATCGCTATTCAACATAAGGCCCGGGGGCCAAATCAGGCCCTCCAAGCAATGTAATCTGGCCCACGACCAATCTTCTATACAAAAACAATCATAATCTTGTTTACTGGTTTAATTCTGGGTTTGCACTAGTTTAGACCTGGTTTGGTCTAGGTTTATTCAGCTATTCAGTCCTTGTTTTACTCAGTGGTTTTGATTCATTGTTAGTCCTGATTCAGACCTGGTTGGTATTAGTCTCGTCCTAGTTTAAATCTGTTTCAGTACCGGATGGGCTACATTTTGCATGTTATTTTTCACAAAAATCGAATCTATCAGTAGTTGTTTTGTTGTATTAACTCAATGTATTGAAAAGTGGGATATTTTGCGTAACCTAAAATGTTGTTACAGTAGTGGCATGTTGTGCAGCTCTGACCCAGAGACCTTAGTCTTCCAAAAATCTGGCCCTCTGGAAATTTAAGTTGAATAGCTCTGTTCTAAAGATATCTGTTAATTGTGTCCATGGCAGGAGTTTTGAGGCCCACGTAAAGTGTTCTAAAATAGAGTGGGATAGCAGTGTCAAAAACAGTCTGAAGTGCAATGTTAATTTCAATCCAATATTTGTGAACAACAGGGCGGTCCCAAAACACATGATAGTGGTTTATCTCCTGGCTGCCACAGTTTCTCCAACAGTCTCCATTTCCTTGTGAATAATGAGCACTTTGACATGGTGTTGTGAAAAAACATGACACATTTTTCCAGCAAAATTCCCCCCAAACATGTGATTTTGTTGTCCTTCACTGGGATGTACACACATGTTCCCACTCCTCGGCCGTCCAAAAAGATTCACTTCTCTTTTTTACTTGTTTTTAATATATTTAGTAGAATAGCTGTCCAGCTTAGCAATGCACTGGTATTAGTTAGATATCATTCCACATACAACAATCATACCACAATCATACTACAATATGGTATTAACACACATTTTTTGTGCCTTTTTGCACAATTTTACCTCGAAATATTCTCCACTGATCTGACTTGTAACTTGTCCTGATAGCATCACCTGCTTGCCACCATGGAGATAGATATGTTTAATGCTATACTGTGGAACATTCCAAGGCAAGCAATAACATCTCTATGGATACAAGCAGGTTACACATCATCCACCAGAAAAGTGCACCTTTAATATAAGAGTTACTCAAACATATGTAGACAAAACATGAAACAACTTGTATATCAAGTCAACATGTGTTTTGGATGAGAAACCAGAATTATAATATGGTTATGAGCACAGAAAAGTCAGTGTAACATAAGGGGGGCTTTTCCCAAACATGTGAAGTAAGGCTATGGTTGTCCCTGAAAGGAAATACCGCTGCATCTGACCCATCTCCAGATGTTGAGTCTGTTGGTAAGAACTACTTTAGACAGAGGATTTAACCTGTTTTTAAGTTGATGGGGGTCTGTAAATGCAACACAAACACAAAAAGGACCCAGTGGACGCACCATGCCAGTAAAGAGGAAGTATTACAGCTGATACAAATGACTTTCCTCTACTATTGTCATGTAGCTTAAAATATAGTTCTTGCGAAAAGAACTACATTTCACATATTTCACTGTGTCATGAAAAGAACACAGTCATGTGCATGTTGCCTGTTGGGTGCAGTACCTTGAGGTTGGGATGGCAAGAACTCTTCTCGGCTGAAGAGTGGAGGGAGTTGTCCAGCATCCAGTTGTTTGCTGTTGTTTTCTCTATTGGCTTCATGCTTGTTTTTTATGTGCTTGACTTCTTTACATATGATTGTATTTTTCCCTGTTGAAGGTAATAAAACAGAAATACATTATTGATTCTAGTACCTCTCATCCCTATGGTGTCAAATGATGTATGTAATAAGCAACAAACTAAACAACATCTCTAGTTTAAATGTAATATATATCTATCCATCCATTTTCTCCAGCTTATCTGGGGCCGGCTCTCGGGGGCAGCAGGGAGGCCCAGATTTCCCTCACCCCAGACACTTCCTCCAGCTCTTCCGAGGCAATCCCAGCCCACCCGAGAGACATAGTCCCTCCAGTGTGTCCTGGGTCTTCCTCAGGGCCTCCTCCTGTTGGAACATGCCCGGAATGCCTCCCCAGGGGGGCGTCCAGATGCCCGAGCCACCTCAGCTGGCTCCTCTCAAGGAGGAGCAGTGGCTTTACTCTGAGCTCCTCCCATATGACTGAGCGCCTCAGCCTATTTCTAAGGGAGTGGCCAGTAACTCTGTGGAGGAAATTCATTTCTACCACGATCTTGTCCTTTCGGTCATTACCCAAAGCTCATGACCATAGGTGAGGGCAGAAACATAGACTGACCGGTAAATCGAGCGCTTTGCCTCAACTCCTTCTTTACCACAATAGGCCCATCTAATAAAAAACTACTTTCCCTCGGGCTAAGTAAAGTAATCCTACACAATACTTTATTCATTGTCATGGGAATCACATGCAACACTGTTCTGTGCATGCAACTAAAATCTATTATTATGCATTTTCTTTTTTCTATTAAATCATATTCCTCTATTCAACATAGTCTTATCTGCTTAATGAACTGCTCAAACAATAGAATGCTGTGTAGGTCAGTAGGTGCATTATTCTAATTACATGGAGCGTAAGTAATATGATATGATCAATCATAGCTATTCTCACTCTAAATTAAACATATTGCATATGTATTTATGGGAAATGTGCCTATGGCACATAAGGGAACACTAACAAGCCACTAACAGTACCATATTAGAGGGCAACAAACAGGTCTTAATCTTAATCTTCTCTCAACTGTAAAAAATAAAGAGCAAATTTGATCACGATCATAATGCTTGTCAGAAAAATCTCAATTTGATGTTTCCAAACTCATTGGCCCCTGCATGTAAATATATACAACAGTGAGCAGAAGTGACAGCCAGGGCAAACACTCAGCATAAAGACAACATTACAGTGGCAAATGAACATGAACAATTTCAATCTTTGGCGTCTGATAGTAAAACATTATTTACAGGTTACACTGAATTGTAATACAGTTTTAACTTTGAAAATGCGGGTTTATGACATTTAAAGTACACATTGTTCTATTAAGGCTTGAACTGAAGGTGACATTTTATGTTGTCAGTGCAGTTTTTAGTGTCTACAGTACAGTATGTGACATAGACGGAGTGAGTGGTGCTGAAATCAGGGCAGAGACTGCACAAAGTCAGACAAATTCTGAGACGAGACAGCTCCCCCAGACGCTCCTCTGGCTTTGAAGTCAACTGAAAAGGAAATGCAGCTTATGCTGATAACATAACAACAGTCAAACTGATCCAGCTGTAACACGCATCACCAACAAGGTTCTGAACAGGTCTGCCATCTGAAATTAGGCGGCACAATGCATCTCCAGAATATATATCAAATGTATACATTTAGCAAGAAACAAAGCCGTGAGAACTGGGGCACAGTAGTTCGTGTTCTTGCCTCCCATGGTGCAGCCGGCTCTTCTTATCACTGTCCAGGAACATATGAGTCTAAACTGCCCCAGTAATAATCCATCCTGTGCCCTGCCTAAGGCCCATAGTCACTGCTAAAATCCCATTAGTTATGAGTCGGATGCATGACAATATGAATGCACTATTTCACTGCAAATTCTGTCATGTAAATTCAAACACTGTCCCTTAGGTCAAGTGTGTGACATCCTCACTTCTATAGTTGGCTAAGCTTTGCAGCATTTCACAAATACAAACGCCAACATAGTGTCCTAAATCTGACAACAACTAGATATTGGACAGAATCTTTCATCAGCAGATTTTCGCCAGAACACTGTGTAATCCTCAGAGTAGTGAAACGCTGACAGCGCGATCGACGACCAGACTCCAGACAAAACAAACCCAAATCTGGAGCAAGCTGCAATCGCATAACGCGCTGTACGACTTTCAATGACACGTGCTCCTTCCGTTTCATCCATCGTCCTCGCGGCAACTGTTAACTCATCCTTGTCGGCGTCAGAACTCTCCTGCTCCTACTACAGCACCTGGTTAGTTGCACCGCGCGTCAAAGTGTCAAAATGAAAAAACGTCGCCGCTGCACTTACCGTACCGTTCCCGTTATCCGGTTTGTTTTGGTTCCGCGGTGTTTCGAACTTCTTTCCGGAGACACAAAGACTTCTTCCTGCGCCTGGGTCCCTCCGCAGCTCGTAGCGCATCCTCGGCCGCACACCGCTTCTCTGCTGCGCGTGTGTTGGAGTAAAGTAGTGTGTAGTGTAGTGGGGGTGCTGCAGGGTGGGTACCGGAGCAGGCAGCTGCGGCGTGCGCTCCCGGGGTGCGCTCTTACGTGAGGCTCGTCCGCGCCGTAGCCTGTCGTCTCGCAGCAGGACTGACTCTGCGCGCTTACGGCCGTGAAACAGGAAGATCGTGGAAAGCAGCAGGTTCTGTTTTAATGTGCGATTCATTTAGTGGATCTAGTTACGCACAGAATCAGCACCAAAAAAAAAAAAGAAGAAAAAAAAAAGTCCGGGAACAAACGTGTTCTACGATGAAGAAGTGCAGCTAAAAACACCATGCCGTAAAATGCATTCTCAGGTGCATTATACATGGCAAAGGGAAAAGGGATTGGCAAAGACATTTTTAAAGGTTTTAAAGGTTAAATACATGGTTACTTAATAATTGCTATGTTTGGTGGGATGGTCCCTGTAGTAAATAGTTTTACATCAAGTTTAGGCAGTTTTGAGGCGAATAATTGGAAGATGTTTTTTTTTTTTTTTTTTTTTAAATGACATGAAGTAGTGTTGAGTTCTAAAACAGAATTCCTCATGCCTATGTCATCAATAAGCGACATTCCATGCAAAAAGCAGCAACCGTTTACACACAATGGACACATTTTATGACAATCATTTCACAAAATAAAGGTGTTATCCAGTATTATTATTTGTCCAATAATGTAACAATTGAGAATTGATATGCATTTTTTGCCACATTATAGTTGCTGTGGGGATCAGTCATGGAATTACCTCAAGTCGCATCTGCACATATTTACTTTCCCCTACCAGTTATGCCACACAACTAACAAATGTTTAATACTTTATTTATTTTCACAATTAAGGTAAGGTTAGAGTCAGGATTAGGTTTTAGGGCAGTTGATTTATGTGTTATTTTAGCCAACTTTTAAAGCTAAATGTTTGTTTTGTATTCCTAGTATGTCCAGCACTTTGGTAACTTTCTGGTTTCTAAAATTTGCTCTACAAATAAATACAGAACTGGATTAAAGTTATCAAAGTGTGGGGGGGAAAAGGCCATTTGTTTTGTAAACTCTTGCATATATAAATATTGAGTAACCTACATAACAGCGGCGCAAAGATGATTTGTGGTGGATAAATAAGTTGAGAATGTCAGGTGAATGGACACGAGGCCTATATTGTGTTATGATTTTCCATAATATCAAAATTGTATTATGCTATAATTCGTTTTTTGTGGTGACACCATTCTCCAGTCGTGAAGTATGATTTCTGTATTATCACTTAACGCCTGAGAGTAGAAAAGGGCCCTGACCATGTGACTGCTGAGCTGTTTTGTTTAAGCATAATACAACCAATCGGCCTTGAGCAAATCCAATGAAATGTCAGTAGCTAAGGTCATAATTGTGTGCCGTGTGTCGCTCAGGTGCATCAGTGTGCCATTCTCATGTATCTCTGTTGCCATGGGGATGACAGGGAAGTCTTTAAATACAACATGCCTCCTTCTGCACATGTTAGAACAGCCCCTGCAGGATCAGTCTCCCGTGAGTGGCTTGGGTGGCTCCACTTTCAGAGGGCTCAAGTTTGTTTGACACCTCCGTGCTTTAAGCGCTCCACCAGGCACAGCACTATGGCCACTTGCAGTCTCGCAGCCAATGCATTGACACCTTCACAATTTGAGACAGACACAGATCGCAGCAGGTCAAGAAGAAACCGGAGTTGTAGTCTTGGAAGTGCTGCATTGTCACGACAAATTCACCTTTTACAAACTCTCGCAGCTCTTTAAAGGTGCAGGAGTAACTTTTGTGGGATGTCTCATGGAGATGTTCCAGAGAATGACATTAATCATATTTATCTTGCATTTAATCAATTGTTCTATTGCTTTTTTTCATGTAATTAGGTCAAATCTTTTTTGCACCTGAAAGAAAAATATTGTGAGGGTGAAAATGAGTAAATTCTGCGATGTCAGTATCAAATTATAGAATAATTTTAAGTTTGAACCACTGTTAACTGTTTACTTTGGAAGATTCAAGGCAAAGTAACAACATCTCTACAGAGACAAGCAGGTGGCGGACCCTCCACAAGAAATGTTACATAGTGCAGCTTTAAAGACAAAATGCTTATTTGCTGCTTAATAACACAATCTGTTCAATTTCCTTGTCGATTGTCATAATGCTAGGTCTGATCAGTGTATGAGAAAAATGACAACAATTTGGCACAAATAAAAAGAAGGACACAAAAGTACAACAGAAGTTATGTTTTGTAATTCAATGTATTCACATTACAACATCCACATAGATAAGTTTGTGACAGCTTCTACTGATCTTCAGATTTATTCACTGTTATCTTACATAATACCAATAGGCACTTCCAGTAAATCTGGCAATATTGAAGCTACAGTATTGTGTCTAAATTACAAAATGGTAAAAATAAATAATGTATATTTCAAAGAGTTTTTGACGTTTTAACATTTCTTTACTGTACAGCATGTACAAAATGAACCTGCAAGAATCAATGCGGTTGGTTTCACAAATATTTGAACTTCATGTTGGAGCATTTTCCTGTGGTATAAGTGCAACGTACATAAGTGAAAAGATATAAGACAGCAATTCATTATTTAGGTGTAAGCTATAAAAATAGTCTCCTTTTTGTTTTACATATTCATAAAGCTTGCTTAGTTCGCATGGATACAGTTATGTTACATGTGTGCACATGTACGGCAAATCAAACCAAGCCAGACATAAAAGGACTATCAAAACGCATAGTGCTGGGGCGAGAGTCGGAGTTCAAGGTCCATTGTCTTTGTGGAGACTGTGGTGAATCTGATACTCACGGGGAGCCAGTGGAAAATCTCACATGAAAAAGGAAACGCTGAGAAGAAAAACGCACAAATGTAAGATCAAGAGAGATTTCCCTGTTGCATTGCATTTGTCCACACTAAAAAACAAGGAAAATGAAAGGTGCACTCTGTAACTTTTCTGATGAGGGTCGACCACCACCTGCTTGCTCGTGGAGATATTATTGCTTAGCCTGAAATGTTTAAAAGAATGGCATTACACGTATCTATCTCCATGGAGACAAGCAGGTTATGCCATCTGGCTAAGTCAGATCTGTGGAGAGGTGAGCACAGTGAGTGTCTTCAAGGTATTTTATTAGCAATTAAAACACCTGTGTAAGAATAAATACAATTCAGTTTAATGCCATACTATGGATTATTTCAGGCAAAGCCATAACATCTCCATGGAGACAAGCAGGCGGTGAACCCTGCACTAGAAAAGCTGCACAGTGCACATTTGACATATGTTGCAGAAATTGGGGGAAAAGTTTGTGCTTTGTATATTTCAGACATTTAGATTTCATTGCACGTCAAATAAAAAATCATTTGGTTTGATTTGAATTACGCATTTACAAAATCCATGCCAGTCCATTTTTGCCATAACTTAATTCACAGTCTTCTATTCTCTTATGTTCTTTTTGTTTTTATAACACATAATTCGAATTCTCTTTTCAACTAAATCCACCATTTTCTTCTTCAGCAAAATAAAACTGACAATGACATCCTCGAGCTGGACTAATGGATTTCCGGAAAACTAAAATTAGCAACGTTCCATGAAACCTCACACCTTCAAAAAAACAGACGTGTTGAAATCCTGTTGTGGCGATAACTATTATTGCTTTTAAAGGTTAATGATGCATAAAACCAAAAGAGGAGAGACGGCGACAGCTCTTGTGACGCAAACCGTGGCTTGACAGATGATGTCGTAGCGATCGGTATAGCATTAGCAAAACTGTCAATAATCAATTTGCTTTAACTGTTGTGAGCTAAGTGGGTTTCTGCATGAGTTGCCTTAGTTTTAGAGTACTGTCATTAACTACAAGCCACATGAAAATGGAAAAGAATTTGATGCAAAGCTTGAAACGCTCGAAGAATGGTCAAGGTGTTTCACAGCCTCAAAAATCATATAGCCCTACAGCATTACAGCTCTGAATAGAAAATCAGGGAAAGTATTCTCAATAGGAGCCAAAATTAGACACAGTTTAAGACTATTTCCTTTGTGCCAGTAGCAATACTCCGGTACTCCTGCTGCAGAGAAGGATCAGTGGTTGATGATTACAATGAACAATGCTAATGAGTTTGGACCAAAACATATTTCAAATGTGTAATTGCTAACATTAAAGAAGACATAATATGCTTTTTTTTTTGTATTTTGTAATATCCTATGTATCTTTTTTGTGTGTTTTTTTTTACATTTTGTTCATTGTAAACCCCAATATTAATTTAAAACATCATAGAAACAGGTGCATTGACTTTCTGTTAAAAACTGTAGAATTGATTCTCTGTTTCAGGCCCCGTGAAGCAGATTTTCATATATACTATTTTTATTTTTTGAAAAAGTACACTGCAAGAATGAACAAAGCCATTGGCAGAGAAAGGTCATAGGTCGAAGGTGCAAAGGGACATTATCTGAGCACTCAAGCCTCAAGCGCAGAACAGTGCATTTGTTCACAGCCAAGTTCACACGTTTTTTGTTTTTTTTTACAATACTTTACAAAGACGTTATAGCCTGGAGCCATGTCCCGTTTCTATGGTTACCGCTGGACGCCATTGACCGGTGCATTAACCAATCAGAGAAACACATGGTCCGTTCGTATCAAAACAAACACGGTGGCTTACGGGTGACAAAGTAACACGGGGGATTGAGAAACGGCACGGAGTTCTGCAGAATTAGCGAGCGATGCGCAAAACTCTGTAAATCTGGGGTAAAATAAGTTGTAGATTTCGTTCTGGATATTCAAGATGAAACACTTCAGCACTACGATTTGGCAGCGGTGACTTGAAGATCCCAAAAGTGGAAGAGGGACTGCCACCCCAGACTAATGCATTTGAAGTTGTAGCACAATTTTGGAAAAAGGTGCAAAAAGGTTCCAACACCTAACAGTGACTCAAACATGGATCAAGCAAAATTAAAATGAGGCAAACCCATCATAACAAGGTCAAAAGCTCATGAAGACGGTTTTGCAGTTAATGTCTCCTTTAAGAACAAAATAGATTTTGTGACAGCAACATATTGTACATGCTTAACTGGTTATGCCATTTAATTTACAAAGGCTGGATTCTTTTTGTTCTACAAATGTGTGGAGGCGTTGTTATCTTGAGAGGTGGTTACTTCAGCTGCCCGAGTTTAAATGAAATTATGCTTTAGTTTGTATGGTTTCTATCACAGGAAAGATTGACAGTTTGTTTATCTGTTTCTGTTTCTGGATTAGCCACGGTACAAGCTGACCACTGTCCTGACAGAGTACATCCCCCTAAGGCCTGTAGTGGCGTGACTCCCAATGGAAATAAGAGGCATAGTGTATATTACAGTGATCCCTCATTGTGAATGTCTCCCTGAGGCGTACCTGCAAAATTAAGAGTTTAGTCAAGTTATATTCACAAAGATGCTATAGTAACCAATAAAGAAAGGGAAGAACATACATTTTACCATTGTTTTCATGTTGGCTAGAATTCGACCAATGCATGTTTGGTTTGATGGATTCCTGAGAATAATTAAATCAATATTTCGGTGCCTGTCCAAGACCGGGTAGAAAAGGGAGTTCATATTAGTGCTTTTGCAGGACCACAACGGCTCCAGCTCTGTCTACAGCTTAGTGTTAATGTATCATTTGGTCTATATACTTTATTTAGGGCTGAAAATATTTGTATTTTTATTTTCTTAAGGCGACTGCAACCCACTGATCTGTCAAGCCTTTGTAATGGAAATGTGATTTGGAATTAACCAAGATAAACAAACACATCGTCTAGGAAAGCATAGGAAATGAAAACTGACAGGAATGACATTTCTGGCTTAAATAAAACGGCTAGACAAATGCTCTCTATTTGCAAGACTCCCTTATCACCTTTAGATATAAAATAAGCATAGTGAGACCACAAAACCTGGTGAAACTTGAAACACAAGTCAAAGTGTAGCGTGTTCATAATATAGTTGCATTCAGAAAATAATTAGGTATAAATTGGCAGCAAATCTCTGCAGTCCTGCATGTGTCTCCATACTGGATTGAGGTCCTTTGACTGTAGCAAAATAAGTCTTTATCCCAAACAAGTTTATTGCAATCTGGAAAGTTCCTTTAGGGTTTGGTGTTGCCAGAGATCTAAAATAATAAAATCTGTCATATCAAAATGTACCACCCTGTTATTGTGTAATAGGCACATCCCAAACATCTACAGTGTTGTGTCTAAGTGATGTGCTGGCAACAACAGGAGTCTGTCTTTAAAAATACTTCATCTTCCATGTTTCCCTCTCTCATTCTTCTACCTCCTCTTGTCTGGACCAATCAGGTTCATCTACAGTCACCTCTGGCTCCTCTCCTTCCACAAGCTCCTCTCGGCTGCCCGGCTCCTCATCCTCCTCATGAATGGCCAGGATGGGCTCTGCTACATTGTTTAAGTGGACAGACTCAGTCCCCTGGCTTTGTTTGGGCGCCTCTTCTGCGATCACCTTCTTCCACATGTCATGGTTTTCCAGCAGGTGATGTGTGATCTGACAAAACATTTTCCTCCGCTTTTTAGGGACATCTTTCTCTGTAAGAGAAACAGGAATAAAAGTCATGAAAGTTAATTATGGATAACTGAAGCAGGAAAAAACATGCTGGGAAAATGGTAACTACCTCTAGAAACATGTGCAATTAGATGTGAAGTCGGGAAGTCTAAGCTTTAATATAACATTTGGATAGTTTGTACATTTGACTTTTATAGCCGATCCGATACAATAAGTGTATTGAATTTCCTTGTTATTGAGAAAAATGTGATTCTAAATTACTTTACATTTTACACAAAAAGTCCTACTGTTTAAACCTTCAATATCACTTTTTATGCAATTTCCTGTGGTCTAATTGGCCGTGTAGAGCGGCCAAAAGTGAGACAGTAACACTCTTATGCAGCTGCACGAGCGCATTCTGAGCTACATATTTACTAAATCATTTGAGTAGTCTCTTACGTGATATCTCTGAGCTGGTGGACGTGTCTTCTTCTGCTGTGTCCTCTTCTTCCTCCTCTTCGTTCTCCGGCTCCTCCTCCTCCGGGCTTTGCTCCACCCATCGACCTGGCATCAGGCTGGCAGAGTCGTACGAGTGGCACAGGGGCCCCACGATGTGTGTGATGAAAGACTCCTGCAGTTTGGCCAGCTGTGGTTTGGCTCGGTCCATGAAGGGGCTGATGGGAAGGCCCAGGCTGGACTCCTCGTCACCCTGAAGTACAAAACACAAGGTTTGAATACTGATCATGTTGAGTAAAAGCCAGGTCAACCAGTTATCAAACCAACCCGGATTCGTAAAAACAGGCAGCCCACAGCAGGGGCCCTCTGGGCCCAGGTGGCTCTGGCAAGCCTCGCCCCAACTAGGACGGCTAGGGCCCGTCACATAGTTTTGTTCATTTTGAGAGTATAATGAAAAAATATCGGCACAATGTTCAAATGGCCCTTATGGGACAATGTTCTGTAAAAGCAAGAACCAGATGTAACAACTTCTAACTCATATATTAAACAATGTGGTCCACGCTGCTAAAAAAGTGTGAATTGTGACCTTCCTGTTCTTGAGGTTCTTAATGAATGTAGACTTTTAAACCGAGCTATTCGACTCATTCAGGAGCACACTGGTCACCCTGGCAGAGCCGTGTTCAAGCTTCTTCCCTCAGGAAGAAGATATCGTTCCATTAAATGTAAGACGTCTTGTAAAGCCAAAGTTTCACTATTTTTTAGCAACTCAATCTTTTTTAGCTCATTTATCTCACAGTGTCAAAATGTTTCTTAGTGCAATTAGTGTTGGCTTTTTCAACTTCAAATGTCAAACCTGGCAGAATCCACATAATGGATATGTCGACGTCTCATCTTGCAGCACAAGGTTAACACCTTGGGATAATAGGGATGCAGCAATCGATTATTTTAGTCTTTGACCAGTCAGCGATTATTTTTTCGATTAGCCAGGCTCCAAGTGCAGCTGGCCGCAGTGTTGTGAGTTCAAATCCCGACTCTGACAATTTACTGCATGTCCTCCCTTCTCTCTCATTCCCCATTTCACACTTTCTTCTCCTGTCTAATAAAACCTACGGGCCACAAAATAAAAGAAAAAAGAAAGGCTTAAAGTCTACCGATTACGAAGATCAAAATATGGTGGAAGAAATATTTTGTTACTTAAGTAAGAGTGCAGATACAAAAGGAAAAATGACTTATGTTGAAGTATGAAATGAAAAAAATATATACTTAAGGATAAGTATCATGCCAATTTAAAAATATACTTTAGGGTAAAAAGTGAAAGCATTTCAGACATGCCAGGCGGTCTTTAAACAGTAAAGAAAAGTCCTATTCACAAATGTAGTAATGTAAAAGTAAAAAGCATCCACTGTTAAATTGACTAAAGTACAAAAGCCTAAACATTCTACTTCAGTACAGTACATTTACTTTTGTACGTTCCACCACAGCGATTAGTTGATTAATTGTTGCAGCCCTAATACATACTGAATACTGACATAAAGACAGATAATATTGACCAAAATATACTTGTGCTCAGAGCCCTGCTTAGCCGGCCGCAGTGAAGTGTACTCATTAGGATTCAGCAACAGGTGTAGCAAAGCCTGCAAAGCATTTGAAGAGTGCATTACAACACTTCCTTATTCCTCATGGCTCATCTTGCAGCTAATCAATGGCTTCGCACCTACAGCGGGAATGCAATTATCAGCATCACTTTACATCCCTATAGATTTATCACATGTGCGGCCTGTGAATGTGCTCCTGCTCTGAGTCTGAACACTGCGATACACTCACATTGCCACAGCAGGCTGTGATTAGCTGCTACTATCATATGTTTCTCATCAAAGGGCACTGAGCCTAAATAAATAATAGCAGCTGGACAGGGTCAGAGGGTTCGTCTCTCTATAACATTTACTGTACTTTTCAGAGGCACATACTGTACAGAGCACGCCGGGAAACACACATGAAGATCGTATTTATGTTTGATAAGATTTGAGGAAGGATACAGTGAAAATCCCAGATGCAGCATTCCTGTGTGTATATCGGCATATGCTGCAGATGAACAACATAGGGACTGTGGCGAGGTTTCATGGTTGTCTTGGAAACTGACCCCAGTCATCCCATACACTTTTAGATTTGATTGGCTTCCAACAACTGAGATCCAACATACTGTAAAGCCCAATGAGAGTTCTTAGAGACCATCCAACTAAAGACACATTGCTGTTATTCTGGCCAATTTAAACAGTGATTAGAAATCTGAAGGAATATGGGAATGGATTGAATTTAGAATTTAGTATCCCTACACAGAGAATTAATTGCATTTAAAATGTTCAAAATGTTTTAATTCTCTAGACCTGTAGTCGACTAATGAAATTCTTAATCGACTAAAGGCATGGCCTGAGCAAAGGTTAATCAGCTAAAATAGGGAAAACTATTAAGTATCTGGATAATCAGACCAGATATCTGACCCAAACTGCACTGAGAACCTCACAAGATCACAGGAGTTTTTGTTATTGCATTTTCTATTCTTCTGCAGTTCTTGAACTTTGCGTTGCAACTCTGTAATTTCCTCATTGTGGGACAAATAAAAGATATCTTCAGTTAATAATACAAATATGTATAATATACCCACAGAGGTTCTCCCCCTGAGTGGGTCCAGCACCATTGTCTTTCTGCAAATTGACGCTTGTCAGCCCGTCCGTCCAAGGGAGTCGGATCTCTCCTTCACTGTGGAACTTCTCCAGGTTTCTACTCTTCCCCAAAGAGGTTTGGTAGTTTTTCCTGGCCGAGAAGGAGGGTCTAAGGACAGGGGAGCTTGGGACATTTCTCTAAGGACACGGGATGCAGGGACATTACCAAGTCCCTATGAACACTGTTTATTCGGTTTTTCACTGTCGCCCCTCGAGGCAACTGCTGTTGTGATTCTGGGCGTTACAAAAATAAATTGAATTGAATTGAATTGAATACATAATAATGTATGTTATAATGTTAGCCCTTTTTGTGATGTTTCTTCGGACTATAATCAAAACCCTATAATTTGACATTGTGACATCCCTACTTTAAACCTTGGCTGGGAATCAAACCCACAATCTTCTTGTTGGGTGGTGAAAGCACTAATAACAGTTATTTGCATCACCAGTATGTAGTGTTTGTATTTGTATTTGATAAAATGAAAAACGCAAATGGTTTTTGTGCACTGCAGCGTGTTGGCTAGCTAGCGTTAACTACTTCTCACAGCTAATGCTAACTTTTATTAATGTAAAATACATATAATAACATTTCAAATATGACCGACCTGATTGTTTTTATTTACAGCTTGCTTCAATTTGTTATTTTAATTAGTTGTATTTTAATATTTATATATTTATTATCGTTTCATGCCAGACATTTGACCTGTATGCCACCCGCAGCCATCTTGATTCTGGTCACTAATGTAATCAAATGTAAACTCCCAAGGAAATCTGCATACATTTCTCAAATATCAAAACAGTTCTAAACTTTACTGTCAGCCGTGGCAAACAAATGACATCACACAAAAGTACAGATGCATTTTAAAACACAAATTTGGCTTTGTTGGCGCGAGTAATGCATAAAATCCTAGTCAACTATTAGCATTGGTGATTAGCATTCAAGTCAAACATAATAGACTCTAAGACATCTTCTAGTAATGAAAAAACTTTTTGTGTGTATAGTAGAATTACATTTTTGTGTGAGTTTGAGCTTTTAATGCTTCCATGTATGAATGTTTTTGCGAGCTAAAAGTCCATGTAAAGCCAAAGAAAAGCCGCTCAAAAGCCCTGATGGCTGCGCTGACTGCTCTATGAGACGTTAGTTGGCAAAACCCATCACATTTCAGGCACCATTTGTGAACCATTTTTGCATGGGTAATAAAGACACTTTCCGTAGAAACAATATGCCTCCAACCAGCTGCAACTGAATTATTTTAGTGATATGTGACGTTCATTAGCATGAACTGATTATTCCTCAAAATAATCAACACTGAAGTTATTTAAAGTTTACTGCACTTTTCCAGGTTGCCCTCTGTACACCAGGCAACGAACAACAGATGAAAACTAGCTTCCTGGCTAACTCTGGCATATTATGCAATTACTGTTGTTACTGCTGTCTGTTAACCAATAAATAAAACAAGTGTCCGGTACTGCCCGGTGTTCGAGTAGTTAAAGCATCACACATATGCCAGGCTCCAAGTGCAGCCGGCTGCGGTGTCGTGAGTTCGAATCTCGACTCCGACAATGTACTGCATGTCCTCCCTTCTCTCTCATCCCCCATTTCACGCTCACCTTTCCCGTCTAATTAAGCCTTTGGGACAATCAATTTTAGCACTCTGCCAAAACCCCCTAGAGATAGAATTGGATATGAAGTCGTGCACAGAGCCCATTCTATACTGACGCACACCATGACGACAGCCTTTACAAGAGCCTTTAGAAGTATATTTAATTGTGCTTTTCACAAAGTAGTTCTGCACAGCATAATGTTTCTTTGGCATTCGCACATAACGCCAAGGAGGTCAAGAGATTGGTTTTGAGCTCAAGGTCACTGGACTTGTAGCCATTGTGTCAGTTTAATTGCGTGCATCCTCTTCTGTATCCGACAGTTACATGGCTTCCATGTACGCGTTTGTAGTGAAATGTTTTTCTTTCAATTTCAATTTCTTTCAATTTCAATTTCTTTCAATTATTGATCCACAAAAGACTGCAAATGTGGAATAACTATGACAACACATTTTTAAAATTAAATTAATTTCAGTTGTTTGAGCTTTACTGTGCATCACAGCTTTATGTGCATGGTTTACAGTACTAAAAGGAAGTAAGATGAAGGGAAAAAGAGCATTATTCCTCTGAATAATTAGCGACTGGCTGGAACTCTGGTACGAAGTTCTAGGTTTTGTTGAGTCATCGTCTGATGTAAAAGTAAATAATACATGTACCCATAAGTGTCCTAATTTTCACTTATATTTATGTTATTTGTTGGGGGGCAATTGCAGTAGGACCTCCACCATTAAAACATTGAATAATACAAATTCAAAACCAACCACACTGCTTTGTGTGTGATCAGGTGTATCGAGTTTTGGGCTCTTCTTGGGCCAGACATGGTTTTCCTATTGAAGTTCTCGTGGCTGTTATTTGTGCTCAGTGCTCAGGACTGAGGTCTCAAGGTGTTTTAATGTGTACTTTGGTCCAGTTTGATACACTTTTGACATACTTAAAAAGTATATTGACCTCCATGCTTTATCTACAGAATTTCTGGATAAATGCTCATGTTATACCTTTATGCAGTTCAAAAGCTTTAAAATTCCTCTCTAACTCTTTCCATTCACTTTCCATTCACTCAAATGTTGTTGTTTAAAGCTAATAAAGTATTGCATTAAAAAACCCCCACATCCGACTGAGTAGCTCTCCTTTCTAGTCGGCTTCAGAAACAGGAGGTGTGAGTGGTTTCTCTGGGCAGCACCTGTTCGTAGAACTCGTTGACGATGCCCTCTGTCCACTGGAGGTGCAGGTCTTTACACTTCAAAGGCCCGTTGATGTCGGCCAGTTTGATGCACATCTGGCAAACTAGCAGCCGGTCATTCTCATTGGACCAGTCAATCCCAGAGGAGGGGTCATCGCCCACCTGAGGAGACCAGCACAGACATAACATTACTGTGTAAATAATGCAGTACACTCATCAGTAATACCAATGTAACTACTGAAATGTGAGCTAAATTAAAACTCGCTTCCAGAGAACTAGAGCTGGTTTCAGTATACTGAGAGTGCTTTTCTTTTATACATGCAGTTTGGCCAATAACATACTTCTGCGCTAGTGCTCACAAAGAAGATATGTCTGCACACAACTTTGTGCACAACTGAGCATGGCAGACACTTGATTCTCTGTATTTTCAATTAAGCATGTCATATGTTTCAGTCTTTCAGTCTTTTGCATATTTAATTTCTTCCTCTAATTTTAAATTTCCAATACTCAGTTATATTTGTTATGACAGAAACTGTGAATCCAGTCTTTCACCAAGCTTTTCCTAAAATGATCAACATAATTTGTTTTTTATGTTTTTATTTGTTTTAATTTACATTTTTAAATAATTACTAGTAGTTAATTAATATATATTTTTTAGGATTTGGATTTTAATACCTCAACTGACCACTTGGCAAGTGAAAAGGTAAGTTTAGAGCCACAGTATTTTTCAGTTTGATAAAGCCTATCATTTAATTCACATGTGTCAAACTCAGGGCCCGTGGGCCAGATGTGGCCCACCAGACGTTTTAGTCCGGCCCGTCGCTTAGTGCGTATGGGACGTTGGACTTTTTCTTTAGTTATTCCATTTTGTCCACTATTTTATAAAATAAAACTCTCAAGCTGCTTGATATGCTGTACATAAAAATAAAGCTGTAACCCTCTTATTTCCAGTCAAATCAATCATTTTGGGAAGCATCAGGGTCAGTTTATACTCCAAACCCACAAGTAAAAAATGACCCTAAAATAAAATGAAAAATGAATAGGACTTTTATATGGATTCCGCCTGGACGTTTTTGCTTCATTACAATTCCATCCATCCATCCATCCATCTTCTTCCGCTTTATCCGGGGCCGGGTCGCGGGGGCAGCAGTCTAAGCAGGGACTCCCAGACTTCCTTTTCCCCAGACACTTCCTCCAACTCCTCCGGGGCGGGATCCCGAGGCGTTCCCAGGCCAGCCGAGAGACAGTCCCTCCAGCGTGTCCTGGGTCTTCCCCGCGGGCCTCCTCCCGGTGGGACATGCCCGAAAACACCTCCCTAGGGAGGCGTCCAGGAGGCATCCGGAACAGATGCCCGAGCCACCCTCAGCTGGCTCCTCTCAACGTGGAGGAGCAGCGGCTCTACTCCGAGCTCCTCCCGTGTGACTGAGCTCCTCACCCTATCTCTAAGGGACGCCCAGCCACCCTGCGGAGGAAACTCATTTCCACCGCTTGTATCCGCGATCTTGTCCTTTCGGTCACTACCAAAGCTCATGACCATAGGTGAGGGCAGGAACGTAGATTGACCGGTAAATCGAGAGCTTTGTCTTTCGACTCAGCTCCTTCTTCACCACAACAGTCCGATGCAGCGACCGCATCACTGCAGACGCTGCACGCGATCCGCCTGTCAATCTCACGCTCCATCCTTCCCTCACTCGTGAACAAGATCCGAGATACTTAAACTCCTCCACTTGGGGCAAGGACTCCCCACCCACCTGGAGAGGGCAAGCCACCTTTTTCCGGTCGAGAACCATGGCCTCAGATTTGGAGGTGCTGATTCTCATCCCAGCTGCTTCACACTCGGCTGCAAACCGTCCCAGTGCATGTTGCAGGTCCAGGCCTGATGGAGCCATCAGGACAACATCATCTGCAAACAGCAGAGATGAGATCCTGTGCTCTCCAAACCGGACCCCCTCCGCCCCCTGACTGCGCCTAGAAATTCTGTCCATAAAAACAATGAACAGAACCGGTGACAAAGGGCAGCCCTGGCGGAGTCCAACACGCACTGGGAACAGGTCTGACTTACTGCGGCAATGCGAACACAGCTCCTGCTCCGGTCATACAGGGACCAGACAGCCCTGAGCAAAGGGCCCCGGACCCCGTACTCCCGCAGCACCCCCCAAAGGGCACCCCGTGGGACACGTCGAAAGCCTCTCCAGATCCACAAAGCACATGTGGACTGGTTGGGAAAACTCCCATGAACCCTCGGGCACCCGATGGAGAGTATAGAGCTGGTACAGTGTTCCACGACCAGGACGAAAACCACTCTGCTCTCTCCTGAATCCGAGGTTCGACTATCGGTCGGATTTTCCTCTCCAGTACCCTGGAATAGACCTTACCAGGGAGGCTGAGGAGTGTGATCCCTCTATAGTTGAAGCACACCCTCCGGTCCCCCCTCTTGAACAGAGGACCACCACCCCGGTCTGCCAGTCCAGAGGCACCGACCCCGACCGCCACGCGATGTTGCAGGGCGTGTCAACCAAGACAGTCCTGCAACATCCAGAGACTTTAGTACTCGGGGCATATCTCATCCACCCCCGGAGCTCTGCCACCGAGGAGTTTGCCAACAACCTCAGTGACTTCGGCTTGGGTGATGGATGAGTCAGCCTCCGAGTCCTCCGTCTCTACTTCCTCTTCGGAAGACGTGACAGTGGCAAGACGTTCCCAACAGACCCTCACAATACGCTTGGGCCTGCCAAGTCTGTCCGGCTTCCTCCGCCGCCAGCGGATCCAACTCACCACCAGGTGGTGATCAGTTGACAGCTCCCCCCCTCTCTTCACCCGAGTGTCCAAGACACGCGGCCGGAGGTCAGATGACACGACAACAAAGTCGATCATTGATCTCCGGCCTAGGGTGTCCTGGTGCCACGTGCACTGGTGGACACCCTTGTGCTTGAACATGGTGTTCGTTATGGACAGTCCGTGACTAGCACAGAAGTCCAATAACTGAACACCGCTCGGGTTCAGATCGGGGGGCCGTTCTTCCCAATCACCCTCTCCAGGTGTCACTGTCGTTGCCCACTGTGGGCGTTGAAGTCCCCCAGTAGAACAACGGAGTCCCCGGTCGGTGCACTGTCCAGTACCCCTCCCAGGGACTCCAAGAAGGCCGGGTACTCAGCACCGTTGTTCGGCCCGTAGGCCGACACCACAGTGAGAGACCTGTCCCCAACCCGAAGGCGTAGGACGCGACCCTCTCGTTCACTGGGGTAAACTCCAACACATGGCGGCTGAGCTGTGGGGCAATAAGCAAACCCACACCAGCCCGCCGCCTCTCCCCGCAGGCAACACCAGAGAAGTGGAGCGTCCAGCCCCTCTCAAGAGGATGGGTTCCAGTGCCCAAACTGTGCGTGGAGGTGAGGCCGACTATATCTAGTCGGAACCGTTCAACCTCCCGCACAAGCTCAGGCTCTTTCCCCCAGCGAGGTGACGTTCCATGTCCCCAGAGTTAGTCTCTGCGTCCGGGGATCCGGCCGTCGACTGCCGCCCAGATCCCTCCGCACCAGCCCTTACGGATCCTCCTGCAGGTGGTGGGTCCACGGGAGGACGGCCCCACGTCACTCGTTTGGGTTGCACCCGGCCGGGCCCGTGGGGAAAGGCCCGGCACCAGGCGCTCGCCGTCGAGCACCCACGCCAGGCCTGGCTCCAGGGTGGGGCCCGGTAACGCCAATCCGGGCGACGTAACTGGCCTTGTTTTTCTTTCCATCATAGGGGGCTTGTGAACCGATCTTTGTCTGACCCGTCCCCCAGGACCTGTTTGCCTTGGGAGACCCTACCAGGGGCTTGAAGCCCCGGACAACATAGCTCCTGAGATCATTCAGGCGCTCAAACCCCCCCCTCATTACAATTCCCTAAAACTACGGTAATTCTTATGAATTTACCTTCAGATTTAAAAGAGAATTGTCCAAACCCAAGTCATAAGTCGATGTTCCTGTTCCTGCTGCAGATGCATGAATATGGACTAAAGAACTATTACTAGGCTATATAAAGCAATTTATTTCTTATGGTTTTTATAGTTTTATTTTTTACGTTATGGTCGGTCCGCGACCCAGCCTGAGCATCAAAATTCGGCCCGCGGCCCAAAATGAGTTTGACACCCATGATTTAATTCCTTCATGACACAATTAAGTAAATCTCTTATTTTCTCCTCAGCTCTTTACCTTAGCATTGAACTCAGCAAGGAAGTCAAAGTGTTTCTTCAAATCAGTGGCAAGTATGGCCTCAATGACCAGGAAGCGGAAGCGCTTGAACTCAACGTGGTCCAGGTTGACCAGGAAGTTGAACTCAGGCCGGGACAGGAACAGGTTCCAGGCTGAGGCGGCGTGGTGGTTCTCCAGAACCGAGCGGTCATTGTAGAGGACTGCCTGAAAAGACACACGAGCATTACTCACCAGGTTTGAAGGGCAATGAGATTATGGAACATGTTTCAACAGCCTAAAATTGTAAAAAAAAATAACAATAACAATAATTAACTCAAATTTGTATGAAAATGAGGCGTTATAGTCCTATTTACACTTTTTAACAGTTGATAGAGGAACACACATCACACTTTTCCTCATCTTGACAAAAATTTAACTCTCAAATCCCCTTTTGATGGTCAAAATGTACCTGTAATATGTGTTAGCAGTGGGTGCAGTGTGACTACCTGAGGAGCACTGGTGGCCACCAGGAAGGCGTTGGTCCTGCCGGGGTGGTCGTAGTCGTGCATGGCCGCTGCCACATACAGGGCCATGAGCTCCAGAGCAGGTATGAGGCCGGACAGACAGCCGTAACCGTCCTCTGAAACAGTGTAGGTCTTGGACACCAGGAAGCCCATATGACTGTGTGTTATCCCACTGTCAGAGTCTGCCACAGGGCAGAAGACGAGAGGGTCAAGGCCAAGAGGTATGTTACAAACACTTCGCTCATGTTATCACTTCAATAAACAAAGAGTGGGCTTATTCCAACATATTTTATTTCCACAAATATTATCTTAAAGTAACTGTTACTATAGGTTTGTTTGCCTGCCCACCAACATCTCTTATGTGATAAGGAACTTCACAAACTAGGCTACTACATAAGTGTGAATTTGAAGTCCATACGAAAATAATAATTTTCATAGTAGTTTTCACATATTGCATTTTATAATAGCCTATTTTATCATTCTAATTATAAATACAGTGCATTTGGAATGAATTCACTGTGCTTCACTTTTTTCAACATTTTTTTTATTTTACAGCCTTATTCCAAAAAGGACTAAATTCATTAGTTACCTCAAAATTCTACAAACAATACCCCATAATGACAACTGAAAGAAGGTTGCTAGAAATTCTTTTCAAATTTATTAAAAAACATACAAACTTAAGTAAGTATTCACAGCCTTTGCTAAATACTTTGTTGAAGCACATTTGGCACTAATTACAGCCTCAAGTCTTTTTGAGTGTAATGCTATATGCTCGGCACCTATTATTGGGAAGATTCTCCCAT
Source organism: Chaenogobius annularis (assembly GCA_015082035.1). Lineage (NCBI taxonomy): Eukaryota > Metazoa > Chordata > Actinopteri > Gobiiformes > Gobiidae > Chaenogobius > Chaenogobius annularis. The sequence continues at coordinate 50,267 of BJKM01000453.1, read as the reverse complement.
TCTTCTTTGCAGAACCTGCCAAACCCAATAAGTTTGGATGGTGAGCGTCACAGCCATTTTCAGATGTCTCCAGAGATGTTCAATTGGGTTCAAGTCTGGCCTCTGGGCCACTCAAGGACATTCTCAGAGTTGTCTTGTAGCCACCTTCGCCCCAGTCTGAGGTCCAGAACGCTCTAGAGCAGGTTTTCATCATTCATGATTTTCATCATTCATCTTTCCGTTGATCCTGACTAATCTCCCAGTCCCTGTCGCTGAAAAACATCAGCCAGACAGGACGCTTGCTGTTCAAGCCAAAGAGTTCAATCTTTGTTTCATCAGACCAGAGATTTTTGTTTCTCATGGTCTGAGAGTCCTTCAGGTGCCAATTTACAAACTCCAGGTGGGCTGTCATGTGCCTTTTATTGAGGAGTGGCTTCTGCCTGGCCCCCCTACCATACAGGCCCGATGCTGCAGGAATGGTGTTCTGGAAGGTTCTCCTCTCTCCACAGAGACACACTGGAGATTTGTCAGAGTGACCATCAGGTTCTTTGTCACCTCCCTGACTATGACCCTTCACCCCCGATTGCTCAGTTTGGCCCGGCCCAGCTCTAGGAAGAGTCTTGGTCCCAAACTTTTTCCATTTACAGATGATGGAGGCCACTGTGCTCAGAGGAACCTTTAATGCTGCAAACCTGTTTCTGTACCCTTCCCCAGATCTGCGCCTTGATATAATCCTGACTTCATGGCTTGGTTTGTGCTCTGACATGCTGTTAACTGTGTCTCCTGTGGGAGACCAGGTGTGTGTTTTTCCAAATCATGTCAATCAACTGAATTTATCACAGATGGACTCCAATCAAGCTATAGAAGCACAGGTGGACTCCAATCAAGCTATGGACGCATCTCAAGGAGGATCAGTGGAAAAATTATGTACCTGAGCTCAATTTTGAGTGTCATGGCAAATGGTGTGAATACTTATGTGCTTTTTTTGTTTTGTTTTTGTTTTTAATACATTTGCAAAAAATTCAAACCGTCATTTGTGTTGTGTTTATGGGGTATTTTGTGTAGAATTTTGAGGCAAATAATGAATTTAATCCTTTTTTCAATAATGCTGTAACATCACAAAGCGTGGGAAAAGTGAATACATTCCAAACACACTATTTATTTTAAGTCAGTATTTGCTCTCATGTGGATGAAGGCTCTTTGCGTGAGCATTTTTCATTATATTATTATTTTGAAGAATCAATATTCTTGAGTGCAATTTTCCTCCCATTCATGCACATGCACTTTACTTTTTCACCCAAAACCAAGTCTAAACACACACATACAAACACAAAATGCACACGCAGGCAAAGGGAACACTTGAAGACTCCGATCCACTTATATGTGGATCAAAGGGATGGCCCAAGTAAGGCACACATAAGAGTTTATGGAAATGTGGAAGTCTAATCTGCCTACAATTTCATGCTGTTCTACACTTCAAATAGAAAAAATGCTACCACCAAAGTGAGCAATAAGCAATAAGAAGAGTATATAGAGTAGGATCAGAACGTATCCTACTACTTCTGCTGGGTTGATGCGCTGTATAAATATGACCGCACTGGAATACTCTGAGATGGCCCTGCGGTTTTGGATCGCTGCAAATTAGGGGCAGAAAATGTATACAATAGCACCCCCATGTGGACAACTCATTCAATTACCTGAGTCACTGGCCGATCCGTGGTCATTGAGGAGGCTGGGCAGACCAGGCACAGGCTGAGTGGTGAGGTACCAGACCGCGTGAAGCACATCTGTGGCGTGCACCCTGTTGTGGTCTGCAGTGAAACAGACACCAGCGTGTAAGAGTTCAGCTCACCAACCACCAGGGGGCACTGTTGGCTATCTATATTTCAGTGATTCTTCCACTCCAAGTAACAATACATACATAAAATACTTAAAGGGCCTGTACCTGATTTCAATGTATTCTATAGTCAAGATAAATGCACTTTACTTCATGCAGCTTATGTTAAAAGCAGCTAAATAAGACATATATTAATAAATGCATTTCACTAAGCATTTTGTTGGGTGTAAACAAACACAGAAGCTACTTTCCGTCCAATCGGGCACATTATCACTAAGAATTATAGAGGAATAATGCTTTATCAAGAGTGACAATAAACGACAATGATAAGGAAAAAAAATGCATGAGGCTTTCCCACAGAGTTGTTTCTGTGTCATGGCGCAGTATAAATATATCAGAATGACAGAAGGGACTAAGTGGGTGGAGCCAACAGTTCAAACTAGCACATGTTCCTGACTCATGGTTCAAAATCAGGGACAGGCCCTTCAAAGCTAACATGCACCATGTCATTTTTCAGGTGGAGGGTCTGTCTTACTATTTTCCATGATTATGTTATTGCTTTATCAGGAAAGTTCCACAACGCAGCATTCCACTTATCTATCTCCATGACAGGTCCAAAAACAGGAATAAAAACACATGTAATTGACTAAATGTAAGACAGATTAATGCCATACTGTGGAATATACCAGAAAAAGTTACACATTGCACCTTTAAAACCAGACGGCAACCAGGTCTAAACCTAGAGAAAACCAGGACTACACCAACTGAACCCACCCCACTGTATGAGAACCAAAGTTACACTATATTTTCTAACGCTAGCGCTGCCCTCTCGTGTTAAGTCTCGGTATTACATCTGTGAGAGGCCAGTAAAAGGGGCTTACACGGTATGTCCCTGTAACCGTTCTCAAGGGCATGGAAGTAGTTCATGAATTCTTTAACAGGGATCTTGAAGGTCTCGAACAGGCCCGTGTCTTCAAAGAGTCGGTACGAGACCTACGGCACAACAATCTTTTGTTATTTATTCGACAGGAACAAAACCACATTCAGAAGCTCGGCCCAAACCTGTTACGGTGCATTCTCAAGCTTGATCATGTATAGATCATTTCCGTCAGTTTGGAATCATAGTTTTCACAGCTATGTTTTTATTGCACTGTATATTGAAAGTGTATACTTATATTAATCGGGCATGTGTAAAAAATAAATAAAATACAAATAGTTCCAACAATTAAACAAATAGGGGCATCAAATGATATGTATGTCAAATGTATTATCATTGTAATCACTTGTTGTGTAATGCTTTCGTCAATAATCAACAGTTTTATACTTGGAAAAATGGAAAAAGAGGTTAAGCTCATAAAAGTATTTGTACTTTGCACCTACTTGTTTGTAAAATATGTTTGATTCATTCCATACAGCTCAAATAAACTATATGAACTGAAATAAAAAAAAATATCTTGATAATCTCATGGTGGTCAGTAAAGTATAAAAATATATTTCCACAACTTGTATTGCATTGTGATTGAATATGTTGCACTTTTTTAAGTTATTTTTGAAATCCAAACAGTTAAAGCATATTGAGCTCATGTATGCTATAGTTGATTATTTGCTTGTGGAGGTCTTTTCTTACCTGACTGAGGATCCTTCCACATTTTCCATTAGTCCTCTCCATCAAATCAAAGATAGGGAAGTTCCAATTATTTAGCTGGCTCATCAGAGGCTCCAGACCCTCCATCAACAACGGTTCAGGGGCCAAAGCTGGTTTGTCCTGTGTGAGGATGTGAAGTATTGAGTCGATATCTCTCAAATCTTTCAAATGAATGCTAAACAGCGTGTTATCTGCAGACGTGCTGACCTCTGGAGGTATTAGTGGGTGGAGGATGACATTTTGAGTGGTGCTCTTGCCCTCCTCTGTGTCCTCCTCTGTGGGTGCTACATCACTGCTGTCACTGTGGTTGGCCTCATGGGTGCTCTCGTAGTCTGACGACACAACCACTGGGTCCTCTCCTGCATGGGCACAAAAGCACAACTGAACACCACCACGAAAGTTCATTGTTATTTGTACATTTGGTAATGCTTCTTAGTAAACCATTTATAGGCCATTCATAAGCACTAGTTATTTGTTTATGCACTTACAAGGCATTTACTAGCACTTGTCAACTTAATAAGCCGTTATCAAAAACATGAGCGTTAATAAACATGTACAAAATATTTTTAAGAGCATTAACAAGCTGCTTTTTTTAAAAAAAAACTAGTGCTTATTAATGCTTTATAAATTGTATATTAAGGGACATTCTTTCAAAGCGTTACCATTCAACATCATGCCCAGCTTAGCAGTTTTTCATACAGAGAAATTCAGTCCGGTGCTGCTTAGTTTGAAGGTGTTATTTGTTTCTATACATCTGACGCAAAGATCTTCAGGCCACAAACAAATGGCAGCTCCCTTAATAAATAGTTTCTGTTTAAGGATAGATTTTCTTCCTTCACTCCTCTATCAAAGGTCATTCAGGTAAAAAACTCTCCCTTTAAGACTGCGTTTTATTAGTTTTGCAGTCCAGGATGCCTTCAGACTTCTGGATGGGAGTCAAAACATCTTGAACTTAAAACCTAAAAGACTTCCTTAGAAACCTTTGTTACTATGAACCACGTCTGGATCAATACAGCTTTTACACACATTTGAGCAACTATTGTCCAATATACGTGCCATTTACTGTAAAAAGCAGCTGCTGGGGACATACCTGACCGAGGTATCCTGTCGCCTTTGTCCACAGAACCTTCTCCATGACTTAGTTTGATGTATGGCCTCCCACAGCTTCAAACAGAAGGGACATAAGAGTTGGAAATACAGATATATACAAATATTCTTTTAGGAACAACTGTTTGCAAACTAACAAGGAAAACTACTGGGGCATAAAAGCCTATCAGCCAAATAGAGAATATATCAGTGACTAGTGTAAGAACTTGTGTTTGATGTGTTGCAAGTCAGCAGAAGTTATTAAAAAGTAAAAATCCTAATGGGATTCCGGTAGCTTTGTCTCCGCTTCCACAAAAAGACTTGTAAATGAACCTAATAGATAAACACATCAACACAAAACATCAAATCAAATAAGTTATCCGATAGTTGGCCTCCCCGTTCAGATCCATGACGCACAAAGTCATGTGAGCAGTTTCTTTGTACAGAATTCTGCCCAGTTCTGATCCAGTGCAGCACGATTACTGCTATCCCACGTAGTACCGCTTTTTCTATGGAGCAACAAGCATCAAGCTTCTCAAATGTCTGTCGGACCACCTATTCGTTCTGTTAGTGTGTGACATCAATAACCAAAACGTCAGAGGTCCGACACCTGCTCGTCTCCTTGCAGATGTCATTGCTTTGCTTAGAATGTTCCATAGTGTGTCATTAAAGTGATCTATCTTGCACTTATTCAATTGCAGGCATTTTTATTGCAAAAACAAAACAAAAAAACTTGTAAGAGATAGATGTAATGCCATACTATGGAACATTCCTGGCAGACCCGGACCAGCAGGGGGCTGACACCATGTTACTTTTACCTTTCCTTGGTACATCTTGTTCAAATGATGACTTAGTTTGGTGGCATAGTCCCAGTGGTAAATATTTATTATTGTTTTAAATCAGTCAAACTGCAGTTTGTGAAGAAAATTTGAAAATAAAAGTCAACATTTACAGGAAATAGTGCTGCTGATTTCTCAATGATGTCATCAATAAGAGACATTCCATCCAAAATGCAGAGACAATTTACACACAACAGACACATTAACAATCATTTAAGGAAATAAAGGTGTTACCAGGTATTATTATTGTCAAATCATAACTATTGGGAAATGTATATGGATTTTGGCCCTTGTTTACAGTATGGTTGCTAGGTAACAGTCAAACCAGTTTAAAAACTTCCCAAATTGTCAAACCAAGAAAAAATGAGCACAATTTTGAGTAAAATCTTAATATAATCATGTTCAGTACGTTTTAGTGAAAAGTGTCTAAACTGTCATACACACAGCAATTCAGCTATTTAACGTTAATTGGTCAATAAACAAAATAGCATGATGCGATGAGGATATCCGTGCTTGGCGCATCAGTATTTGTGGACCGCTGTATGAGCTCTCTCTGCGCTGCTCCAACTGTGTGGCTGGAGGTGTTTCCAATTAAAATGCCTCCACTTAAGTGTAGTAAAAGCTGCCGGAGAACAGGAAATGCCTGCAGTGCGCGCCGCGGTGTCAAAGGGAGCACAAAGAGCTGTTGTGTGTCTATCAGCGTCTGATAAATGTAGCTTGAACAGTTGAGAGCCCGGCCCACATGCAGCAGACTAATGGCCCGGACTGAGGCCTTAACAAAGAGCTGGTGTTTTCACAGCCAGTACTGACCACTGCTTGTAATGTGGAGCAGGTGTGGAATATCCAGAGGTTTGATGCTTCGGCCAATGAACACTTTGTACAATATTACTGAGGATTAAAAAGGTAGCAGAAAGAAGATACTTGAGGTTGAAGAAGACCTATTATCTTTTTGTCTGTTATAGAGTTATAATCTATGACACATCTTCACATCTTTATTTGATGTTTTGGACATTTTAAATCTCTACTTTCATGTGTCTCACTTTAAACGTTATCACAACAACCAAGCCACATCATGCTGCCTTTTTTCAATTTTTGTTGCGCATAAATGGCTTGGCTGAACCCCTGATTAAGGATAACATTGAAGAATGATGTAAGTACAGAGCAGTCAGCATGTAATTGGTGAAAACGGTAATTGTCAGAGCAATGGTGTCTTGATTGCAGGAGAATAAGTACCCAAACAAGCATGAATCACTCCAAATACATTTTCACAATACACGGTTTAAGTGTTTAAGCGAGAAAGGAAAACAATTATAACATGTCTAAAAGTGCTTCAAGTGCATTAGGACGGGTTAACCCCAATTTATCCCAAAGCAGTAACAGTGAGGAAGCTCAGCATACGCCCAGGAATCAATTTGAATAGTAACCAGTGTGACAATCTCCACCAGCAATGTCATGCGCTATGCGTCGCTCAAATTAGACTGGCGCTTTCGTTTTTCGTCTCCAGGCTCTTTGTCAGAGAAAACACAGGAAAGAGAGGTCGTGTCGCGATAAAGTGACTTTCAAAAAAACAGTCACGTAAACATAAACCACATCCAGGACCTTGGGCAATGATTCATGACGGACTAGAACGAGTTGATTGACAAATTGGAAAAATATAACATGCTTCGTCAAAGGACAACTTAAAGACAAAAGCTTGAAATAGCTGAAACTTTGAAGGTTAGCGGTCTAATCAATGCAAACACAGTAGCCACAGCTTGTTATTGCTATATTGAAAAAAAATTATGAGTTTGAATCCAGCACAATTTACTGCACGTGATTCCCCAGTGAACATGATTTCACTTAAGATTTTACAAAAAGTAAAAAGTAAATTGATTTTGTATGTCTAATACAACGTTATGCATTTTGTTCACTGTAAACAGCTAAATTGATATAAAATGAAAAACTACAAAACTAATTTTCTGCTGCTCAACCCCACCAATTCCAATGCCTTTCATTGTGTACCATCATCATGCAGTGTTATTGAAAAGTGTAAAAAGTGGCACACTGTGATGCCGTTTTGCCAACGCAGCAGAAGTCCCAGGCTGACTGACATCGAGCCGTCAGCGCAGAATGTAAATAAGATCGTCTCGTTTTCACGTCAGGAATCTGTCCGTCAACCACACGGGCATTCCACGTTTACGACATGAAAAACATTAGTGTGGGGTTACGGTAATAAGCAGCGATGTACTTACGGCAATTTAAACGTCTCCGACCGCTTAACCTACAGGATCAATGAGCCACCCAGCGTGTTTTTGTCTGCGTTTTGTAATGTTAATGGGAGCCAGAGGTCAAACGTGGCTCTTTCTACTGTAACACTGACGCTGTTTTCATAGATGTAAAGCAGCCACAGCAGCACAGAACTCAAATAACAGTCTATTGAAGGAGTATTTTGGCTCTCTTCATGTAAGTAAGCTTTTCCAGGTATGTACTGGATCGATGCCCCTGACCACTTACATTAGTCTGTTTCAATAAATGCGTAACATTGTGAAAATGTAGTTTGGCAAGTCTGGAGTCATTCTTGTTGAGTTCTGACTTGTACTTTTATTTTGTTAGAAGATCAAATATTATGTCTAAATTAAAAAGGATTTCTTGGAAGGAGAATTCTTGACAATGCGTATCTGAAGCCTACAAATTGATTACCTTCTGTGTTTATTGTTTACACTTGACTCAAATCATATCAGATCGACTAAAAACGCTTTTCCAATCGAAACCTACTTTTGCACATTCCAATGAGGCATAAAGTTAAGAATGACAACGCGATCAAAAAGGGAGCTCTTTTGGGTTCATGGCAAACTGGTTTTGGTCATAGTATTTTTCTGGAAAGTACAAAAATAGTGCTCGCTTGTGTTTTAATGAATTATTTTTGTGTGTGTGTGTTTATATATAACTACGCAAAATAAGTGTAGTTCAACCGTATCCTTAGTTACTAAGCCTGAATCATGCTTAATAAATTGCTCTTAAATGTTATTTATGAATTAAGGCAAATTAAGGTGTAGTTATTATGAAGTGATACCTTGAGGTTTTTTTTAAAATGAAAAAAGTATTATGTCTGTAAGTATACAAACGGGATGCATTTGTGGAAAATGTACACAGAACTTTAGCAATCTACTGGCTAATTAGATTAGGATAAACACTGAGATGAATTACATTTATTCATTTATTAAATCCCTCTTGTAAGAGCGTCCGGGTTGAGAGGCAACGCACTAAAGCGCAGCAACAACATACAGCATTTCACCCACACTCACTGTCAATCCGCTTTAAGTGATAGTCTTAAATAAAGCATTTGCAGTTTGATAGCTTTGTTTAATTGTAATTTATAAGTAATTTAAAAGAGTCCAACAAAACCAGCGCTTTTGATTTAAACTCCTTTTGAGTTAATTTCACGTGCTGCGGCAGATCTAAAATATATTGTGCTTTGACCATTTGACACAAATTTAGTTTTTATTTATTAATTTACTTATTTTATAGTAAATAAGAAGCTATATATAAGAAACTATATACACCATTCAAACTTATACCATTCAGAAAATCACAAAGCAATTAACTCAGTGGCACATTATGGGTTTGAGGTTTGGGGGTTTCACGTGTATCCTGACAAAAACCCTCGGACAGTATGAAAACACATCTTGAAGGGTAATAATAAATATTCCGCTCCGTATCTTAATGCAACGTCCAGCTGTCGCCGCCGCGTCTTTGACTTTGCTGTAATTTAGTCCGTTTCTTTACCCAAGCTCTCTCAGCAGGATGACGGATCACCTTTTGGTTCAAAGCCCGAGAGAACAGCAGCCGACAGAGCTTTGATAAACACAGACCCCATTATTTTAACTTCAAGGAATCCACCAACGCCAGGCTGTGAAGACTTGAAGAAGCAAACATGTACATTTTATGGAGGTAGTTGAGTCTGATAAGCGGAGAGCCTGGTTTTGATGCATGCGTGTTGTTCTTTCCTGACTGAGGGCTGACATGATGGAAAAACAGAGTGGAATCAAGAAGCCTAATGTCCTAATTAAGATTTTACTGATTTGATGGAGCAGCGCAGAGGAGACAATTGAAGCCATGTGTTGTTTATTCTACCACTTTTTAATGCTTTCCTATGAATTGAACTCGCTGCACTGAGAGACACTACTATGAGCAGTGTTTGGAAGAATACCTTGAAAATGCATTTAATAACAGAATACTGATGTCCCGCATTAAAATGTATTTTGTAACATATTCCGTTTCTTGGTCTAATCAGAGAACCGTATTCTGATTTTCTGAATAAGTCGAAGTAATCCCTCATCCGTCCAGGAGTGTTCCATCGTACAAAAAGGTTCAGTTGTAGTCATCTGGACACTGTTTTTTTTGGGAAAAAACAAGACGTTTCGAATTTCATTCTTAAGATTCAGAATGACTTTTGGATGAAAGTTGAAATGTCTGGTATAAAAAAAACAAAAAACAGAATCCAGATGACTACAACTGAATCTTTGAATACTTGGAAGACTTTCATGTTGAGTTGCATAGTAATGGATTAAACTCATCCATCTTGAATGTATTAAATTACAGGTTTAGTTTGTTATAGATACTTGAACTAATACAAGATCTATATTTATCTATGTGCTATCTATTATCTAGGTGTTTTATGAGCCATACATGTTTTTGGAGAACGGGAAAATTGGAGCACCTGGAGGAAACCTTGGCTGACACAAGGAGAACAAGCAAAATTCACACAGAACACAAAACATTTCTTCACCACTGTGATACTGATGATGGAGTTAGGAAATGAACATAAAACAAAGAGACGCATTTGAAATCACGTACGATCCGGTTTACTACGAGAGTTGTTACTTGTTACTGATGGATTGTTTTGAACCAGCAGTAAACTCTACATAGACATCAGGCAAACCAGTGCAGAAAAAAGTACACCAAAAGTTTGAAAGTGTTACTCATACTCAGCATATTGAGCGAGAGAGCAGCCACAGCTCAGGCCCAGACCCAGACACCAAACAAACAGGCCTATTCACTACTGTAAACAACATGGCAGCTGTGAATGAAGTCATGCTGCACAGCCTGTTTTCATGTGTTAATGGCAGGCAAAATCAAAACATAACAGACAATCAATAGAAGCTTTAAAATCCTATGTCATCGCAAGGCTTAAAATTCCAAAATGGAGGCGACTGGAGGCTAAATGAAGCAGACTACAAAACATTTTCAATCATTATCTGAGATCACGTCTGAATGCAAACAGTTTTGAATCAACAGTTTTCCATTTCCAGGACAGACATGTTTGGTTTGCCTCAATGTATAAACTTTATTTTCTAGCCTTAAAATTGTTAAGGAGTAAGTTTCACACAAAAACTGGGCCCAGTAAAACCCAAAAATCTGGATTTTGCCTTCATCCAAATGTGTCTATTAAATAATTAATGTAGAATACGATTTCAAATATCTTTAAATTAGGCTCTCATATTACTCACATGTATCCAAGTGTTGTCGATTTGTCAAAACCACTTTGATTTTTCATATTCTAGTCTTCTCTTTTGCCTCCATTCTTGAATAAAGAATGTTTTTGATTATATTTTTTAAAAGGGTTCATATAATCAACAGTATTTTACAATATATTCTCACTGGAATATAAGGTCGAACCCCTCGATTTTTGTAATACATTTGAATTTAACTTCTAAAATGCATTAACTATATCGAGTTTTGTGATATATTTTGATATCGAAATTTAACATAGCATCAGAAGCATAAAGGAGACATATTATGCTTTATTCCAGGTGCTCAGTATTGAACTATTATATAAGTAGATGATTGTGTTCATTGTAAAAAGCCATTTTGATCTAAAACAGCTTAATAATAGAAACAGTTCCATTGACTTCCTGTTCAAAACTGCAGATCTGATAAGCCCCGCCTCTTCATAGTGACATTTCACCAAGGCAAGCAGCGGAATGTCACTTCCATGTTTTTATTTTGGAAAATTGTCTGTTTAGAAGCCTACGCGTTTCCCTCAGAGTCTCAGAGTACCGAGATGTGGGCGGGGATAGGGGGTAGGTGAAAACAGACATTTTCCAAGCAGTTGCAGGACAATACAGGCTCACTCCAACATGCATGAATCAATCGAAATACAACTTTGAGGAAACTGATCATGTTGAAACACTGTTGGAACGAGGTAAAAAGCTCTTTAAAGATGATTTTGCATAACATGTCTCCTTTAAAAAAATGCTGTCTACGTATTTCCGTCCATACTGCTCTGAAATGCATTGGTACAAACATGTCAGTGTATCTTTGCTGATTGTTTACAGTATGCAGAGTGTACGTATGTTTGGCCGGGGGCAGAGTGTGACTCATTAGCCTGTTTGGCCTCTCGCTGTCGGACCGGAGCCACATGTTTTCACTGGAACACTTGGACTGTGTTTGATAATTAGCTTTAGCATCAACACAACTCTGACAGACTGTGTTCCTTCACGCATGGATGGACCTCATATCTGCACTGTACACATTCAATTAGTTTAATTAGTCGTCACAATACAAACTTCTGCCTCTGTTCTTCATTGGACTCAGCATAGCATATTAGTGAAAAGTTGAAGTACGGTACATTTCGTCATTTGTTTTCTTGTTTTCTTTCTGCACATTTGTATTCGCTGGTGAATTGAACATTTCTCACTGTGACTCATTTCACATAGTAATAAATAAAGTTTGTGGGATTTTTTTGGGTTGTTTTTTTAGATTTCTTACTCCAAAGCTTTGACAAGACAGCTGTAGATAAATGGAAAGAGAGATGGTAGAGACATTAGGCAAACAGCAAAATGATCACATTATTACACGGCAACAACATGGGGTCGCGACACATGGCACAGGCATAAACGCATATTAAATAATATATTTAATTTGAATGAAAATGTTATTATCTTCAAAACAACATTCACGATGACATCAAAAAAAAAAAATATATATATATATACTGCCCACCTCTATATATCTATATGTGATACAGAATCAATAACGTAGACTGCAGTATCATAATGTAAGTATTTTTTGGCATAATTACCTAAACTAAGTTGGGGGGACACTACAATTCTGTTGATTGGTTTGAGAAAGTAAACTTACAATTGAGTTTTTTATGATTAAATTTAGCATATTTCATAAACTGAACATGCATTATAGGGTTTAACAAAGAAAAACTGTTGAAAGTGTAACTGTTTGTTTAAATTTAATATCGCAGAATGTTATGTGCAAAACAATTATTGCAGTATGGCCATATTGTGACATGATTCCATTGTGAGCCATGCAATGTCTATGGGATTCCCATAACCCTCATGGTCCTATTTGAAAATAAAATGTATAGCATTGATCATGCAGGATAATGTTGCCAGGTTTGCTCTTTTCCGGCGGAATTGGGGAGCTTTCTGAGGGATGCCGCAAGTGAAAAATATTATCTGCCAGTTGGGCCAGAGCTACTTTTCATGTGAAACGCGTTACCTGTTGAATAATGTCAATGAAAGTCCTGAATCAGAGCAGTGCTTCTTTCACAAATACAGGAAAATACTATGTGTGCATGTTCGTGGGTTTTGGTTTTGCCATTCTGATGCAGGATTACACCCTGGGCGAATGGTAGAGAGGAGCAGAAGAACAGATACCACATTATAGGGGCTGTACCCGATTTTTTATAGCACAGATATATTGTAAAAGCACCTCCTGAGGTCAAAGTAAGACAGCTGTGCGCTGTATACATCAAATCATAAAGTGTTTTTTATCATCCACAAACAAGGACGTAAGGCTAGTGCGCTGTTAGCATGCTGGTTGTTGTTGTTAGCATTGTTGTGGGAGCAAAAGCTCTGGCCTCTGAAAGTTGTAAAACTCACTTAAATGTTCATCCGGTGCATAATGAGGATGCTCGGAATGCGTTAAGAAAGAAACATTTTAAAATGCTTGCACTGCTACAAACTGTTTAAAATGAAGTATCTCTGTTTTTCAAAAATCAAAAATCTAGTACAGCATCTTTAAGATAATAACACCATGCTTTGGTCCTAATTAGTGTTTAAGTAAGTACTAAGTACTTAAAGTTGATTCACAAAGTAGAGCATTATTCATTCATTAATTCCATTCAAATTGCCAACCTTCTGGCCAGTTTTTATGTTTTTTCTAATAATCTTAGAACAACAATGCTGATTTGTTTTATTGGAAAGGAAAAACATAACCAACAATATTTACACAATGTACTAAAATTCTACTTATTTTTTATTATCCACAATCCCTGCCTCTTTACTGTAAGACGCTTGTTATTAGTCAGAGTTTACAGCAGCATCTCTGACCTGAAGACAAGCAGCATTTATGTGAAAGGGCAATCCAACCAGATGCTTTCTGTGCTGGGTTAGTTAAGATAAATAGTTTATAATCTATGGGAGTATGTGTTGTCTATCCACTACTTTACGGCTTTCATTATAAAAACATTAACAAACACAATAATTAATATTCAAGTACACATGGACCAGAAATTCTCAAGCCAGGTTCCTGGAAATTTCACTGTTTTAACATTGTCCAGGCACAACATCACAATCTCAAACTAATTGTGTGGAATGCTATGCTCTGATCACAATAAATTACTCTCAAATAGACCTCAATGTAATCAGGCTATTACATTAACAGTTGTGTTTATTCTAGATACAAGACTTCGTGGTGATTTAACAGTAAAACCAAATACACTTGTGTATTTTCTTCACATGCAATTCTGTATTTGTCCTTTTGAGGCCAAGACAGCCGGTTTGACCTCAGAAGACCAGAAAGAGTTTAGTTAAAGGTGCGCTGTGTAACTTTCCGGCTTGTCTCCACGGAGATTTTATTGCTTTGCTTAAATGTCTATCATGCATTTGTTCACTTACTGTGTCTTTGTTGCTAAAAAATACCCTGTAATATGTGCATTTTTACTGTGAGCAGGGTCACCTCTCCACAGATCTGACATGTAACCTGAGGTAATGCTCGCCTGCTTGTTTCCATGGAGACAGATATGTTACATTGCACAGGTTTTGGCACGGTCACGACAGCGTGGTCATAACAGCGCCATCTGCAGTCTGACTTCCCTAGGACAATACACCAGGTGTGGGAGAGTAAAAAGGCCCCCTCGTCCCGGTTTAAAGGCGTGTGGGCTAAATGGCTGATTTGAGTTGTTCCTGTTCTGTCTTATGTTCTTTATTCTCTCCCTGTTTACTCGATGTACATTTTATTACAAGACATGCAGGATATTTTGTATTCTACATTAGATTTGTGCTCCGGATCTGTATTGTGTCTTTCCGGTGGACGAGTAGTTGTCTGAGGGGAAACAGGTGCTCCTTTGTGGCATTGAGAAATTAGATCAAGCAAAATGCAGCTTCACTTTTACACTTTCACACATGACGCATAAGAACATCGTATGCATGTAGAAAATTTCACAACAATCTATAGTCAAACAAATTGCACTTTGCACATACAAAAACAGCCTCCAAGTCCCCAATATTTATACCCAGCCTATAAGGAAGCTAAAAATACATAAGCCTACGTCTCCCATAGAAGAGATAGGCACTAGTGGTGCTGTAATTCTGTGCTATCTGCAGCGGTAATGCTCTGGGAGTGTGTCTTAGTTATTCAGGTTAATGCGTTTACCTCTGGGCCATATTTCCATTCTGGCTCCCATTGTGCACACAGACACTCACACAGCCTTTTCTCAACTATTACCGCTCGCTAGCACTCATGTCAAAACCCGGGCGCTCTTCTGGGAACGGCCTCATAAGCTCAAGATGGATGTTTCGAACTTGAGGAGCCATCAGAGGAGTTCACCTTACAGTATCTGCTTAGGCCCATTACCACAGTCAGGACAATAACCACAATGCACTACTCCACAGTGGGGCATTAGAGAAGTAGAGCACTTCATTCTGAATAAAGTGAAATTCTTCCTGGTCAATGAGCACTAAGCACTGTCTGCCCACCTTCACCCTTTCATTCATTTATCCAGTTACACTTTAGCTATGAAATACAGCTGTATTACTGGTACATTCTAGTTGTATTTCGTAGGTTCTTATAGCACTAAATTGTAGGATCTTGTACTTTAGTTCATAGGTATAACACCACCACTAGAGTTCCTTTGTCTGACAAATGAATCCACTAGAGCAGAACTATAGGTCAAGCATTTTTTACAAAGCCATTTTAACTACACCTTATTTAGCATTAATTAAGTAAAAACAAAGACTTAATTCATAATGGTTTACTAAGAATGATTCAAGTTTAGTTGAATTACGGGGTTTTGGTTAAAGGGACGGTACCAGATATGATATGTAATAAAGTAAATCTGTATTGCCCCAGCACAGAGATATTGTTGATGCAGCTATTTGGAGGAAAATAAGACAGATGTGCGTCTCTGCATCTAATTATAGAGCGTTTTGCTGTTAGCATGCTAATGTGAGATGAATAATTAGGACACTCTGAAGGCTGTGAGTAAAAGAGCAATACGTGTGGACTGCTGCAAAGAGCTTAAAATGAATTGTTTCTGTTCTTCACGTTATTACAGACAGTAAAAACTAAGCATCACTAAGCGTGATTCATTCTTGATAAACAGTTTGTTCAATATGAATTATGAATTGTTGATACTTTATTAGGGCTATTGAATGTGTAGTAAAATATTTAAAAACATTAAAACTTTAACCCATGCAAGTTATCTTCCAATCAGACTCTGACCCATTTAGAACTGCTTCTCGAACAGAGATTTGAGTAATACTTTGAGTTTCGGAATAGTTTATTTCTTTTATACATTTATTTCCTCTTGGCTGGTCATATGGACTACAGTACAGTATATTATGGGGGTTCACTTTGATAATCTGCAAGATGATTGTGGCGCAGTTTACTTTAACTTGCATTTAAAAATGATAAATGAAATGATGTTCCTGTATCCATAACGCAACTAAACTTATTGTGTGTCTATGATAAGATGAATACTGTTTTGTTTTAGCCCTGATTGGTTTGGTCCTGTTCGACTGGTTTAGTCCAGGTTTAGTCCCAGCTTCACCCCTAGATCTGTCCTGGCGCGTGTGTAAAGTTCAACGCGGCCTGGCGGGATACCTGCATGTCAGCGTTTCGTGGAAGGGCTTGATGCTGGCGCTACGGTCCCTCCTGACCGGGCCGGGCTCGATGGTGGGCAGGCCGGTGGCAGAGGTGGTGGTGGTCCACGTGGACGAGATCCTTCTCAAGAGCCCCGGGTGTAGACTTTTCCGCAGACGCTGCACACAAGAACAAAGACAGAGCAGTAAAATGTAAGTACATCTGAAGCAACATCGCAGGGAGTGTGTTTGGACAAAAGCACTCCGCTCTCCACCTGAGAAAAGAAGTTAATGTTTATCGCTAAGTCATGTGTCAAATCTATCACTTAGATGAGACAGTTGTTTGGCTTCACCTGCCCAGAGCCGAAGGAATGATGCAAGGGATATTTCTGTCTACATCTGTCATGGTTTGATGTCTATGTTTTTCCCTGCACTGAATCCTAAGAACTGTTCTATAACCATGACAACACTGTGCAAATATGATCAAAACTCAATTAGAACGTAAAATAACTATGTGATAGAAGAACTACTCAATTGTATTACTTCAGCAAAAGTACAGACGCAGGAGCAAGAAATACTACAGCAAAAAAGAAGCACATACAAAAGTCTTCATAAGTAAAAGTATTCAAGTACACGTTTAAAAATGTACATTCAATTTAAAAGGTACTGTTATTTTTACACAGATTTTGAAAACTGTTAAAGGTGTAAATGTGCTGATTTTTGGTCAATATTAGCAATTCTAGTGATTTTTCTGTACATTCTTTTGTTTGCTAAAAGCAAGCACTTGAACGTTTAGGCAAGATATAGCCATGAATGTGCTCAAAATAACCCCTCAGACTACGTTCAAATGACTTTCTGCTTTCCAGCCCGTGGAGTAGAACGCACAGACGCCTGCTCTTTAATGTAGTGAAGTAAAAGTAAAAAGTATCCACAGTAAAAAATTCAAAAAAGTACTGACTTTGCTACTTTGCACCACATGTTTTACCATATTTTATTTCCCATTGCCTCTATGAATGACACTTTGCACCGGTTAATTAACAGTCTCACAAAGCGGTCCTCATTGCCTCGGATCAGCCAAAAATCTGTCTCTCATCAAATGTTTGGACGAGTCGGCGAATTCAAATTTCCAAGTGGCTGAGAACGCTTCCAGCTATTAATTACCTCTACTGGACATAACATTTTCAGATCCTAACAGCACGTCTCAGTCCAAACAACTCGTTCTTATTATCACTAACCATGCTTCACTGAATATTTGATTTGGTTTTTATAACAAACTGTAAATAAATGTCGACAGTTGTTGTGACAGCATGGGACTTGTAAAGTGTTTGTTGTTCTTCGGGGTCAGATAGGAGTCAGCTCACGGCTTCTTGACCTACACACAGGAAGTGGTCTGCCGTGGATGCAAAGTCAAAAACACAAACAATAAGACCTGCCATCAACAAGCTTCTGTTATTGAGTTAAACTTAAATAAACCTTAGATTGATTGGGTTACATGATACAGTATTTTAAATTTCTATTGTCTGATTCTTCCTTATTGTGCCTCATTATGTTTTGCCTTTAGTTCAGTGGCTCTAAGGCGTTACACACTAAATTAAAGATTTGTCTGTCCCAGAATAGATCAACCGCAGACTATAACAGGACTATTCTTGTGTAAAGTAAGCTAAAGGAGGTCTGAAAATGGACTTCATCGCAAAAGTGGCTTTAAGCACTATTGATAATAATTAAAATATTTTTTCTTTTGGGGGTATCCCGATAACGATATAGTCAGACAATAATAATGTTCGTCAATTCAACGGAAAAAACATGTCTTTATACATATTAGTCGAGGTTTAATGATCAGACAATTGTGAAATGTCTGTAAAATGAACCCAAAAAGTGCTGAAATATCACCTTAGCTCCCTTTGTATTTTTATTTTATTGTATTTTTTACAACATTTCTAAATGTTGACATATTCCACACCTCTAATTCGAAGTACAGAGAAAGTAACAATAATGTGGATACAATTTGCTATAAATTAGGCAAACATTAGAGTAGCCTGCTGCACCCTTAGTTTGAGAATCACCGTTCTACAGACAAATTCTTTCAATTTATGCAAACTCAGATAAAGCAGTCTACCTGTCATTCCTTAAACAGCACGGACACACTTTGGCGAATAATGCGCACTTCTGCTATGTGATGGTAACTCCGACAGTAAAATATTTGTTGATATTTCTATAGAGATCAACTGAAGAACCTATATTTCTAACATGTTTCCGTCATCAATTTGCTTGAAGACTCAACACACTTTCCACATGTTAGACAAGTGTAATAGACCCAGCAGGCTGACCACTCCTCGGACAGTTTATTTAAGCTTCTCTTTCAAAGTCAAGCCGATGTAAAAATACACCTGTCAGACATGTCATTTACTTAAAGGCCATCGACAGGCTTCCCTAAAATCCACAGAGGAGGACCTTCTCCGAACTGAAGTGTCAAGCTAATTGGATCCATACAGGGACGCGACTCCATATTGGCGTCCCTCTTCGCGATAGACCCGCCATCCTGAGCGCGTCTGGTCCGCTCTCACCCGGGCCGAGCACATCTGTCTTGTTGACACAGCTGTGGCTATGAAAGAGAGAACGGTGCAAGTGAGCAGCAGACGCGCTCTATTTTTCTTCACTCAGCTTTGGGAAAACACAGGCCTTCTTCAGTGGATGCTAAAAGCTTAGAGAGCAGGAAGCAGTCATTAGCCCAAACATGGCCTAAAAGATTAACATGTGTGCGTAAGCCTGTGGAGTATAAATCATTTGGCCCTGGAGAAGTGGACGAAACAAGACTTTATCTCTGCTTTCATTGGACCGTTCTCATGAGTTAGCGTCCAGTTCATGGCGTCCTGAAGTTATTTGCAGCTATCGTAACTCTGCAATGTTCAAATGGCCAAATTGTTTTCACTGTTGCTTCACAGAAAAAGATCCATAATGGGGTATTGTTTTGGGATGATGTTGTTTTGGTTCCAGGTGAATTTTCTTGCTTAAAGAAGAACTAAGCAACATGTTTACCTTATTAAACGTCTTTAAGTCCCTGGGATGGTTCAGGCTTCACCCTGCCGATAATGTTGACAAATGATCTACTACACAATTTTTTAAACATCATTATACAGCCTTACTTCATTCAAATAAAGAAAAAAACAGTGCAATACTTATTTACTGTTAAATAATTGCTAAAAGTCAGTTAAACCTGTGTTTAAAACTGATCTTTCAGATTATGCAGAAACAATGGGAAAACTCCGCTCTAACCTTCTGAAAGCTGTGAGAAGCACTTTTATCATTATTGTATAAATCATGTAAGGAATGTGTTAGGAAAGTGTGGGATACGTTTGGATTGCTGCAAAGAGTTTAAAAGTAACTGTTTTTCATATTTTTAAGAATCAGGCCAGTGCCACAAATACATTGAGCTAATGTAAGAAGCACCGCAGCAGGCTCATTTGCGATGAACTGAATTGCACTTTCTAATATGAACCATTATAATATTTGTCAGTGATTTGGGCTCCAGAAGCTCTTCAAATGGATTGAACGACAGCAGCCAAAACGCCAAACCTTGTCACTCACTCGTCCCCGTTTGACCGACAGATTTTTAGATCACATTTGACCCTGTTGCCAATTTTCCCTGTTCTTGCTGTCGAATAAATGTACAGTTTAAGCCAGCGAGGCGCTCTGATGTACGATTCACCTGTCAGGCTTCACATATTCTGCCTGATGTCAGTACACCGAAGCATTACCTTCTGTATGGACGTCTTCTCTCCCTTTTCGGGCACGTCCTCTGAGTCGGAGCAGGTGTAGGCGTCGCTGGGGTTGAGCAGGGGTGCAGGGCGCGGCCGGTGCAGCGGTTGGAAGGTGAGTTGTGTGGTTAGCAGGTTGCTAACAGCTTTCAGGGACGTGCAGGTGTTTGGGGGCAGAGAGGGGTCCGCTAACAGGTCTGTGATGAGTCCATGAGCTTCTCCCATCACCGCAATATCCACCATGACTGTGGTGCCCGAGGACTGGGGACAGAGACACAGAGAGCGGTAAGTGGCGTAAAAAGAATTGATCTCCATGGAAAATGTTCTGAAGTATGGTTTTAACTTTATATTTTTATTCCAGGCAACTTTACACCTCTAAAAAGTAACATAATGTGCCTTTAAGTACGATAATTCCACATGTTATGGGAAACATTTTCAGCATACAGCCTCGTGATAAAGCCTGCAACTATTTATCCTCAGTATGACAACCATTGACACGGGACCATGATCTAAACTGTTACAAGTTCGGTTGTCAACTATCAAAATCAGATACTAATTGACAATAAACAATAATAATACATTCTATTTATAATGCACATTTTATTGGTGCACAAATCTCAAAGTGCTAAACAAACCTGTTGTACTAACAGGACTACATTTGACCTTTCCTAAACAGTTTTACAATCATCTTGAGCTTTATCAGAAGTATGACCAGATGGTAACATAAAGAAACTACTCTTATTTTGTATTAAAAGCCTTTATTTCATGAGAACGGGATATATTAAAATGTGTTTAATGTTTGTATCCATAAATAAAAGCTTTTTGTATTTTTACAACCAAGTGAGTGCCTGATATTTATCTTTTGGATATGCACTCTACCCTTTCTCATGTATGAATGCCAGTAGCTCACTTTCACTATTATTTTATGTTGAAAATGACAGTATTAGCTAAAGTAATATATATTTTTTAACGATTGTGGTATCAAAATTGGTATCACGTATTGATTTTCTTAGTATCAAAGTCTCGTTACGACTTTTTTAAGTGTGGGTGAGTGACAAAACAAGATAACAACAATGGTTTTGCCTTTATATGATCACACATTTGTAAATAGTGCACTGCCAAGTTTTTTTTATTGTATTTTTTAAGAATGAAAAAACTAAACCACAAATATAAATACAGATGTCAAGTGTATGAAACATCTCTACTACATGACGGGCAGGACCTTGTCGGTACTGGATCTTAATGAATGGGCTCATTAGTGACATGTCTTCGGCAGACTCCGACCTCTGACCTCCTCACCCCTGACCCCTCGACCTCCAGCCACCGTGTGTTTAGCGCTGTTTGCCACAGAGCTTTGAAGAAGCATATGCGAGAGCTGCTCGTGTTTTCACATCAGAGTGAAGAGTTCATAACCTGCTCCTAATCACTGCTGCCCGAAGCTTTTCACACAAGGTACACGTCAACATTTGGCTTTCCAAGTCCCATCTGTTATGAATTAATGATCCAGTTTTTGAATTTATGAGCTCAACCTAAACCAGGATCGACACCAGAAGTAGACAAGACCTACACCTGTGCTAAACCAAAACTAAACAAGGTCAGCAGTTGTCCCAAACTTCAAAATGTGCATATATATGTGCCACTGATGGTTTTAAATACTGAACAAGCTCTTTCAAAACATGCTCTCCAAATCAATACTTTATTTTAACACGTTGACCTCAAAGCTGGGGATTCGAATGGATGATGTTTATAAAATATCTCAAATTATTTCTACATTACATTCAGGACTATAACTGGTATTAAAGGAGACATATGCTTTTTTCCCCCAGGTACCTATTATTAAACTTTAGCATGTTCAGTAAATCATCCTTTTACATTTTATTCATTGTAAACCACAATGTTGATCTAAAATGGCTGAATAATAGGAACAGGTCCATTGACTTCCTGTTCAAAAGTGCAGAACTGATAAGCCCCGCCTCTTCATAGTGACATTTCATCGTAACAAGCAGTGTTTCCTTTTTTTCTTTTTTCTTAAGTGGCTATGAGACATTTTAGAACCCAACATGTATCACTCAGAGTCTTAATTAAAAAAAAAAGAATAATTAAGTACAAGGATGTAGGTGAAAGCAGGAATTTTCTGAGCACTTGAGCCTCAGTTGCAGGTTAATACAGGATTACTCAAATATGCATGAATCAATCAAAATACAACTCTGAGGAAACCAATGATGAGGAAACACCGCTGTAACAAGGTTCATTAAAGCTCATTAAAGTTTTGCATAATACGTCCCCTTTAAACTAAGCTGAATCGGAAACGGAAGAAACCCAAGTCCCAGGAGCCTTCACATCATTTGGGAACCGCAGCTTTGGAATGAATCTACCTGCTAATTTATTTCACTGGTTAGTCTGAGCTGCCAACATGTTTATCACAGCTCCAACTCTGCTCGAAGAATGTTATCTGATTAGTTTTCTACTACATCCGCGTCTGTGTGTCAGCTTCTGCCAGCTCGGAGAAGGATTCTGTTTACACTGGCCTGTAGTGGCAGCAGAGTTAGACCTTTCACCGCGCAGCACTCAGGGGACCAGTTAGACCGGCAAGGTTGTGTTTCCTGGTCAAATTTAACAGGTCTGTAGATTAGATTTGGGAGGTAGGCTATATGTACAAAAATTAATTTAAAAAAAAGGCGATATCACCCTTGTTGTTTGATACCCAGATACAAAGTTTAGCCTTTAATAAATAGTTTTAGAAAGGTTTTGATATCCGAACTAGTATAAGTAATAATAAACGAATCATGATTATTTTGAGTTTACTTTATCATTGTATTAAAATTAAGTTTGAGATTTTTATATTGTCACTAGTGGTTAATAATCAAGTATATGATCTACAAAAAAAGCCGTTTGCAAAAGGCAAATTAAAAAACACGTAATCTTAAAAAAAAAAAAAACAGTAAGAAAAACTTACAGTAAGATTTCTGCATTTTTATGGTTAAATTTATTTAACCATAAAAATGTGTTAAACTTTAATGCATTTCTGATAAATTACCGTAATATCATCTGAATATCGACATTGTGATCAAAATCTATATGTGTTGTTTTTTTGCGTCATCCAACGCCAGTATACACATGCAAATTTAGCATTATGCACAATTTGGAAAACACATTTTTTGGGTGAAAATCTACAAAACGTGAAAATGTATTGCTAAGTATGAAAAATGATGAGCACTGTGCCTAATCGCTTTGAAACACTTCCTGGTTGAGTCTCCATTTCCTGGTTGAGTCTCCTTCGTTTCCTCAATACTATTGACCTCTTTTTGTTCCTGTACGCTTTACTGATGCACGCTCGAATGCCAGCACATGGGTTTCAGCTCATTTACACCCTGGTGCAGAGGTTTAGACAGGCTCAAGGAGAAAATCTCCTCTTGAATGTAACGTAACAACTGCTTATATCATTTCAGATCTATTCAACTTTATTGCGGACTCTTGGTCCATTTCAGGGCAGACAAAACTAAAATAAACTTTTAAAAGACAGCTATACTAATGTCTCCATATCATATTGCCGTGTACAATGGTGTACAATCAAGTTGGTCAACCATAAATGTCGTATTTGTTACAACACATTATGATATGCATTATGGGTAAACCTAACCCACATGTTGGCACCTGCATATTACATATGAGAGAACGTTATACAAGGCCCTTTTAGATCCAGGATTGGAATCTGTGACCTTCTTGCTGCGAGGTGGGAGTCCAAACCACTATGTCACTGTGCTTTGTTGTGGTAATAATCA
The DNA here is from genome assembly GCA_015082035.1 of Chaenogobius annularis. NCBI lineage: Eukaryota > Metazoa > Chordata > Actinopteri > Gobiiformes > Gobiidae > Chaenogobius > Chaenogobius annularis. The sequence goes on along the minus strand of BJKM01000453.1, from coordinate 26,266 downwards.
TAACGCCTGCATTGGCCCATATCTGCTCTCTACAATACGAGTGGCCACATCATGAGCAAGTTACATCTTTGTGAAGAAATAAAGGCAATTCCTGTTGGTAAAAGAATCCTTCAAATATGACATGATCTCATAAGAACAGAGTGATCACATCCAGAACAATGCAAAACGTTCTGAGACTTAGAGCCAGACAATGAAGAAACATTTATAATTCTCATAATGACAAAAACAAAAAGCCAACTCCCATCTTTTTGTTAGCAATCGGTGCTATTTTGTGATTTCATAGAATGGTTGTACATCTGTCAAATCTCTTCATTTTGATAGATATTTTTTTAATATTTACAGTATAACATGAATAAAAGAACACTGAAGCTAAAGCGGTGGCACACACTTAATTCTATCCGAGAAAATATATTTTGTTATACTTTCATAAACTTGATAATGATCATAAACTCAAGTAAAACACTGGACTTAAATGAAACCATTCACTCCTCAAAACTAGGACAACTCCAAACTGTTTCCAAACACAACATAAGCTCTGAAAGATTCTTAGTAGTAGAGAGATTCTTCAGCTGTGACATTACAGTATTAACAACGTTCTGCCCCTGACTTGTTCCCCTTCTCATTAGACAAATATCCATCACACTTAGTCATGTAGCAGCGCCTCAGAAAAGTGTGATAAGGAGGAAGAAAAATGTGCCTCTTTGATCAGTGACACATCCCCAGTCTTCAGATGATCTAGTGCACGAGTATATCAAGAGTGAAGCAACACATTTTCAACCAGCAAGTATGTTTTTGCTAGTTTTGCTAGATTTGCTGACCCTTATTTGACTGTGAGAGAGTATTCAGAAAATAATTGCGGTCAGAAGCAAAAGGTGGTGACAATTACACATGTGCGACGCCTAAAACCACTACACCACCGGCGAGGATGTGACGCGTAACTTTCAAGTTTGAAGTAAATCAAATGTTTTTTTTGAAGGGAGAGCAGAAAATGAATATTGCTGTCTGATATAGTGTAGCCATCGTTGGGAAGTATCTAAATACTTATTCAAAATACTAATACTTGCGAGTATTCCGGCAGAGTTACTCTTTAATATGGTGGTATTCAGAATACATAATACTTTCCTAAAACGGAATAAATGGCAGTACTTGATCAGGTAATTGAACTGCACAGTATAAACATTTAAAAAAGCTTTATTTCAGCCATTATTTCAAATCAGAACTGTTATCAAGGCTCAGTAGTAGAAAATCAAGAACTAATTGGACGACACACCAGTACCTCTTCAAATCCCACTATAGTTATTTGTTATTGCAACACGCGCTCATAGATCTTCTGTTTGACTCCAGCGTCAATAAACAGTTGTTCAGACTCCTAAGAAGCTAGCGCGCACACTTAGCCATGCGTGCCTGATCTGTTATGACATTTCCCAGTGAATAACAACAGCTAACGTAATCGATGCTTCTAACTGGCCGTGTGAACGCAGCCAGGAACAGTTAGTCAATAGACATGTCATGGATTAACACCGGGGTACAGTTCATGTAAACGGCGGTGCGAGCCAGGGAAAACAAACGGGCCTTTAGCGCCAACACTGAGGAGCTGTTCACAGACACACGTGCTCTGTATGTGCACTCGGAGCAGCAGGTGGATGTGCTGATGCTGGGGTTATAATTTATACTTAGCGATGACATGTGTAGACATAAAGTGACCTTAAATGTGTTTGGAGCATGTTCAAGCTGTATTTCTTAAAGTGCGCATGACAAGTTAGACGGCGCATTCCACGAAAACATTGTGAACATGATTCTGTTTCAGATTTTACAACAACTTTTGCCTGTTTAGAATTGTACTTCCTGGTTGGATATGAGCAGCAGATGCGACATAGGTAGAAGTATGGGAGATCGAGTTGAAAGTTGGGGAAAAAACAACTCGGGAACTCGGGTCAAAAGCCGCTGCCCGACTTTGACTGACCGTTACTACCACACACCCATATCATAAAAGCAACAGACTGAACAGAAGAACCGACACTACTGTTTCATTTAGATGCAACGTTGTCTAGCTAAAAATAGTAGGATGTTTCCCAAAATAAATAACTAGATAATGTTTCGTTTTTGAGAAGGACAACGAATCTTACTGTGTAGCTCTGTAAACCGCCGTCAAAGAGTGCACTATGCAGTTTTATTATTGACGGCATCAAAATCTACCTCAAAGTGCAGAAATATCTCCTCATAACTTAGCTTGTAAAAGTACACTCGCACTTCTAATTAATCTAACAAAACGGTAAATAAATGTTTGCAGCTTTAAATGCAAAATGATATGAGCAACTGTAACAGCAAAATAAAATAAGTAAATATTAGTATAACTGAAAAGAAACGCAAGAAACCTAACCGTTACCTCTAAAAGTTTGACCTTGCATGCTTTATATGTTTCCTTGGGTGTGGTGACACTAGAATTATGTTGGTATACGATTGTGTACTTGAGGGTTTGGACAATACAATGGGCTTTTAAAAGACCATTTCTTCACATAATCCTTCAATCCCATGTATGTCCTGTCATGTCAGTCATCAGAGTGCATCGTTCTCCTGCGGTTCTACTGTGGTTTCTTCACTTTTCCCATAAATATTTCCCCCTATCCCAGAAAGAGAATCTGAGGACGGAGCAAGCTGTTTTGTCTGTTGCAATATCTGTTAGTCTGTCTGAGTTTGTGAACCCCTTTGAGGCCACTGATGTGATACTGGGTCATGTAATGATAAATGTTCTCTGTAAATACTACCATCCGCTTATTAAAACGTGTTCACGCTTCAGTTTGATCAGGTCTGAAACAGTTACCGTTGTTCGTTCTTGTGTAGGAATACGTCATTTTACTCCGAGCTGGTTCACTTAGGAGCGGATCGAGATGGTCTGAAAGTCTCTCTACTGCTGGAAGTGAACTGCGCTGGTCTGTTTAAGGGGTCCGAAGGGGAATGTGAGTGGTATTATCTTCCAAAGTGGTCTGGCTCTCTACAGCTCCCAGAACGCTTTTGAGCGAGATGATTGGTTCAGAGAGCGTGTAGACAAAAAAAGCATATATTTCTCATCAAAAGCTGACTTGCTCTTGTGATAAACTGCCACATTTCCAGTGATGAAAACTTTATATATTGAGCCAACAGACTTAGCAAAACAAAGCTAGCACACGTTAGCCTCAGCTGTTTCCTGTTTATCGAGGCACAGCACTCGCTCCAAGACCAAAAAGTATGATATTTCCAGCGCATAAGGCATCTAACGCGCTCCAAACCCAACACGCATTTCATAAAGAGACGTAGAGACCAGCAGCGTGCGGTGACTTTTATGGATGGGTAAGCAGACTTGGGGTGTTCATCAATATTTTGTGAATAACATTTGCACTCAAAAGTGGGGGGAACAAAACAGACAAACCTCAGTCTCCCACATGAAGGGTGAATGAGCTAAACTAACTGACTAACTGATTGAAAAGCTGGATGGATTGAAAAGTCTCACTTCACCGATAAATTCATTACACAGATTAGTGCTCTATGTTATTAAAATACTGCCTGTATTTCTAACTAACGTCTAATCATTAGAGACGTGAACAGAGCGTGAGCTACAAACAAAACAAAGTCACTAAAAGATAGGTTTTTAAGTCCGTTTGTTGAGACTTGGCGCTGCTGTTGCTTCACTTCTCGAAAACATTTAAATATAGTTGTGACACATGGTAATTTTAGATTTTCTTGGTCAATCGCTGCTTGCCTTGATTGCCGTGACCACACACCACTGGCGGAGATGCAGAGAAGTGAAATAAATGCAGAAAAAATGAAGCTAAACTGGAAGTTGTTTCTTATCTCTGACGTTAGCCACGTCTCAGCACCAAAGACTAAACAACGTTTGGTGAATTGTTGAGATTGGCTTTATGATTAAAAAGTATAATTCAGGTACAATTTAGATATTTATTTGGAACGTACATTCCAAAGTGTTCTCATGGGGGACCAGGGACAGTCAAAACGTGGCTTAAATACTTTTCTGGTGGAGGTTTTGCCGCCTGCTTGTCTGCATGTTATTGGTTTGCTTGCAATGTTCCACATGTAGTCGTATAATTGTCAGTAAAAAGTATACATACATATGAAAAAAGTTAATTAAATAAATTACACATGTTCAAAAGGGAGTAGGAAGAAGTAATCGTATGTACCTACCCCTGTTCTCCATTAAGATTTATTATAATAATATAATAAAGGTTATGCTAGCAATATTCACAATCCAGTCATATAAATCGAGATATAACTCCGTATAGTACAGCATGTTGATTTGTCACTTTCTCATTGAATTTTGCTTTTTCAACGTTTTTCAATTGTAAAACTTCAGTTGTCCCTAAAGTTATACCTATCGTCTCTTACACCATTTTTTTAAAAATAAATTATCCGGTAATAATGTTTGTCTGACTTCATACAAGTATGGTAGTATTTGAAATTCCACAAAAAGATGTATTACTTTAGACTTTATAAAGAGAGAATTGGCGTGCTCAATATATCCAGCATGATGAAAAGCCTATGTCAGTGAAGACAAACAATTTACACCATCAGGCCACGTTACAAGTCAGATCTGTGGAGAGGCGTCCCAGATCAAAGCAAGAATTAATTTTTTCAACGTATTTTTTTAACCTATAATTGATCAATGTAAAGTTTGATATTGTGGAAGTAGCTAGGCAAATTAATGAAATCTGAAATTGAAAGCAAGGGCCAGATCCCACAAACAGAAAAAAAAAAAAAAAGAAAAAGAAAGTTACATAGTGCACCTTTAATGTTCCCTTCTTTGTACACGGCACTGACGCATCTGTCTCATAATAAAAACAAACTTCACATACTGTTCTAAACACAAGATCGCAAAAAAACGCTCTTACATATTGGGGCTTTCTAAAATTGTGCAACGTGGAAAATCTATTTGAGAGAAAAACTTGAAGGAAAAGGCCCCAGAGGATTTACTGGAGAGCGAGCGTGATTTGATAGTCTTAGTAAACATTTTTTGATAATGTAAGCAATTTGAGCTATATGTGGTGTGACTAAGATGACAGCCAGGAATAAGCTGAGCCAGAAGACTGAAGAGAACATATCCAAAGAGCGTAATGTATTTCCCTAATTTGACTTGATTGACACAGCAGGCTTGAAAAACCATTACGCTGTAGTTTTTCTGTTCTGCAGTGAGTTTTTTTTAGGAAAGGGGATCAGGGGAAGTGCAGCCAGGGACAAGAAGATGCTCAGCTCAGATTTTGTAGTACTACAGAAAATGTTGACCCAATTATGTTCAATTTCATGCATTCTTCTGACAAAAGATTGTGCTAGTCTTGCAACGGAAATAGCTTCATACTCCTGTTTGGTCCTTTGTTTGGTTCTGTTCTTGTTCTTGTTTAGTCCAGGTTTAATTCTGAGTTTAGTCCCACTTTTGATGTGGCGTGAATTGTGAACGCTCCTACAGAATATAGAAAACATCCCAGCGCTGAAACAGGGATATTCAGTGGCTTTGTAAATCCGTTTAAGCACAAAGCTATTGTACAGCATTGTTACAGAATAATACAAAATAGTAGTGCTGTACTTTAAGATTAGATTCAAATGTGTTTATTTGTTTGTTTTATTTGGAACATGCATAAACATAGATATCAAGTCAACACCTATGAAGACAATAACATATCACTTTAATATCTAATAAAGACTGCTTTTTTTGGTCATTAATTTTGAATTTTATTTTATATTTGCACTTTCTTTTAATTTCACAGCAAACTGTCCCATAGTCTTATTCCACATACTGAAGCACTAAAGCTTTTCCCAAATGTCCGCGCGCTCATTGATTTAAAGTTTAAACAAACATCAGAACATTATATTACTTTTGATTTCAGGAACAGTGGTGTGGTATGATCCAGATGTCCAGCCTTGTGTACATAATAATCCTCCGTCAAAGTGTATTGTCATTGCACATGTTCAAGTACAGGGCTATGAAATGCCAGAACTGCAATGAAGAAAATAATATGTACTGTATACGTATATTTGGATCAATCACAATTGTACACAATGCTAAGTTTAGAGAGATCATTTTTTTAAAAGAAACAACTACAATCATTTTTTTAACACCATCCTTTGCTGAAAAATGATCATTCAGGTTTAGGAATGTCAAAATATAAAATGTTAGTGATTATTGTTATTTTAACATTTAACAGTTAAATCCTTATTTTTCTCTCATTCAAATGGTCATATGGTCAGTATTAATTTCTAGTATGTGACCAGCTTTATGAAATAAAACCTTCTGAATGATAAATTAAAGTTACAGCCAGTTCAACACTTTTTACAGTTGGGGTTTCCTTTTTAGAGTAAATATTGAATTGAAATGACTTAACTTTGCCCCGAAAATTTTCATGATTATTATTATTAATTTTATATTCTGTTATGATTCACGCTAATCGATTGACTGAACAACTTGACATCCACACGAAACATTTTCAAAAACATTAGCCTCTTTGGTATAAATCAAATATGACACAATGATATAAATCTAAACAGTGGGCACCAAACATTATAGTTAAACACAGATTTGTCATGAGCGCAGCAGAGGGGATGATCACAGTGGGTAAAAATGGCACGACTATAAATACAGCCCGATCTAAATGTCAGATGTTGTCTTCTAGAAAAGGCACCACATGTCTCAAATATATCACTTATGAATACAAATGTTACTATGAAAGGATTATCTACGCAGACAAAAATACTTTTCTTGAGGTAAAGGAACTGTTATTTTTTATGTACATTTTTCTTTTTTTAAATAAAGTTACAATATCAAAATGAACCGGCTTTCACTTAAAGGACACGTATTAGGCAAATTCGTTTTTTAACCTTGTTACACGGTGTCATTATTTTACTAAAAACGTTATTTGGTTTGATTCCTGCATGTGGTTTATTGTATATTGTCCTGCAACTGAGGCTCGAGTGCTCAAAAACAAGATTGCGCAACAACTGTTTGATTACCGATGTAACGTTAGCTAGCTAAAGCGTTAGCATTAGTTATTATATGATTACATAACTATCCGAGTGACACATGTGCAGTTCTAAAACGTCACATAGCCACTTCAAAAATAAAAACAGGACAATTTACTGCTTGTTACAGAGAAATGTCACCATGAAGAGGCGGGACTTATAAGTCCTGCAGTTTTGTTGTTTCTAAGTGTTTCTAAGCTGTTTTAGACCAGTGTTGCGGTTTACGATGAACAAAATGTGAAATGCTGATCTACTTATGTTAGGGTTCAATACTAAAGCATAATATTTCTGCTTTAATATTCCAACTTTGGATTGGAATTGTTATCATCATTTTGTTGTGAATGACGGAGTAGTCGCCCTTGCATTTGATTGATTAGGCCGCCATTATACCCCAATGGTCAGTCTGCGTTGGTTTATTTACATTACTGCTGTGCATTCAGTGGAACCCTGTAATAATCCCCAGACTGACAAGACGTGTAAGAAGCTTGGGCTTATGTTGGCACCGTCGCTCGACCTGTGGTTACTTTCCTTTGGCCCGTGCTGTCGTTCAGAAGAGCAGCTCGCACTTCCTTAAGCTCCGATACCTCCTACAGCATGTAAATCTCTCTCTCACTCCTCCCTAACCTTCTATTGATCTACTCCATGTAACGTTTTTGCCAACATGGACACATTAGCGGACCCATTTTCCAAAAGCACATTTTTCTTCCTTCCTGTCCGATTCCAAACCTTAGCGCTGGATGTTTTAGCTTAGCGATTGACAGCAATGCTATGTATGGAAAGAGCTGTTTCAATATTTGCATTTGACTTGAAAACACATTGGTTTTGGATCATTACCCGGCTGGGAGATTAGCAAAGAAAAGGGTCATTGTAGATCGAGAGGTTGGACAAAAAATGTAAGAAAGAAAGAAAACCTCAGACGTTAGCATGCTGCAGATTTTTGAACTTTTTGCTGTAAAAAGCACAACCTTAAAACAATAATAATGTGTGTATTTTCAACATGATCCCAAAATGTGTAGAAGTTGTGATTACGGTATCAGATGCCCTTGCTGACCCAATTGCCTGCCATTCATTCAGGCTGTAAATCAACAAAAAGAGTGCTTGTTTGTACGATTGTTACTTGCATTACTTGAGCAAAATAAAAACAGCAAATGTTCAGACCAAATAAAAACCCAAATGTGTCTCAATGTTCAGCGTCTTCAACTAGCTTGGGCACCTGGTTTTGAAAAATAACTCTGAAAATTAAGAAACTTCGGGTGCATTCACAATACACTTTTGAATCAGGGTTCGTTTGACTGGCTGGTTTTCGTTTGTTCGGGCAACTGTGAACGCGCAATCGAACTCTGATCTGGACCAAAGACGCGAACTCTGGTCCAGTTGGAAAGGTCGGTCTCGGCCTGAATCGAAACTCTGGCGTGGTTTGTCTGGATTGTGAACGCAAACGAATCGGAGAGTGGAAGAAAACCAGGAAGTGACCATGAAGTGAGCCACGTTGAGACGCACATGGAGCTCAAGATCAAAACAAACTCCCGTGTGAGATCGGTAATGGGACAAATGACACGCAGAAAGACGTGAAAGTAACAGGAGCAAGTCAAAGTCTGGTTTAATTATACTGATGATCACACAAAAATATATCACAGTTTCCAGTCATTACTGACAAAAATAATAATGTTTTAAAGCTGACTTGAACCAAACATAAAAAATAACGCCTAATCTGGCTTTAGCATAGGAAGAGTGGCCTATATTCAGCCAGTATTAAGTTGTACGGGTAAATGTGATGATGTCATGCCTTTCAAAGCTTGATTTCAGCTCGTCTCGAACTCACCTGTCACTCACCTGTCACTCACCTGTCCTCCTGACATGAAAACACATGTCCACGCTCCTCCTCAGCTGCAGCTCCCACTGAGTGCACATGTGGGCCAGGTTGTACACATGTGGGCCAGGTTGTGCACATGTGGGCCAGGTTGTGCACATGTGGGGCAGGTTGTGCACATGTGGGGCAGGTTGTGCACATGTGGGGCAGGTTGTGGGCTAAATCGACTTCAAGTTTGTTTATGTGATACGGATCAGGCCGAGCTCCGGGGCTCTTCCTCACATTTCTCTGTTATTCCTTAGGTTGATATTGTACACAGCGCCTCTACGGGCGAAGGGGTGGTGGGTCTTTGGACATTTGGTTTGATTGCTAAAAGTATATTGTGAACATGAATCAGACAAGCTCAGAGAGATACAAGAGTCCGCTTCAATTTGTATTATGAATGTGAACCACAATCTACGGGACTGAAAGTTCGTGTTTGCATTCTAAAATTCTATTATGTCATCATTTTAAATGGTGGGCATTGGGGCGATATAGTAAGTAATTGAATGTTTCTGAACGAAATAACCAAACCCGAAACAGTGAATCTCTCATAGAGTTATGTAGGTCCTTGTCCTTTATCTGAAATTAGGACAACAGCAATTTCTAGAATGTTAACACAACCCTATTGAACTGGTTCTAAAGGTCAAATGTGAAAAAGCATCCATGTAAAAACTATGCCAACTCAATATGTGAATCAGGCTATTAGAAAACAATGGCGTAACAGTTCCAAATGGACAAAAAGAAATTGTATAACTGAAATGTTAAAATGTTTCTCAACCAAATCCAAATTTCCACTAATCCCAGAGTAAAGTACACCTCTAAGCCGTCTTGATTTCTCACAGTGTATAATTTGTGGAGCTTGTGAGAGCTGTCAGCGAAACAGCAGCATGTATTCTTTCAGAGGAAATCCTTTTTGATAGCAAAAAGAGCAGTGCGCAAGGCCAAGGGCATTGTTAGGTTGTCCAGTCCTCCAGAGTCAAGCTCCTTTACGCAAGCACAAGTACACAGCCTTCTATACTTCTAAAATTACAGTGATATCACATCAAGGGTGGAAAAAGCAACATAAAGTCCTTAATTCATCATAGCACTTTATCACTAGCTTACTCAAACTTGTATTTTGATTCATTCATCGTTGAGTAATCCTGCACCGTCCAGCATTTGAGTCAGAAAATGTGCGTTTTTGATTTGTTTTTTTGTCTTTTTAGGATTTTGACTCCATGCGATACATTCATGGAAAATATAACTACTGTTGCAATTTTTCTAAATGTAAATATACACTAAATATTCATTTTGGGTTAGGCTTTTGTTTTGGAAGAAGTTGTTTGTGATAAATAATGTGGTAATAAATGATCCAAATTTTAAATAATGATCTAGTATGACATAATGTGGCCTATGAGCCTGAATCGGTGGTAGAATTATTATTATTTTTGTCCTGTACATCTTAACATGAATACATTTCTCTTGCCACGCCAATCATAATAAACCTAAATCTAAAATTGTAATGTTGAAAAGTAACAATTAAAACCACATTTAAATCAGGACTTGAACCGTCTCTTGTTTATGTTGTTATCCTTTCAGCTCCTGTGTTGTTTTGGAGTGAGTTAGTTCTTATGTGAACGTGGCTAACCTGTGATCCTCGGGAGCCCCTCTTGTGGTCCCAGTCAGAGCGGGAAAGGATCTGTGGGAAGAGACACAAGAATGGTCAGACCACTTCCTGTTTCCATTCCTAATTCGCTTCCATACACAGCCGACAGCATGGACTCTGATAGAGCGTTACAATAGGAGCAGTCCAAGTAAATAATAGGAGAATCCTGACATGGCTGTGACATGTATTTTAACTTAAAAGTGAACTACGGAACTTTTTTGGTGGAGCCTTTGCCATCTGAGATGATATTTTTTTGCGTTGCCTGGATTATTATCATAAAACTATTATTATTTATTAAATTATTGCTCAAAAATACCTCATAATATATAATATTCTTACTGTGAGTGGGCCTGCCTCTCCACAGATCTGACCAGTAACTCCGCCTAGCGGTGTCACCTGCTTGTCTCCATGGAGATAGGTAAAGGCCATATTGTTGAAAATACCAGCATTTATCCATAGAGAGAAGCAGGATGTTACGGTACATGGTGCACCTTTGTATTTAGTATTTTATTTATTGGTAAAATGACAACACATTGATGAACATTTTACATGTAAATATGAAGATTATATACGTGGCTCATTTTCATCACATTTCATGAGATTTCATCTCACCTGTCCCTTGGCAGGTTGAGTAGCGGTCACACAAAGGGAAAGGTTACATACCAGCACATTCAATATACATACAAATAAAAGAACAACCTCTCAATATTAAAAGTTACCCATGGTGACATATTTGACCCTCCAACAACCAGAGCCTTAGAAAATGCTACTATGTTGACTACTACAAATTTTTAGTACAAGTTAAAGTGAAGTTAAACTTTTGATTTGTATGTTGTTGTTATGGAAAACAAACTGTCAAACAAACACAAAATGTAAAACATTTGAGAAGTTATCAGGACTGCAGAGCTATAGTTTTTGTGTTGCTCGCTGCTCTATCAATATACAGTGAGTTAGTTGTATGTATTGGTCATGAAAGTGTTAATAGGTTAATTTATCATCATCTCTTCTGTTCTGAATTATAAATACAAACATATTTAGTTCTATATAATACAACTTCACAATAAGGTTAGGTTTACTTTCACTTTTCTTTAGTGTCTGTAAAGCTGGTGGCAGTGAATCTAAACACTGTTTAATTACTGGCTGCAGGTCCTCCCACGTGTCTTGTAAAACCTTTTTCCTACTTTCCTGGAAGTCAGTGAATGCATCTGGAGTGTTCTGTCACTGTTTCTTGTATGGTACACTGCAGCAGAGCCAAGTCAAGCCTTTATGCCCCACATTCTGCCCCAGCACTGAGAAACCGGGCACGACAAGTCACTTAGACACAAGAGGGTCAAGATAACGCACTCATTGATAATACAGATGTCATTTAATTTTTAAGCGACAATAAAAGTGGGTTTTGATCTACTACATTCACAAATGTAATCACTCTCTATTTCCGATCTCTTACCAGCAAACAACTATTAAAGTGGACATATTGGGGCTTTAATTTACTTTTAAACATGCTTTTTTCTACCTTGAGACAAGTATTTCAAATGTTCTAACTTAAAATAATGTCTACATAATTATTACAAACGACACTGTTTCTAATGAGGTATTTAGGCATTTGGAGCACCCTCTGCTGTCAGAAATGTAAACAGGATAAGTGAAACCAGCATGAATGAAGCAAAATAAAACTCCAGACGAGAGGACATCAATATAACATGGTTAAAAAAGCAACAACAAAAAAAGAGTACGTTTTGCATAATGTGTCCTTTAAATACCCAAAAGTTCCAATTACTTTGCTATACAGCATTTGTTCTTCTGACTTTTCGCATCCTAATCCATCTTTCTACCGACACAAACCACAACTCTATAGCATCCCTCGGTCAATGGGTCAAAACGAAGCAACTTACTGGAAAGAATTTATCTTTAATCATGTTCAACACAAACAAAAGGTACTATTTCAGAATTTCAACTCTGTAAAACCACAGACTTTTCAATTTGGACAATAAGGTGATTTTATTCAAGAACACCACTGTTTATTGAGATGTAAACTGTAAATCAAGATCCTTAACGCGAAGAATGCTCCTGACCGGTTCACTAAAGCTATTGGCAGCAGTGAGCCTTCTGTTGCCAAAGCCCATTTTACGTAAGCAGCCTTTGTATAACAACCTTTGTGAGAATTCTGGACGACTTAAAAGTTCATTTGTGCTGTTGCAGAAAGCTGTAGATTTAAACATTTTGAGTTGACAAATTATATATTTTTTCCCAGTGAAATTTAAAAACGGAATAATAATCATAATAATCTTAATAATAATCTTAATAATAATAATAATAATAATAATAATAATAATAATAATAATAATAGTAATAATAATAATAATACTAATAATAATAATAATAATAATAATAATAATAATAAAGCCATTTGTTAGTTAAAGTATCCCTTCCTTTTTGCCCGTAAAAGGCTTTATTGGACAGAAGTAAGCAGCGTGTAATGTGCATGAAGAGTGTGGAGGGACATAAAGCAAATTGTTTGAGACAGGAGTCAATCTCACGTCAGTATATATAATTGTATATTGCAGTCAAAACAACTATAGCCCTATGTGCAGCAAAATGTAGATCAAACAGATGTCAAGATTATTCGGAATTGTAAGAATTGTAGAAACAAAAATAGACGCCAAATAAGTCAGTCAGTCATACGTTTTTTCTGGTCTCCTTAAAGCAGCAGTATGTCACTTTCTGGAGGAAAGTCACCGGTATAATTCCATGGAAATAGAAAGTTAAAACCATACTTGGGAAGATTCTCCATGCATAGACAAGTTTTATGCCACACAGTGGAATATTACAGCTTTCCATGGAAACAGGTAGGAGGAGGCCGCTTCAGCCTGAGTACGAGTCAGGCTTGTGGAGATGTAAGTCCACTCACAGTAAGGATGCTGATGATGTTTTTTCAGAATCCGAAAGGGTTTATTAAACATAGGAACTTGTCTCGGCCTTAAGGTGCAACATAAAACACTGATCTATAATAAAAACCACATATATTCAATCAAAAGGGCATGCATTAAGAAACAATTTAAATTTACTATAGTATAAAATAAAAATAGGCATTACTATGTACACAAAATTACAGTTATACATTATAAATTACAGTTATACATTATAGTGCAAGAAAAGATTGCAAGAAAAACATGCATTTTAGTCTACGTATTTAGTTCAAATGTGAAATTACTGTGCCTTTAACTTTATCATTCAGAAAGTTTGATGTCATAAAGCTGGCCAGGAATGGTGGTCTTGATCAGGGGTTCCCAAACTTTTCAGGCCAGGACCCAAAAAATAAGCATGCAACCGACTCGGGACCCACACAGTAAAATGAAGTTCTAAACCTTTTAAAATTAGGTTTATTTGGATTTATTTTAATAGGTTATTGTGTTATCTGACCCAATTTCACTAAAACTCACTGTTTTCAATTTAATTAATTTAATTTTAATAAAAATAGATTTGTCTCTTTTGTCATAATTTCAAATTTACATCTCATCAGCATGACAATGAGAATGACAGTGAATTAAGAATATCGGTTGTGGTTTCAATAGTGAATAAACGTCAAATCAGGAAGTTTTTTTCTCACAATAATCGCAACATTAAAATGTGATATTTATACATTACACCTACATTCTACTGCCGTCTGTTCTAATGTGATGGAAATCTTTATTTCACCTATAAATACACCTTCCAGTGAACAGACGTTTTACAAAACATTCCAAACTCAATGACACCACTGCAGCAGTAGTGCGTCCTGTTTGCCCTTGTCCTCTGCGTTTTGTTGCGGACGTTGCAGTTGTGAGCAGTTCCTCTCTGACAGCCTGCACATTGATATGCTTGATTCACTCGCGCGGCCGGGCTGTATCGCTGCTCTCTCATGCATCAAACTTCAACCTTCACTCCGGGCCGCTGCAGAAAAAAGCCGAGAAGATCTGCATCTCCACCTTTTGAGATATATAAAACCACTTGTAAATTATCTTATTTGCTGACTTTCACTGCGCTGATGGCAACCGCTTGCATTTACGCTATAGGCTTTGGCAACAGTAGCAGTGCAGTTCTGCTAAACATGAGACAAGCGTAGTATCGTGAGGCTCTGCAGGCGCACTTATGTAACCCTGGCTTACATCTGCATCTCTCCACACAACATTGTATGCCCCAGTTTGAAACAGAAAAGGAAAACAAGGAAAAATCAAAAGCAGGGAGGATGCTGATGAAGCGATTTGACAGGCCAAAGTTGGGTTTAGATCGACACAGGTATTGAGTTTGACTTAGGAGGCGCGGAATTCACACAACAACGGTGTTAGTTTGTTGGAGCTTCAGAGATTGTGGATTATTTTTGCGCGCCAGGATTTACAAATGATAGAGGGGCAAAAGAAAGCCAGAGCATTTTATAATTTAGAGAGCTCCAAATTGATAAGAGAAACAGATTTCTGTAACTAAATGGAGTCTTAGTGAGTCAAGCCTCGCAATAATTAATCTACAAATGTATGTCTGTATTCATTTGGGTTTTTATCTGGGGAATGATTTAACCATCATCTCATAACGACTCAAAATCTTTTTTAAGATTATGTATTGGCGAGTCTATTAATCTATTCATTAATTAATCAACTAAGAAAACAGAGCGTAGTTTGAAGAGAAAATTATCACAAATACAATTGACTGTTTCATAAAATTACCAACTAAAGTTAAACCAATAATTTTCTGGTGTTTCTTACGTTGACATGAGTGAATTAGCCTCTGACATGTACAGCAGCTTCACTTTAGTGAGAGTATAAGATTTTGTTTTTACACTTTTATCAAGATCACATCATTTTAATTGTCAATATCAGTAAACATATTTTGTACAGGGTTTTATAATAAAGTGTATTTCTCACAAACATCTCTAGGAACACTTATTGATTATTACAAGGTGGAAAGTGGATGAGTTTTCCAGATTTAGGGTGCAATTTACACAATCTAAACTATTTAAATGCAAACTTGTAACAGGTGAGGGTCGCCAACGGTTGATCTGACTCGTTTTTATGATTTATTGTTCTTTACAGTTAAACCCCAAAAGCTAAATTTCAGGCTTGCTGTCATTACCGCTATATCTCCCATGCCGTAATGGCGTCCTCGACAAATTAAGTCCCGTGGGTGCAGAAGCGCCATAGAAATGTTATTTCAAGACACAACGGATGATGACATTTCATTAAGGCAGTTCTAAGCCTGGATGAATGTCAAGAGCTGAATCTGTTAAACATAATTGATACAAAGCCCCTTTAAGACCTATTTCTCCCTATTACCAGTTTGTCCTGACCAACCAATTCAAATACATTTATGTTGTGGAATATATATGAAAATCCAACTGCATGAATTATATCTGATTATTTACTTCTATTAAACTCCAAAAATAATATCTGTCATAAATAAATCTGCATTTAAAAAGCTGTAAGACATGGCGCACTTGCTTCTTCAGGCCGGCTTTTGACTTAAATAGCACAATACCTCTAAAGTTGTATCTTTCCAGTGTGAGCAAAAGGACGTTCATTTTCACCACTGAAGGGATTGTACGTGGAAAGTAGGCCATCTTTGAATTCAGTGTTTGCTTTGATCCTGGAAAAATAGGCTACATGGTAAGAGATGTCAAATTCAGGGCATCCAGAAAGCTAGTGACGTTAAATAAGATGTATTGTGTATATCAGTATATAATGATCAGATCTGGGTAAAATAGCCCAAAATTGCACTTCTAAAGTTAAGTAAAAAGTAGTTGTTCAAGAAATTACTTAAGTAAGCATAAAAACATATTTGTGGGAAGCTATAACTCAAAAGCAAGTATTTGTAAGAGTAATTGTCTGGACATAACATGTGATTTATGATTTAGAGTTGTGCAATCTGACAGACAAAACATAAAAAAATGCTCAGATTCTCATATTTCAAAAGAAAAGAGCACAACATTTTTGAAAAAAACGAAATTATATCAGAAGGAGGGGTGCAAGAAAAGCAAATGTCCCATCAAATCATTCAATATTGTCAACATAAAGCTTAAATCTAACTTTTAATAAAGTAAGACTTCTGTTCCTTCAATGAAAATACAGTATGAATAAACTAGAAGTAAATGTAGAGCATTAGAACACTCTGACAATTTAAACCTTCGTATTACTCTAAATACGCAATGCAGTATAATAACCGCTGGGACAATTATGATTCACACCACTACTTAACAAAAAGAACGACTCTCGATTTACTCCGTTGTGAACTTTTAACCCAGTTGAAATGGCAAAGTCGGTTCCAGCACTTTGCAAACAACAGAATCATGAATTGCGAGGGAAGAAGGTTATCCAAGCTTGTTAATCCTTTCAAAACCGCATCAATAACCATAAAACTACAAAAAGCATGACGGCGAATGTCTTGTTTGAGCTTTAAGACCTTGTTTTGACTCTTCTTAAAAACCCATGACATCTCGCTCGCTGCCAGAGGTGTACAAGCAACATTGATTTTTCATTTATGTTTGCCCTAAAACCACAATGCAACCCAGTGAGAAAAATAACAACTTGATACATGAACATGATGCCCTATGCTTCAACCCCTGCTACATTCATTACGCTACATATAACTCACAAAGGCCTGAGTCTAGCTGCAGCTTTCCATCACTCGGGGCAATATGGCTGATTTATAGGTGACTAACGCAGTCCTCCGTTAGGGAAAATGTTGTTAAAAAACAGGCCCACGTCTCTCCATCACTACAAAAAGAACATGACACACTCAACTAAGCCTGCCGCTGTGTTGACTTTGGACAATGTGAGCCGGTTTATGAGATTTACGGTACTCAGCGATGCTCTCAAGAAAAAGGCAAGAATGAAGAAGTAGTCATCTGCTTCTAATATCTAAGCATGTCTTTTTGATACCCCTCTGGTGTATCATAGCTTTCAGAATGACCTAACTTTCATACTCCCATTAGAGGACCTCCATTGCAGAAACAACAAATTAGATGTAAATGGGCTATGAATGAATAGATTGTGTCCTAGAAAGTCAGAGCGGATTCCAGAATACATTACATTTACAAATCTAATATACAAACCAAGAGACAAATAAATAAGCAAAGCCATTTTATGGTCTAACTCAGTGGTTCCCAACCTTTTTTTCCCCTTGAAGTCCCCCCAGGTCTAACTAAATCAGCCTTAGCTGCCAGTCCAAAGCCTGGATCATTGCAGGGTTTGTGCTAAGCTGTGTTCAAGGAAACGGGGAGGTAGTTTTTTCCTACAATATCAACATTACAAATAACAAACTCAGTGCATTACGGCTACATTCACTTGTATGTAAGTAAAAAGTAAGGCTAATGCTAAAGAAATTCAAATGTCCCTTGCAACAACTTGTTAGTGAAAGGACGTGTTATTGGCCTTTAAACATGCTCTTGAGTACCTTTGCTTGGGCTTGTCATGTTTTAGAACTAAAAATAATGCACGTGATGAAAGGCACACATTACTTTCAGGCGATCCCTCATCAGGACTTTGTAGCATGGCATTTACTGGCAGTAAAGGGAATTACCATGAGGGGAAAAGCTAGCTTTCCCTGACATGCTAATACAAGCATCCAGCTGTAATAAACGCAATTTTCCAAACGGGTCTGGTGATGATTTACGGACTTAAAAACAGCACAGGAGACCTTCAGATATTCTACTTTTGAATTCACAAATCTGGGGCTGTCTGAAGCTGAGAGGGAGAGGACCTCGTAAACAAGATTAATCAAACAAGAGTGAATGAAGCTTAATACGACTCCAGGTTTGTTTTCGACAAGGAACATGACTTAAAAGCTCAAAATAGTCAATGTGTCCTTCAAACAGATAAACTACACAGCAGGTTCATATGGTGGTTTAAGTATTACTTTTCAAATACACGAAAGTTGAGTACCTTGATAATCCCCCAGTTTGCGCAACAAGCATTGCAGTCGCAGGTTGGAAAATTCTGAATGGCCTGGAATGCACCATGAGAAAGTTTTTAACATAACAAAACATAACAAAATTCCCTTATAGGCCTGAGCAATATGGCCCAAAAAATTAAAAACTCTATTTTGGCCCGCTGCTTTGTTTCTCCTTGAAAGAAGAGTGAAAGAACTTTTATCGTTCTCAGATTCTGTCAACTGCATAAAACTTCTCCATGATGCAACTGGCGGCTCTTCTAAAGTAGTAAAGGAGCACTAACTAGGCGCTATGTTTGAAAATAGTTTGGAGAGCACTGAAAAGCTGTTAAAAATGTATTAAGCCATTTTCACGACATTGATCATTAAAAAAAATACTAAAATTTGATATGAATTGCCTTTATTGCCCAGCCCTATACTCACTATGGAAACAGATAATTCAACCGTTTCAGAGATAGAAGTAAAAGTTCACAACTCCCTTCCACAGCCTCAAACCTGAACTCTTGTTTTTTGTTTTATGTAAATGAACAGAAAAGGCTCGTTCCAGGAACAACATGCTGGCTACAGTGAAAACCACAAATCTTGCTGTCGACACACGCCATCACATTGGACAGATCGGCTTGAAAGTGATCCTGTGTAGACCATATGAGCACATTATTGAAATATTGTATTGCAGAGGCAATTTATCCATCTATAAAGAGATAAGCGCAGACAATATTTCCTCATCGAGCTGTTGTGGAAAAGTCACTTGTGGTTCATTGGGTTTCTGGCAGATACACAGCACAGACCACTGACCCATACATCTTACCAAGAGTATAAAAGAGCTGAGTTAAGACTTTCAAAAGTAAAACTCACACTTTGCATTTTTGTACAGGAATATACAAAAATTGTAATAACTTAAACACTCGAACAAAAAGTGCAAAAGGCTTGCTTGTTAGTGCCTTAGCTCATTTCAGATACACAAACATTATGATGAAAACCTATTCTGTACATATAAATGTGCTATAGTTGGCCGTACACTGGACTAGTTAATTAATGGTAATCAGCTGGTATTTTTAGTACACTAGAGGTGAGAGAAACATTGGAACAATACCATAATTGTTGCTTTGGAGATGTGAATATTGCACTGCAAACTGACTTCAACACGGATATTCCATTTGACTTTTATCTCGGATGTAAAACTTCAACATTGGAAACAATAGATGGATGGATGACAGGGAGGAAGCCGACTGTCAAGGACTGAACTAAAATAACTTTGGACATTTACAAAATGAAAAAATGTACCTTGTGCTGGCCCGGTGGTTATGGCACAGCACACGTATGCCAGGCTCCAAGTGCGGCCGGCCACTGTGACGTGAGTTCGATTCCTGACTCCAACAATGTACTGCATGTCCTCCCTTCTCTCTCATCCCCCATTTCACTCTGTACTTTCCTGTCAATAAAGCCTACGTGCAACAAAATCTTTAAAAAAAAATTACCTTTACTTTGGATATGGACAAATGACCAATACATAGCCATAGACATATGTGCCTTGTTGACATTTTTATTTACTTTATTCTTTGGGCAACTCTTTTTTTTTCAGTTTCTCACACTCTGGTCTTCTCTTTTTTGTCTCTTTTTTAAAACATATAATATAAAAATAATAACCCAGCCTATATTTATATATTGTTTATAATAAAAACTATAAAGGCTGCAAAACGACCAGACTAAACAATGAAAATAAAACAAACTATTGCGACACAGACCTGCATTTACCCGCACATGGGGTGAAAAACAGTTATACATTTTTGTCAATATAGCCAAACTACACTCAAGAGACTAGATTTTGACTTTTGATATTTTGAATATCAATACAAGCCAAGTGTCATGTAACCCAACCTAAGCATCCTGCAGCCACTTCAGGAGGGCAGTTCTCACAAGGGTAGCACAGCGAGCCAAGGGTAGTCCCAGAGAGGCTGTGAGCGAGAGTGTGTCTGCCCCGGCCAGAGCTGTGGAGCCACTGGCCAGCACTCGGTCGCCTCAGGGGCCCAATGCAAACAGTGTCAGAGTAAACAAACTCATGCTACTCATGTCAGAGGAGTCCTGCCAAAACCTTGCCCAAGATCTGGAGCTAGGTTCCTGGACACTGCACTAAGGTTGCCCAATGCTCCTGACAAGTTGCGCTGATGGTATTGAAGGCAGGGGAAAATATTTCCTTCAGCTGTACCGTGAAGGCAAAACTTGCTCTGGCCTCAGGGAATTGTGAAACACGCTTAAAACTCATCTCTCATATTTAGGATGCTAGATATGTGTGGATTTCTGCAAAGAGTTTAACCTTTTAAGGCAGTAAAAATTGCCATATACAGTGCCAAAGAACAAACATACAAACAATAAAAAATCATGTGGAAATAATAGAAACAAACAAGTCTTTTACAGTATTGTTTGTGGCTCGTTTCGGTAAAATGCCCAGTAGCAAAGTGGTTAACATCGTCTCAATGCATACAATCTGATTGGTTGCTGGCAATCATTGGTCACAGAAGAGTAAAAATGGAAATCTCATGGTATACTGTAAAGCCCACTATGCACAAATCCGCCCCCCGCCACCTATCAAGGACACTCTACCCCCCACAACAAGAGCGAACGTGGGCTTTGTGAGTTATATTGTGCCTAAGTCAGGCACGATGACATGAGAAGAATGAAGTGAGACTCGACTTGAATTAGTTGCGCTTTCATACTCCTCCACCTGCCATCTGTTTTCCTGATGGAAACTCATGACCAATCAGAGCGCTCCTTTGACCAAGACGTCCGCCGGCGGTCACACATTCAGAAACTTCTCCTGCGAGACAGAAGTGAATCCCTTCGAGGCCCGACGACGCTGCTCAAAGAGACGCACATTCCTTCTGCCGGCTTCCTACGGGCGACGGGCGAGTTGGTGTGCACTTGATCGAGAAGGTTGATCATTATGTAATCTTTGAACAAATAGGCTTTATATACAATGAAATTCTAACTTCTTTGCTTTTATTGACAATATATACCTGTAGTTGATTTATAAACCTATGCGTACTAAAATAAACATAAACAGTGCCGATACAGACAACATTCTGAGTGATTCTGTGTATAGTTTCGCATAGTGCCGCATAGACATATTTTGTTATGCTGATTTTACCAGTACAGGCAGGTTAATGAAACTGCTTTAGGAGGCCAGAGATCAGTGCAGTCCAGACCCTGGGGTTTCTGCTGCACCTCTCCGTCCAATTAGAACCAATCTCTCTGTTCTGCCCCAACACACAGCTCCGGGCCGTACTGTACTTTCTTTTATATATTCTCCGATAGCGTTACTCTCACCACTTCTTCTTAAGCTTTGATGGACAAATTTGAAAGTAGGTCATGTTGGACTAAAAGAATATTCCTAGGAAAGCTTAGGCAGTGACAGCAGCTTAGCCCCCGGGATGACACACCAGCACAAATATTGGGATAAAGGGCTCATCAGGGGTTTGTGATTCACGGTAATCTGGATTTAAACCTGGAGGTGGAGGTGTATCATCATCTCATTAAAACTACATACTGTTTTAAGAACTGTTAGGACGACCAATTTGGACATCTTTAACTGCTGTTTGATATTGGTATTTTAACAACTATTTATACTCATCACAATTCCCCCATTTGTGATGCAAGCATGTTGGAGAATGCAGCGTGATTTAGCTAAAGTATCACCCCAAAATGATGTACCACGTACCTCTTGCTATCCGAGGGAAAAAAGACCCTGGAAGTAGCACAGATTTTACATTATAAACTCATTAACAAAACATCTTGGTGTGAGACAGACCTGATTTTAAGATTTTTTGAGACTCTGAAATAAGATGCAGTGGAACTTTTAAAGTGCATATAAAGCTACTTTTTGAAAGATTCAAACAGTGTTGATAACCTATCTGTGGCCCAAATTTACACTTTTGAAATATGAATTAATCACAATAAATCACATTGCAATGCACTTTTTTTTAAATGCCATTATAAGATATCTGTGGCGTCTGGTTTGTTCTGTTGCATGGAGCAAAGCCATACCGGTCTCCACTGCTCGGCGCTCGTAAACAAATCAGCCGCGCTGAGTGATTTCTGTCCATGTGCGGACATGTAAAAATAACAACGTGAAATCTGCGTAGTTCTTGCGCCTTCCCTTCTTCTTTCAGATGCAGTAAACCTCACTGCGTAATCTAAAAGAGCGCATTTGGTCTAGAGACCAACTGATTCATTGCATGAGTTAACAAATTAGGCCTATTTAGTGATGAAACATTAGGACAGTTGTCACTTCAAAACAATTGAATCCATCATGCAATGGTGAAAAGCCATAGTGATCTTCAGACCACTGTATCTCATATTGTAACAAGATATGTATGCTTTTTTAATTAAGTCGAATTAAAGGCAAACTATTTTACAAATTTTAGGCTTCAAATGTTACTATATCAATTTCTAAATGATTACATTACCTTATGACAGCATTTAAAACAAATTAAATACAGCAGTGATCATGGCTTCATGTGAGAATGTCCCTAAGCTGCAGGACACTGTCCCACTCAGAGGCTGTCGTACTTTCCAACACAGGTTTATCATCCCTTTTAGCAGCGGTAAGGCCCAGCTAGAAATTTCCGGTGTTCATTGATAATAATTTTCAAATTTGTTGTGTCCTTCAATAGTTAGTAGCCTCTGTGTGTGTGTGGAATTTCTCTCTCCATTATATTTGACAGAGCATTGGCAATCCCATTCTCCCTAAAATGGTTGCCCTCTGGGCACTGGCACACCCTTTCCATGAGAATAGGAACGAAGGATAAGTAGTACCAATAGTACATCATCTGAACAGATGGGAAAACGCAACTATGTGTTATCTTTAAGTTTCATCCCTATGCCGTCTCCTTGGATAGAGGTAGGACCTGTGGATACATTTATAATGGATCATTAGGTGGTTTAGGTTTCTAGAGATGATTAGAAAAACATTGGACCAGATGTAGGCCAAATCCGAACGTTCTTTCGGCTCTGCTTTCTGGAGTTGTTCGATGGGCAAATGTTTGTATGAAAAATGTCTCAGTAATAGTTTTATAAAGATCAGGGACAATACATTGCTGCTTTTCTCTCTATGTTCAGTATGGCTGTGTGGAGAAGGTTGTCTGGTGCACATCCCCCTCCATGGGGCACGCATTGCTGCTCGTAGAACTGCAAATATAGAAATGAAAAAGGATGTAGCAGGTAAGTTATACGTTTTTTATGTAGGTCTTGAGAAATTGTCTTAATCCATTTTTTCCAATTATGTTGCTTAGCGTGAAAACCCCTTGGCGTTCCCATGGAGAAAAATGTATTGGCTTTTTGTCAATTACTGATAGATTATAGTGGAAAATTGGTGATTGCAGCTCTATATTTCCTAACCAGAGCGTCACCAGGTGACTGAGTGTAAAAAGGCCTGCCACAGCTGTCCGCTTCAGGGATGTTTATAAATCCTTCCCCTTCTGCCTGCGCCTCCACTCATTCTTTTATTCACGGCGGCTTAATGTTTTACAGGTTTTTACCCCGTTGGGGGTCAGTCATTGCTGGTCATTTGCGTCATCAACACTGGTGGGAAGGGAGCTGTTGAGGTGGGCTGCCAAAGCGTGGAGGCCAAAGGAAGGAATGAGGAACTTGTGAGAATGTGTGTGAAGAGAAAAAGTACTCTCAAATCTGTTGTGCACATGGGGATATTTTTTTCTCAGATTCAAATGTAAATTTAAATTAAAACACACAGAAATAGCATTGTGCAAATTTTCATACAAATTGCCAGCTTTTTAAGATATTTGGGTTTAAAATACCAGTAGAGTGAAATCATTTTTGACTTCAGCCAAAACTACAATGCTGTGATTGGTCGGCCACTCAGCGGCCTAACAGCGTGAAAACTCCGTATTCAAGAGTTTGTGAAACGAAATATCGCAAGAATTCATCTTCTGTGAGACAGGTTATTTGCCAACACCAGCCAAATACAATGACAGAAGCTGCCTTGATCCCTTGAGCTAAAACCCCACACGCCTACCAGCATTTTATTTTATTTCATCAATTGATCAATACTGTCAAAAGACTCCTTAACCGGCCATAAGTGTCCAAATGAACCTAAGGGTTTGTTTTTTCACCAAGCCGGCACAACAACATCCTAATTGGAATAAAGTCCCGCCACCTCAGCCCTCTCTTTTACTGCGATCGACTGTTGTTCCATCCAATCGTTAAGGGACGGTTCAGAATCAACGGCTCCGACCACATCACTCTACTATCTTTCCATGTCTCATCTGTTTTGTATTTTGGTCCAGTAATGCTAGAAACTATAAGAACCCGGAACCTGGAACGAGGATAAAACGAGGCCTAAAACCGGATGGAAGCGGGGATAAACGAGCCTACAAAACCGGACTGAGCGAGGACAACGAGGCTAAACTGGACTGAAAGCGGGGACTACCGAGGCTAAAACCGGGGACCTGGGAAGCGGGGACGTAAACCGAGGCCTAAACTGGACCTGAAGCGGACTAACGAGGCCTAAAATCGACTAAAGCGGGCAACTGAAACGAGGCCTAAAACCTGGAACTAAAGAGCGAGGCACATAAACAAGCCTAAAACCGGGACTGAAGCGAGGACTAACAAGGACCCTAAACCGGACTGGAAGCGAGGACGAAACGAGGCTAAAACCGGACTGGAAGCGGGGATCGAAACGAGGCCTTATGAAACGACCTGAAGCGAGACGAACGAGGCCTAAAACCGGACTGAAGCGGGGACGAAACCGAGGCTAGACTAACCTGGACTGAACGGGACTTAAACGAGGTAAACCGGAACGAAGCGGGGATAATACAGGGCCCTAACACCGGACTAAAGCGGGGACTGAAACGAGGCTAAACGGACTAAAGCGAGGACTAAACAAGGCCTAAAACGAGGACTAAAGCGAGCCTCACAACCAAGGCACTAAAAGAACGACTGAAGGAGGAGAAACGAGGCATGATCGGTTCGGATAATTAAAACCGGACTGAAGCGAGGGACGAAACGATGTCGTGTTTAAAACCTGGACTGAGCGGGGACGAAACGAGGCAATCTAACTGGACTGCAAGCGGGGACTTACGTAGGCGCTAAAACGGACTGAAGCGGGGACTACGAGGCCTAAAAACATGAATGAAGCGGGGACGAAACGAAGGCCTAAACTGGACTGAAGCGGGGACGAAACGAGGCCTAAACCTGGGACTGAGAGAGAGAGAACTAAACGAGGCCTAAAACCTGGACTGAAGCGGGGACTAAACGAGGCCTAAAACGCAGGGACTGAAGCGAGGAACGAACCGGAGGCCTTAAAACCGGACTGAAGCGAGGGACGAACGAGGCCTAAAACCGGGACTTGGAAGCGGGGAGCTGAAACGCAGGCCTAAACCTGGACGAAGCTTGGGGGACCTAACGAGGTAAAACCTGGACTGAAGGTGGGATTCAAACGAGGCCTAAAACGACTGAGGCGGGGACGAAAACGTGAGGCCTAGAACCTGCACTGAAAGCTCGGGGGACAGTAAACGAGCCTAAACCTGTGGGACCTGAAGCGGGGACGAAACGGGCCTTAAACGCTGGACATAGGCCGGGGTGAGGACTAAACGAGGGCCCTAACCTGGACTGAAGCGAGGGACTTAAACGTGGCCTATCTAATACCCTGCGACTGAAGCGGGACGAAACCAGGCCTAAGATGTGTGTTCTGGTGCCATCTAGTGGCATTTATGTAACTACGCATGTATTTAACTGCTAATATTTCAAACATGTTAGTTTATTCTTTGGGCACTCAAAAACGACCAACAAATAGTGAGCAGATTGTGAACATTCAGAAACGAAAAATAATATATATCTCTCTC